>JARYHS010009186.1:6640392-6746256 GCA_031002005.1 Vandiemenella viatica | reverse complement strand
AACTTTTAATATTCTGTATGGACACGTAATTTCTCTTGAATGTTTTAAAAAACTAAAATGAAGTGCTTTCAATGTCTGCACAACTCTTTTATTAACGAAATACAATCCATATTTTCGTTTCTATAACGAATATGTTAAAATATGTCACGTTTTTTTGTGAGGTGGGTGAGTCTCAATTTTGGATATTAACATGAATGTACCACCTACCGGGTATAGTACTGTCTTGGTAGAGGTGTATAATGGGTTGAATAAGTCCCAGGATGAAATGTAGCGATGTGCAATTCAGGTCGTTCGGATTAATATGAGCATGGTAGTACCTACTTAGTTAATGCCGTGCCCAAATTATTTGGTCGCGTGCCATCTGCGGCACGCGTGCCACTGGTTCGCCATCCCTGCCCTACACCTTTCGCATCTTCCAGGACAAGTCCACGTCTTCTTAGTTGAATGTTGTGTATATTTCCTGGTTTCAACATTTCATATATAACTGGACAAGATTCTGGTATAAGGCGTCTAAGAGATTGTTACGACATTACAGCTGTGAGTGTTGAGATTGTTTAGACATTTTAGTTGTGAACTCTAGATCTTCGTAGTTTCTACTTGTTACTAGAAATCTTAGAATAGCATTCAGTCCCTCAAGGGGTTAGATTCTCCCGGTCACAGCAGAGTCTTATTTTTTAGATTATTTCAAATAAGGATCCGTAACTATTCGTAAATAATTACGCCAGTATTCAGGTTCATGAAGTAATTTGCGAAGCAAATTTATATAAAAGAAAATTTTCCTCTTTAGCAACCAACTTCTAGATCATTCTTACTTTTTAATCTCATTGGACATAGTGAAATAACCACTAAAAGTAATGCTTCGCTCATGGTTTCAATAGAACTGAGCTGAAAACGGAAGTTAAAAACGTAAGCGTGTGGACGCGAGTTTTTGGTCAGTTTTACCTGACGTCTTGCCTGATCAAGTAAAACGCCAGTCAAGCTGTTACGTGTAGACTCGGCCTAATGTCGGAATACGTGTAGTCTAGGCTTCCACTTCCATTGTCCGGTCATCAATTAAACTCAGACATTTTAAGCGTGGCATGAAATTCATTTTTTTTAAAAAAATTGTTTTGCTTATTTAGAATTCCATTAGCTTTCATGCTAAGATTCACATGTGCCTTGAAGTATTTTCTAGTAATTTTTGAATTTATCATCTGACAGATTCTTATTGGATAAATTTAGTACATTTCGCGTTATCCGATTTACACTATGCGTACCTACCTATTGTCGACAGTGCACCTATACTCGACATGAAATCGCATCGTGTTGGACTTTGTACAAACAAGAAGACTCAGAAAACTGTCCATCAAAATAGCAATACTGTCAGGTTTCAAGTCAATCCGAACGGGTCTAACTGTTCGTTGAGGGTATCGTCTGTCGTTGGTAATCAGTTTTTGTGTAGCATATGTTTAAAACATTCAGAACCGTGTATCTTGCTAGCGAAATCGTAACATTAGTAAGCACTTAAATTCTAGATTCATGTAAGTTTGTTTAGCTTTCTACTGACCGAGAACATGCAAATACGATCGCGTTGAAATAAATAAGCACATGATTCTCTACGAATTTTTTGTAATAAATTAAGAGAAGAAGAAAATTTCTATTATGGGTAACCTCTCTGCCGAATACAGGTACCTAAATTCTTGCGGGTTCCTTAAATCGACAGGGATGTCGAACTTCTGTTCCTCAACAAAAATTGAGCTTTAATCATAAACTGAGCGAACATTGGAACTGTTTACATTTTTATTTATACGCTACAGAGCGGCGCTAGAAATCTAAAATGTACACTTGGAGATGGTCTTCGATACATACAATGTTATATTTAGGAGTCTATAGCTACATATATATTAGGCGGGTGGTAAAATACTTCACATAAGTACTTCATGTAAATACGGATGATATCGCAAAAGATTGTTCTTATATTACCTGACCCGTTGTTTTTTTTAGTTACGTTATTTTTATATTTCATTCTTCTATTTTTATGAAGGAATTTAGTGTAGAGTTGCTTCTCTGACTATACAGTATCCCCCAGGGTCTACGACTTGTGGGACCAGGATCCTGGGTTTTCACCGATGTGACCCCATCTAGATCTGGAATTACTTCTGCTTGCCACTTCTGTTACCTCTCCTCTCGATAGTCTTTGGTCCTGCAAATATCAAGGCTGCCAAGGCATTTAAAAACAGCTTGTATTAACGTTTAAGTAACAAATGGTTGGGTAGCTTTCGACTTCAGTCAGTTAATACACATTTTGTGCTGGGTGACCATGTGATCTAATGTGGCTACTTCTGGCAGCCCAGACATGCTCTATTGGGGACAAATCTGGAGACCGTGCTGTTAAAATTGTGATCGTAAACCCTAGCAAGGCTTGTGTTGTGATGGAATCTTGTTGGAAGATGTGATTTGGATGGTGAACATGTAGGGTATCACAATAAGATGCAACACTACGTCCACATAGTGTTTTTTTTTTTTCATCTGCTTAGCGTCTCTCTAACAGCGAGGTGTTTAGAGACGGGAAAGGATGGGGGGCAAGGAATGGGAAGGAATTCGGCCATGGCCTTTTGAAGGAAGCATCCCGGCATTTGCCTGGAGTGATTTGGGAATCCATGCAAAACCAAATCTGGATGCTCGGACGGGGATTCGAACCACCGTCTTTCCGAATGCGAGGCCTGAACGCTAACCGTTACACCACCACGCTCGGTCTAATAATGGTGGGCTGTCATTGTGCCTTCAACAACAGCCAACTCAGTCATGCTGTTGAAAATGATTGCCGCCAAAACAAGACACCAGTAGCTGCAAGTGTGACGTTCTGAAATCATGGCAGGTAAGCCGTTTCTCTGCTACGCATGCGAACAATCGAACAGTCGATTATCACTGTGTAACAAGTATGTATACTTACATTGCACTACAGCCAATCCTTCTGGAGATTTCTCGATGTGAAGCACCCTTTTAAAACACGCTAGTTCTCTGACCTCTCTCACAGATAGACATTCGGATGTAGAAGGTTGTCACTCTTCGCCTTGGCCAACAAGTACTTGTGGACAGCAAAGTGTCATGTTACACTACACTGTTCGCCACTTATACGCTTAAAAAAAAAAAAAAAAAAAAAAAAATCATTATAAATAGCCCAGTAATTTTCATACTGTTACATAAAAAACTTACAATTTTTAATAATTTATTACTTTTCATATGGGGACACTTGGGTCCAAATTTCATTCATTTATTACAACACCGTTTCTGGGTTGGAATTTTAGTTTGCGCCAGTTTGTGTATCAGTTGCTACGTGTAAAGGTCGAGCTGCACTTTGCCAATACTGGTTTGTTCAGTCACCGCAATGACAGTCAGCTGAGTGACGGCTCGTCCCCTCGTGTCCACACTTTTACATATCTCGCCCGTGTCCCTACTTGGTCTTTAGTCTCATTTAACGTTTTCAAGTGATAGTTTCAGGGAATAAGTGTTGGGGATGACAGGTAGGTTTGTTACCCTACTTTATTATAGAATACTGTACTTTGTTTTGCACAGTTTTCGTGCGAAAGTACATTAAAATACTTTTTTTATCTGATTCATGTTATCACCTAACTGGTTGATCATTTATGAACAAAAATAGTATCCCAACTTAGTATTAACAAATCATCCCCCTACGGTACCGGAATGAAAGTTTCTAGCATGCTTCAACGCAATCACAATCAATTATCAACCACTTCGTATTTTACGTGCTAGTTTTCTTTGAGGTTCTTTTAGATTCACTCAATATTTTTTGCTAGTAAACAACGAGATTACAACATATTTTAATTTAAATATAGATCACAAAGATTTTGTACAGTAAAAATAATAATTTTATGTTTCAAAGTTCTAGTCACAGAATTTCTTATTAGGAAATTCTCTGTCCATCTATATCGTAGTCATCTAACTTGAAAAGGAGACCTACAGATTAACGTGAAATTCAAACCACGTAGCGTCTTAGAATCTTTCGCATTAACAGATAACAGCTTTGCCCGAGGTAAAAGTCAATAAGGCCAGCAAAAATTACAGTTGATGCCGGGATTTGAACCAGGGCCTTCAATACCCAAATCGCACGCAGTAACCATTTGAGTCACCAGACCGAATGAAGGTGTAATGAAAAATTATTTTTCAAACGTAATAAAATGAACATTTTTCTATACCATCTACTGTATTTTTGCTATCCAAAAACACGAATCTACTTTTATGGGTTTGAATATTTATTTTTCAGTACTTTTAGATTAATCTGGTGACTGAGATGGTTACGGCGTGTGATTCGGGTCGGGGAGGTCCCCGTTACAAATGCGGATCTCGGCTGCAATTTTTGTGGATCTTAAAATTGACCTTCAACTTTGGCAAAGCTTTGATTTTTTTATTACGAAGATGCTAGGACTCTTCCTACATTTTACGAACATCTGATGAACATGCAGAAAACACACTTTTTTTAAGGCAAACGATAACATGAAATCAACATTTGATCGTAAGGGAAGGGAATTTTCAGAACTCTCTTTATCCGCTTCTCCACATCCAGCAGGTCGACACTGGTCTGCACCGTCAAAACATAAACCAATGCAATGCGGCCGAGTGTCGGCCGACACACCATGTCCTTTGGACAAACTTCGATCGAGTGAGCACCAACAGTAGGAAAAGTGTCGGTGCGGTGACGGTGTGGAACCGCATTGGGCAAGTGAGGCCCGATCATCAGAGGAGTTTATTCTGAAACCACTTTCGATCACCGATGAGCAACACGTGCCTAAAATCTTGCCATATTGACTATTGAACATGAAGTAACTCAAATGGTTAATTTGAAGATGTGATTTGCAGCTGTTTATGCTAGAAAGAGGAGATTGTGATAGCAATTATTTTTAGTTTATTTGTGTATCTTTTAAATGTTGTCAATATTACAATTTTTTAACAAATTATTATTTTTAATAACAATAAAAGTTTATTTAATTATGTTTTATTAATATCATATTTTACACTTGCAAGATACTGTATTTTAATTAATGTTGAATTTAAGTTTTCAAGGTATATGTCAAAAAACATTGGACTTTTATGAAGACGCCTATGAAACACCTCTTGATATATATCAGTGCCTTAAAAAATCACTGATCATGCCGACCTCAGCATTAATTAGATAAGTGCTTCCAGTGCAGACAATGGTTCTGTACAGTAGGCATACATAATTCTGTATACCAGAAGTTAAAAGCATGTTTTCAAAGCCAACTGATATTGCCACGTAATAAATAATTGCTTGAAGCATTCATTGAAAGGTCTTGATGTTGGCATGGAAAGCATCGTCATGAAAGTGACATCAAACCGTTTCAAATCCATTCTGACTGTCCGCTACTGATGTCGGATACCATCTTGGCATATGTCAAATGCTTGCTAGCAGCTTGCAGAAAATCTAATCAGCGCCCATTCGCGGATCTCTGATTTAAACAATGAATCGGCGCTCTAACCTGGCGACAGGCGCTCTACCAAAAGTCACACTTCAGGGCGCAAGTTTCAAAACGATACAGCAGTTAGAAACTCACAATTTTTTTTGGACTGTAATGATTAATATCAATTTATGTTTAAGGGGCATTAAAGGTAAACTTTCGTTTCAACAAAAATAGGTTTCTTTATTTGAAGTAAAAGAAGAAAAAATAATTTTCTGAGAAACTCTTTAAAAAATAATCTATACCTGAAAAAATCTTTTAAAATGATTAGAGCAATTAGTAAGCCCAAAGAAATAGGAACTAATAAATTAATTAAATTAAAAATAAGAATTGTTAAAGTTCACAATATCGAAATAACTACAAGGCTTTATTTTGATATTGTGAATTGCGTAAAAACGGTCGCGAATTTAGGGGCCGCGATTTTATGAAGTTCACTACTTTTACTACTTCGTCCAGTACGTCTTTCGGAGACTTCGTACTTTGAGATTTACTTCGCATACTTTAGCTGCAAATCCTTTCACTAAGCCTGTCATGGCTGCCGCTCCATCTGTACAAAGTACAAACACTAACGCAATCCTTCCATGTTAATTCATCAAGGAGCAAATATTCATCAGTCAAACGAAATATTTCTTCACCGGTAGATTGCTCTGGAAGTTCTTTGCAAAAGAAGAAGTTACTTACAATTACAGTATATCTCCAGCAATGTAGGGAATGTAAGCCAGAAGTTGCGCGTGGCGGTAAATACCTGTGGACACTTCGGTCTTAAGTGAGAACTTCTGACTGATCATAATTTCTTCAGTATCACGAGACATAACTATAACTCGGCGATTGATTGTGCAGAAAGAGGAATTTTTTAAATTTCACCAGCAGAATCTAAACCCAGAACTAATCTCACCATGTCTGTACAAACAGGCTTTAACAGCGTGTCACCTGTTGTAACTTCTTGGCCTTTACGATTAGTTCGGCTGCCTTATAACTAGCTTCCCGTACTTTTTTCTAAACACGTACTGTAGCGGTCATGAACGTTCTTTGTTTTTTCTTATCTTCCAACAACCGACGACAATAATTGACATCTTTGCTTGACAGAAAAGAATGTTTTGTTGACAAATATTGTTTAAATTTACTGGGAACCAAAGCAGCGTTACTTAATTTTTCACCACAAACGAAACACTCGGGAATTGGGCACGTTTTTTAACCACACCAAAAAAAAAAAAAAACACATAGGACAAGAAATTATCAGTATATTTCAAGTGCATCAAATTAGTTTATTTCTTTCTCACTCAACGCTTTCACCAGTTGCACTCACAGACGGAACACTCCGTTCAAAGAATTTGACCATCTTGAAGAAATAGAATGTGCTAATCTTATATCTTTAAACGAGCAATTCTTGTATATATATTTTTTGAATCTCGGGAACGGCGCTAACGATCTGGATGAAATTTCGTATTTAGATAACGTGTTGATTTTTAAGATTATCTGAATAGTGTTCCTCCCTGAAAAACCCAACTTTACGAACAATTTTTACTCTTGGTATCTCGAAAACGGCTCTAACGCCATCTCGTAGATGATTCAGGTACCAGGAAACCTACTAATATTTTACTCTTTGGTTTCAAGGAACTCATATATTTAACCGAACATTTCTTGTATGCTAGCTGACTCGATGGAATATTAGCGCTGCGTGTTTAGTTGTAAAACATTTAAAAAGAAGATATTTAAAAAGTGGCTTTGTTAGAAGTGATACTTATATTTACATAACTTCTTTAAAAACAATATTGAAAAAGTTTTTATCATTATATACTATCAGTTTAATTGTAAAACATTTAAAAATTAGATATTTAAAAAATAGATACTGGATTTGACAAATGCTATTTTTTCAAACTTAAAAAAAATTTCTAATGGGACGAAAAAACTGAATGTACTGTTTTATTTTTGGTTGTAGTAAACATTGCAGATAAATTAGGAAGACTTGTATACTAGCTGACTCGTGGGAATATTAGCATTGCGTGTTTAATTGCAAAACATCTAAAAAGAAGATAATTAAAATTTGGCTTTGTCAGAAGTGATACTTTACATGACAAAAACTTCTTTGAAAATAATATTAGCAGTTCAAATTCCGGTGGGAGCAAGAATTTTTAAGATATGTAATTAACCATGTGAACTACGGTGGGACGTTCTGTGGTTGGGTTTCTACGTTAAGTTGTATGTTCCAGAGAAAAGGAACTGGCCGTCCCACCTCTGATAGAATTGCTTAGTATGCTGCCTCCTATCCAATCTAATACTATTATATGAGCAACTCTTGAAAATAGAGATAATGGCGCCTGCACCACTTTCAGAACCTCAGCAAAATTAATAGTAACCTTTTAATGTTTGGTTTAATTGCTTCGTCAACATGTTCCATTCTCATTTTGCGCTCTTGCTTGATTTAATTAAAAATGCCGAAATATGAGGCTGAGCAACTGCGAAATGCTATCAGCGCTGCAAAAATGAAATAAAAAATGATCGGTACAGGGATCATATCAACCGAAACAGTTTCGTTTCGTCATAGATTTCGTGGTTTGGTTGCACCAAGAGAAAAATTTTATGCAATTTTGCATTCTGCGGCAGCCATCAGAAATGGCATATTTGTTAACAATGGAAGCAATCGAATATCTCTGGTTGCCCGTTTCTATATAAGATGGCGGGAATCACCGTATTACAACTCTGATAAATATTGACTATTTGTCAATTATATGAGACTTTTTCCAAAGGAGAAAAGCTGAAACTGCAAGAAAACATTATAACAAAGGATTAAATCAACATTTTAAGAGACTCTGACTTTTCTACGCTGACGGCATCTAACGGCTATGCGTCGCTCTCATATTTCGGCATTTTAATTAAATTCCTGGCAAGTTTTCCGCAAAGCAAGAGTGCAAATGTAAATAGGACATAATGACGAAGCAATTAAACCAAATTTCAACAGGTTACTACCAATTTTGCGTCGGTTCCGAAGGTGGTGCAGTCCCCAATAAAATAAATTTCTCACAAACGTCTCTAAGGATTTTGATGAAATCTTGCATACTGAACAAAAATCTAAAGATGCCTAGCGAAGATCGGTCACCCAGGTACTTGTAATATAATATGTGGAAACTAACTGCTAACACAGTTTACGGATCACTTCAGAGCACAGCTATGATGGAAGTGAAGTAATTGTAAGAAGCGGGATGTATACACTTCACAGAAGTCACATATACCGTTCCGATTATTTTTACAGTGATGTCTAACATTGCGTCAGTGTAATGGTACAGGAACAAAGTAGTGTTGGAGAAGCACCGCCACCGACAACGTAATACAATAATATGAGGCTTGGAAAGTTATGCAAATCCCAGCTGTTTAGACCAGTGTTTCCCAACGTGGGGCCCACGCCCCGCAAGGGGGCAATTTGGTTTTTTTAGGGGGGCAATTTAGAAATTGACTTGATACGACTTTACCGCTTTGAGTTATTTAAACACAATGCCAGATATGGTTACAAAATATAGCAAAAAAGCAAATTCTTAAACGGATCACACTAAATTGCCATAATAAATGTTCATTATAAATCTTTTGAATTTGAATTTTAGTATTTCATTATATGTTTTTTAATTTTACTTACTGTGTTTTATGATAATATTAAAGTGTTTTCTTTCAAAAACCATCCTATATCAGTTTCTTTAATAACAAATAATTTTTTTATTAAAAATTATGTATGGGGGGCAAAAAAATGTTGAAAGTGGGACATGACCCAAAAAAGGTTGGGAAACACTGGTTTAGACTGAGGGAAATGCACATACGCAGAACAAGCGGTAAATATAACAGAACCTCAAAGCGCAGCAGTATAGGCGAAGATTAAAAACATTTAAAAAATGAATAAACAAAACTAACAGCAAGTGTGAGTACATAAATAACATTTAATTTCTTAGAATACAACAGTACGTAACAATTCGCGGCACATGAATCTAAAATATAATTAATAAGAAACTTGACAATTAATTCCTAATAATGGGTAAAATTTCGCGGCAGAGCTTTCACTTGTCGCGGCACACCACTGCTCTAGTGCACGGACTATTTCGGGTACGGGGTCCCACAAACCAGGTTGCAGGTCAGTATGCGATACGAATAGCTCGGCCGCGTGGTGCACGCCGCTCTATTTGCAGCGGCGTTGGGGAAGGTCAGAGGAGCAGCGGCTGCACACACACACAGGCAACACCACTCCATCACACGCTTCCAGAAATAAATACGCACTCACAAGGGACACCTTTGACATCGAACGCTCGAAACCGCACCAATTCATGCTTAGAATAACAAGCGATCATAAACAAACAGTGGTGTGTGTCATTTCCATGCAGAACGTTGCATTCTACCTCAAGTAACATTTTACAAGTAATAGAGAGAAACAAATTAACAAGATATCAATACTATATGAAGGAAATTATACACAATTCAATTACATCAGTGTATCATTACATCTTCAATCAACAGTGCCAAAAACTCTCTGCTTAAAGTTATTAATACAGCACAAAACACGCCAATACAGCAGTACCACATACCTGATAGTGCTTATATTAGTCCTAAAGGATCAGATGCGGGATTTCGATGAAGTGGTTAAAACAAAGTGGAAGAAAACGATTTGCACACCTCTCTAAAGCCACGTTATCACATTGAAAATCACTTCGGCATTTACGCAGTTCAGTATGAAAAGCCACACTAATTACATTTTCAAATGATGATATTAGTACGTCAATGTCATAACCTGGCTTTCGGCAAGCATTTTGCAACATGGGCTTATACGTAACTGAAGCAAATGGATTGTAAATCACAGAGTGAAGTTTCATGATAAAATAACGATCATGTATCTTCACTTGTGGTTTGGCACATCGTAGTCTTACAAAATCAGAATGTTACTTGATGTAGAATGAAACGTTTTGCATGGAAATGACGCACACCACTGTTTTGTTTATGATCACTTGTTAATCTAATCATGTTTTCGCGCGGTTCCGAGCGTTCGAGGTCAAAGGTGTCCCTTGTCCGTAATTGTGATGTACAAAGGAATTTATTGTTCCTCCCTGTTTCCTGTGGATTGTTATTGTACAAACCTCTCGGTTAAACCAGTAGAGTCAAACGCCCCTTCGGCTCACTGAATGCAATTTCTTTTTGCACGAAAAATCTCCACTGTAATTTGATTCCTCCGTATGATACGCGGAAATCAAGATCACCATTTCGACTGAGAGAACTGACTTAACTTTAAATGGAAACTGAGGATTTAGACTGTATGTATCAACATATTACTGTACTGTTGATTCTTTGATTTTAAATCCTCAGCTTTTCTAAATCAAAATAAAACTTATTTTACGCGACTTTTCTTCTTGCTGTCGTCCGTCTTTCGACTGATTTGATGCAATCCTTCATTACTTCCTATCTTGTGGTAACTTCTTATATCTACATATCTCTTACAACCCACGTCCTCAATTATCTCCTTCCTATATTCCAATCTCTGTATTCCTCTACAATTCTTATCCTCTAACAAATTAACCAATCCAGTATGTATCAAAATATGACCTACCATCCTGTCTTTTCTTTCTGTTAGACTCTTCCACAAACTTCTTCCCTCACCCATCATTTCCAAAACTCGTTCATTTCGTACTTTTCTCTGTCCACTTAATTTTCAGCATTCGTCTGTAACACCACGTTTCAAATGCTTCGATTTTGCTTCTGTCTGGTATTCGTAAAGTCCATGCTTCGCTATCATAAACTGCTGTGCTCCACAGAGTTTTAAAATGTTCTTTAAAAGACCTAGATCAATATTTGAAAGTAAAAGATTTCTCTTTTTCATTAAGGCTCTTTTTGCTAGTGCTATTCTCTTTTTAACAAAACAAAACAAAAAAAAAACAAAAAACGGATAATAATTGGTTAAATTACAAGAATTGTCGAAATTTACCTTGAAGTATACATTTAAGTGGATTAAATGAAGACCAGGCAAGAGATAGAACAAGAGTGTCTTTAAGAAAGATTCCAGAAAGACGAAGTTCAGGAAGAAAAATAAAAAACCAAACAAGTTTCGACTGTTAATGAGGAAAGTACAGGGCGTTCGCCGGGAAACGCAACCCACTGTTAGCGCTAGAAGGAAGAAACTGCTCCCGGCGAGCGAGCGGTCAGTTTCCGGCATTGTTCGACCGTCGGCCGCGGACTATTTCATAATAATTACGCTTCATAAACTTCATAAACTTGTGTGCTAAGCATTTAAATGTGACGCAATTCATTAGCTTACCTTATAAAAGATGCTGGAAGTGTTGACCCTCTTGTGTAATGCACATTTCACATCTTCTGAACATATTTCGAGACACACGCTGCCCTAACTGACTTAATGATTTTTTGGGTGACTGTTCTAGTCGAAAAGCGATATCGTCAATTTTCTCCTCTGTGAGAATACGGTTGACCGACAGTCTCTTTTTGTTAAAAAAATGAACCCGTTTCTCTTACTTTTTTAACCAGACGCATAATTGTTGATTTAGCTGGCAATAATGCGCCAGGAAATTCGCGACGAAATTTACTGCGACACTTTTTAAATGACTTCTTCTTCACATATGTATCGTAGAGAAATATTCTTTGTTGCAAACTGTAACGTACCATAATTTTACTCACACTCAAACACGGTACAGATTAATAAGAGTATGAAGCCCCAAACCAGCCAAACCGCAAAGAAACGTTTATTCATAACACTGATTAATAAGAGACTGAAGTCACAAACTATCTACAATGCAAAGAAACCGTTCTTAACAATGTAAGGGTCACTGCACTGCACTGTTGGGGCAGCGGAGGTGTTAAACAGTGCGGTGATTCACGGTGCCGTGTGGCGGAAACTGCTGGCCCCACTGACCGAGCAAGTTGCCGACGGCAACAGACTGGGAGGGTAGCGTTTTCCGGCGAACGCCCTGTATTTTGAGCAAACCAAAGAGCAAAATAATGTAAGTATGCTTTATGTTGCAAGTATCGTTAAGGTGTTTTCAAATAACGAAAAGTGGTTCGTATGTTTGAAGTATATGTTTTGCTTTTATAGTGGGTAGAACGCTGAAGATGGTTAGATACCTCTTATTGATTCAAGGCGCTCATAATCTCAGAGGTGTTTACAACTGATCACCTACGTGTATGAAGTGCTCCGCGAACTATACGTGGCTGTGAGGTTAACAACTTCCACCACGAATTGTACCTCTGCTAGGCACAGAAAGTTATTCTCTTTACTTGGTTACAATTCTCGTGTAGCCGCAATGACTGGTCTATTATTTGTTGAGATTAAATCAACTACCACTTTTCAAACGTTTATAAAATTTGTTCCAAAAATTCGAAAGAGAAATTTGTTTGTTTTTTCTCCAACTGAAGGTGAATAGTTCTAATAATATTTGATTTTTTTATTTCTCCAATCTTATCACTCCTGACGCGGCCCAAATAGGTTGCTGGACGAATTATTCCATTGCACCCGTCAGTGAGAGTCGGTGTACTCAAGTTTACCAATAACTTCAAACGAAACCTACGTCGTCTGTCTACCAGAACATTTCAGGCCAATCAACGAATCAATTCTGCGGCATTTTCATAAGGATTGTAGCAAGCAAACAAAATCGTGCGACTGTTCTCTATACTTTCTCTATTCTGCCAATAAGCCCATACGAAACGGGTCCCAAACGATGCAGCAGTAGTCCAAATGAGGACGGACGAGAGTTTTGTGTGCTAAATACTTCTTTGTGAATTTCAATTTTTCAAGATTCGACCTATAAATCACAGTCTGGAATTAGACCTACTTACGACCGAATTAACGTGCCATTTCATGTTGTTTTGTATTGTTGCTCCAAAATACTTCACGGAATCGACCATATAAATAACTGATTATTTTGTTTCTCTGAAAAAACGGATTATTTTTGCTAGTTATGCGGACTGTTTTGCACTTTTTACATTTTAATGTAAGTTGCCATTCGTCGCACCATGCCGGAATCGCGCTAAATTTCTAGGCAACCGGCCAAATTCGTTACTGCGCTACAGATAACCACATCATCAGCAAACAATCTCAAGAGGTAGAACGAACACAGCCTTCAGTCACTTGAATGCAAATTTAATGCACTACACAATACATTTAGGACCCTGTGCATCCATCTTCAGGTGTCTGTTGCATTTACATTGGTTTTAAATTTTTCCTTAAGCGAGATTCGTGCCTAGCAAAGTTTATTCCTGTGCTGAAAAACGATTTAAATTAAGTGTCCTGAACAAATATTATTATGAGAGAAAAGGAGTAAATATGAATATACTATGGAAAACTTTCCACAATCGACGTGACATGACTTCTTCATTCCTGAAAACCTGCCTTTTGCATTACTTCTCTAAAGAGTGTTCTGTTGTCTATTATATTTGTTTTCGCTCCAGCGTTTTTCATGTCCTTTTTCAGTTTCAGTGAAACATGTGGTTTTGGATTTGTATAAGTTTAGTAAGGTGAAGATCTGTTTCGTTAGTCTATTGTTATCCATTCTGTATATATGCCCGTGTAATAGCAATCTTCTATTCCTCATTATAACTGTTAATTTTTTTATTTCCAAATATAGTTCTTGGTCTTAATTTGTATTCAGGATTAGTATTACGTTTAGGTCCCAGTATTTTTCTCAAGATTCTTCTTTCTATTTTTTTCAGTTTTCTCAAGATCCCCATACCTTGTTAGTTTAAGTGTTTCTGCTGAATACAACGTTTAATGTCTAATTACTGCTGATAGTGCCACAGCTTTCTGTTCCGGAATAAAGATTTTTTGTTATAGTTCTTTGTCATATGAAAGGCTCCTTCCATATTATGTATTATAGTTTCTATCGCCGTTTTTTCTTTTGTGTCGCTTGTTATATATTCTCCTAAACATATAAAACAATTTGATTTAGCTATTGTGCCATTAAGAAATTTAAGATTTTGAGAAGCATCATTGATGTTTGTCATGAACTGTGTTTTTTCAAAAGCTATAAGTAACGCTACTTTGGCTGCCTGTTTCTCTAATTCTTTGATTTGTTCTTTTGCACTATCTAATTTAGAAGAGGCTTCTCCATCGACGACGACATACTGCGACAGATTTTTAAGAAGAGCAATTATCCATTCACAAATTTTTTCCGGTATACTTTACACTCGAATCTTGGGTAAAAGTTGCTTGAAAGGAACTGAGTCGAAGGCTTTCTGAAAATCTAGAAAAATTGCATCAATTTGTGAACTTGTATCAGTAAGTTTCATTGCGTCATGTGAAAGTAGGAAGAGCTGTGTTCCACATGATCGTATCTTCCGAGATCCGTGTTCGTTCGATGGAAGCAAATGGTTTTCATCTAAAAAAGCTTATAATGTTCGAGCATATAATATGCTCCATAACTCTACTACAAACAGACGTTATAGATATGGGACGGTAGTTTCTAGGATCTCTTCGATCTCCTTTATTGAAAATCGAAGTTACATGCGCGACTTTCCAGCCGGAAGGTGTATGTCTCTCTTCTAATGATTTACAATCAGAGAGAAATGGTCCTATTTCCACCTCGTACTCTGAAAATACTCTTATTGGGATTCCATGCGGACCGAAAGCTTTCCCACACTTCAGTAACTCTAATTGCTGTATAATGCCTGCAGTATCTATTCCTAACGAATCCATCTCTAACTCCACATGACGTGAGAAAATGGATATTCTATCGTTATTTCTATTAGTGAATGAATTTTTGAATTCTGCGTTAAGTATGTCAGCTTTAAGGCGGCTTTCTTTAACCTCCAAACCATCGTGAATTAGTACTGGCGTATTTATGTTCCTACAACTGACCTTTCACACGTTCGACCAAGATTTCTTACGATTTTCTGTAAGGCTCTTACAAAGAGTTGCATGCAAAAAAGTATTAAAGGCCTCAGGTATTGCATTTCTAACACGTTGTCTTAATTCATCTACGATTTCTACGTCACTACGAAATGAAAACACATAGTATTTGATTTGATTTCCTTTTATTTCACATTGGGCAATTGCAAATACATTTTCATCAGCACAAATAGCATTACATAATAAGTGCATATAATCACTAAAAAATACATCGATCTCTACCACAGGAGATATAACTATTATTTATGTAAGGGCTATTTATAAACATTCAGACCATGCAGTGTTTGGGGGCTGGGGTTCGAACCCTCAGCTAATTTTAGGGCTTTGCATTTATAAGTACGCTCGTTCGACCCCAGGTTAATGAAAATTTTTAATTTGGGTTCTATGCCTTATCGACCTATGTAAGGAATTAATCTATGTCGCTTCATGATTATGTTGCAATCTGTCCCGAATGACTCGTTGTATCAGTTCAAAAAATAACGAAAACGACTTTTAGCAGTTTCTTAAAACGAGTGATTCAGACTCTAAGCACAATGTCCTTGTGATCCGATCGAAAAACATGCCCGCGACACACAAGTTCCGTGGAGGATGGAAGGGCCACAACAAATGAGCTCTCTGCCTCCCCGGCGGCTCTTTATATCCGTTAGGTATGCACCGCACTCCGAAAGTATACAAACATATAAGACTTTCATTCGTCTCAGATAGGGTCTTGAGCTCAGTGTTACCTTCTTTTGGCGGAAATAGTCCCAAGTAATATTGAATTCATGTTTGGTTCTACTGGTGCTAAATATGAAGGTAAAATCGTTGTTTTTTTCCTGTTTCGCCTTCTCTTCACGTCTGCTAATAACCGGTAGCGGCAATTTAATGTTTTTTTTATTTAATTTACTTTATACATAGCATATGAGTAAGTCGCTCAGCAAACTTTCAGTCTATGTACAGTAATGATTTTTCTGTATAATCTATTTTATAGAGCATATCCCTCAGTAATGTGCACTCGGCAAAGATACAGCCTATGTACAGTATGATTTTCAGCACAACAGCAGTATATACCCCATAACCAATTTTACAATGTTCTTTTCCAGTGAATTCTATTTGAAGCAAATCAGCACAGCGCTCAGCAATCTTACACGCTATGATTTTTTTCATACTCCTATTTTACTGAACAAACTTACAGCCTATGTACAGCAATGTTTTTTTGTGTACTCCTATTTTACAGGTCTTATCACTCAGTGAACTGACAACCCGTGCACAGCAATGACTTTTCTGTACACATATTCCATTTTACAAGTTTCAGGTTATGTACAGCATCGGTTTTCTGTGCAATTATGGACTTGATACAAACCAATAGTGCACTGCAAAATAATTACCTTTGCTCAGAATCTATTTTAATCTATGTACAGCTTTAATTCGAGGTCACTGGAGGCGGAAGGGAATGGGTAACAAGAAGTCGGAAGGAATCTGGCCTTTACAAGGAACCATTCCTCATGCATTCGCCTAGAGTGATCTGAGGCAACCATAGAATAGCTAAATCTACATGGTGGAACACCGAATGCTAGGCCCGAGCGCTACAGTCTTACTATGCTGTCAAAGACTTGTTGGAGAGAATTGATTATGGTTGTTTAGAAGACAGGCAATATTGTGTACATTTAAAGTTACTAGGTATCATGTATAGAATCTTGCTGATTTTCAAGTAAATTGCGATAGTTCTCTTCATGCGTTGAATCTTGCACAAATGGTACACAGGGTATTGACAGGGTACGTGTTTAGCCTACAGCGTTGTTTCTTTTGTGGATTGAGATGAAAGAAGGGTGAGGGTGAAGCCCGATGCAGGACAGTTCACGCCTAGTCTGCAGAAAGACACCCGAGGGGACAACCGCTTTTCGCATCTCCATCCACCAGACAAATAATCGCCAACAGTGTCGAATGCCCTCCCACCATACACATATGCACTGTGGAAAGGTTTGGAATTTAACCGATGGCTTTCGTATACAATCTTAGGTCCAAAGAAGAGCCGCCCGATTCGTGACAGGTATATATAGTTGGAGGGAAAGCGTAAGTGCGATGTTGAAGGAGTTAGGTTGGGAAGACCTGCAACACCGAAGGCGTTGCTCTCGACGGAAGCTAATTGAAAAATTCTCGAATGACGTATTTCGGAATGACAGCCAGCAAATATTGGTAATAGCAACATTCATATCTCGGAATGACCACTAAGTAAAATAAGAGGAATTAGGGCCAGAACCGATTCATTTCTGTTTACCGGGCGAGTAAACTTAAAATCCGATAAAGTACTCCGACCATCCTGGTCTGGGTTTTCCATGGTTTTCCAGGATCACTACAGGCGAATGCTGGGATGGTTCCTCACAATAGCCCATGGGCGCCTCCTGCCATATCCCGCATATCTCTTCCAAAGCGTCACCCTTTTCGATAGGTGCAATGCGCTCTCCGCCACACACATTTAGTGAATCGCGGAGTAATAATAATAATAAAGGTTAGGAATCGTGTACTACCATAACCTCTCCTTGCATTACCGACTGTATCATAGTGAAAAAGCTAAGACCCCGCTGTCAGTCACCGGACACCGTCGTGGGGCGCGAGCGCTTGTGTCGGGTTCAATACAACATTATTGGTGGCAACGTTTGCGAACTATTAAAAGACGACAGATGCATTGTGTGCAGCAGGCGGAAAACGTTGAAGAGTGAGGATGCTCCCCACTTAATATTTGCGCTGTCTCGGTACTACTTTGTGGAAGACTGAGAGTATTCTGAATAGATGTGGTCTCGGCCAAGGGTTATTATTTGTCGTGATGTTAAGTTAGTGGAATCTTGTAATTTAATAAGGATGATGAGGCGAAGAAAAAACAGATTCAAGTATATAGAGCGAATAACCAGATAGGCACTGAAAGGAATGGTACTAGAGGAAATTTATAGAAACTGTGAATTTTGCAAACACGACTTGGATCGAAGAAAACAAAAACTACAAAAAGAAAACAGTCACATGAGATTTCGTAAATTAATAGTACGATATATACTGAGATATGAGGAAGTAGATAGACAAAGGAGGAAGAAATTATACAGAAGATAATGATCTATATTGAAAACAAATTTAACAGGATGGGATAAATAGGAAAAACCGGGTATAATAAGAAAAGGAAATAAAATACCGAAATATTTCTCTGGAGTACTAGCTGACATGTGAAGCTATAGAATGATTTCTGAGATCTGTTCGAACTTTGTATTCAGTCCTCGAATATGTTCTTTTTTTTCTCAAAACGTAAAATAAACCTTAAAAAAAGTCTTAAATGGTACAGTTATTTTATGCTTCTTTTAAAATGATTGTTTTATGTGGGTTCAGTCAGCTAAGGAGACCATTGAGCATTTAAACATGTAGTTAAAATGTTGATAGTGATTAAAAAAAAAACTAAATGCGTCATAGCATACAATATATATTGAATGCCTCCACCAAAATAGAGAAACGTTATGAAACTGATGGCGTACCATCATAAAGGAATAACATTCTGTTCACTGTCCTATAAGACATCTAACATCTCATGTAGTGCACGCTGTTTAATTCACTGCTAATGTGCTGTCACAAATCTAGGTGGCGTGGGAGATCCTGCTAAAAGGATAAAGACGATAGATGATATCGATGAACGATACATACAGTACATATACTGACACAGGCATTGACGTTAACACAAAAGGGCATGGCCAAAAGTACGACCATGAAACCTAAGGTTAAACTCAGGTTAATATAGAAGATTAAATTGCTTGCCAGTAGTCCCTAAACTTGTTTTCTGGTGATTTTCTGGAAAATCCCATGACGTCACAAGGCTGGTGGTGGGGGGGACCTCCTCCCTCCCTCCATGAAGTCACATCCGGTTGACGGGCGATTCAAAATGTACCAATGGTGGATTGGCGGTCTTTTGAATCAGCCAATCAGAGTGTGGGGGGCGTGTCCACGTGGAAGCACCTTGCTGCAGAAACCTCAATCTGCGCATACATTCCTCACCGCCCTCTCTCTCTCTTGCCGGGGAAAACCCACTCCTGAGGTGTGTTTTCACAGGTGTGCACAGATTTGTACACATCTGGCTCGCGTGACTAACAGCCCCAGACAAGTTTCTAAAGGAACCCTAGGGCGCACCGTTACCGTGTGACAGTAAATGTCATCTTAACAGCCAGCTCCCCCTTAGTTCCCGACCGACGCTCGTCTAGTGCAGTTAACTATGGCTAGTGAGGTTCTACTGTTTTCAACATGCTAGCCGATAAACAGCAGTGATACCAAACGGCTCACTGTAGGTTTGTCACCTAAACTGGAATTTAATCCAGTAGCTGTAGTCGAAAAAGTTGGGTACAATGAAGAATCGGATGTACTGAGGCAATTGATCTATGCAGTTGGTGGCTTTTTCAAGAATATGAGCATCTGCAAACGAGTGTATTACTTGACAACCACACCATCACGTACCGAATAGTAACTGCAGCGAAAACTATATGGTTTTACAACAATGCTATTCCTGCCTATTCTGTGTTTCTCGGCGAATCAACATGGGACAACAGGGGCGACGCCCTGCCAGCAGTGACCTGCGCCATCAACAACATGAAGCACTGGAGTTATCAAGTTACAGAGTACTACAACGAGTTTAGGAATATGTTATCAGTGAAAGCGGTGCGTGACTATCCCCGTTATTCTATGCGAGGGCTAATAGATTTGCATTTTGATAATGTACATGTCAGTGAAGTGTCATACAGCCCCACTTCAACACTAGTCTAAGAACGTTTGAAGTTAGAAATTAAAGCATATAAAAAAACTATGATGATGCTAAGCGCAAAATTGGACAAGATTTAAAAAGAAGTGATTTATGCGATTACATGTTAATAAAATCATTTTACCGGATTTTTTTTATTTTACCTATCCTAATTAAATAATAAGTTAGTACATATTTTTAAAACATTCTTTTATTTCAGCCACCAGTTGGCGATTAAAAATACATTTTCAGCAGCACACATATCATTACAAAATATATTTAAGTTACAAAGTTTTGTCAAATTATTTTTCTTTAGTTCTCGTAGGGGTGGGCATCCTAAATCATCTATGTTGTAGCATACTTTCTTCCTGACAATTTTCTGAAACCATCGATCCTTCTCCCGCCCATTAACGTAGATTCATTGGTTATAGCACGAATAATAGAGCACATCTTGCTGAAAGATACGCCATCAGCGTTCCAAGGTATTCCATGGTAATTATGTGTCAGCCATCTAACTACTTGGTCATCACCTCAACGTGATGGTGAGGAAACACTAATGCAATGTCTAGAGATAATATTGTCAGATCGTGTTATACATACAGCAACTTCTTTGAAAATAAACACGTCATCCTTCTTCTAGAATTCCTGTGCGTCCAGGAAGATGGTAGGCATGGTAATGAATGGTAACAATTAGTGCTACTTAGTTTTATGTCAGCTTATGCACGACACTTATTAGCGGTATGTATTCTACAAGCGGACAGTATGCGGCGGTGTATGCAGGATAAGCCGCGCCACTGGTGACTCTGTTGGCGACTCGTGCAGGAAACTGGTGGCGCAGCCAGCCAGCCACTCGTTGTTTCTATTCTCGCACAGCCGAGCAGTCTGTTTGCTGTTACCCGGGGCGCACATTGAGCTGCGTGGCGCAGTAGCGGCAGCGCAGAGCAGGGCAGGGCAGTACAGACAATGAAACTGTGTCGGGCAGTTACCCACGCTTATTAGAGCGCAGTTGAGTGCGGCAGTTTACAAAGCATTGTTGTGTTGAGCCAGAAACCGACAAAAAAACGTAACCAAATACATGTCGATGCAAAAACGCGATTTTTGATTTCTGAATCAGACTGGGATGCCGAGCTTGGAAAATTGTTATTACTTTATCAGAAGCTGAGTTAGATAAAACTATGGAAGAGAGAGTATATGAAAAGAAGAAACTCTCATCTGGCTTTTGCAGTGACAAAAGAATTCTCAAAAGATTGATGCATTATTTCCAGATGAGTCGAGAGGAGATTCACAGCATAATCTAACCTGTTATTTTCTCGACAACACTCAAATATCCAATAGAACTGAAGATAATATAGCAATATTTTCGTGGTTATTTATTTAATAATTTAGAGTTTGACGGTACATGACATTATAAGAATGTTTTTTCTCTTTTATTTCATATTATATTTGTAAGAAAACTATATAACAGAAGATAAGAAACACTTGAAACTAAAAAAGCTGTGTTCAACAAATTATTCGGGAAATTGTCTTCATAAGAATCCTCCCTGTCTCGTTAGTAGTTGGACGGAGGTTGCCTTGAAGAGTGAGGAGGAGACCTCAATTCAGTCGGACGTGTGCCACGGTTAAAAAAGAAAAAAAGTGTCTCTCGGGGACACTATTGAATGATGTAGTACAAATGATAAGAAAACAAATAATGAAATAACGGCCTATATATCAATCTTTTTTCAAATTTTTACTAAAATTGAATTCAAAAAGAGAAAATAAAAGTGAAAATTTTAAGTAGACAGTTGTATGATAAATAAATGCTGAATTTACTCGCCACTTGTTGGGCTCATTGTCCAAATTTCTGGTTTAAATTTAAATTTTATGTATTTATTATGACTGATATTGTGAATCGCAGGTTAGTTACGCACCAGTTTAATCAATTTTTCTTATGCCATAGTTGAAAATGATTATAAGTAAAGCAAGATTATAAATAAAGCAAGAAGTGTTACGGCAAAAACCGGCACGAATGAGCTGCGTGGCACAGTTTCTGTGTCGTGATCACAACGTCGCGCAGGCCACGTATGTACTGCGCTGCCCTGTTCTGCGTCTCAATACGCGCAGTTCCGCCCCAAAACATAGACACAGAAACTGTGCTGCGCTGCGCTGCGTCGACTGCGCGTCAATGTGCGCCCGGCCTTAACCTCGCATTTTACGCGAATTGTGCACTTCAATATGTCCAATGAAATACAGAATGTCACTGTGGAAACGAGTGGAACTAAAAGTGTAAAGAAGACAAAAGGGTAAAGCAAGAAGCATTTCTCATTTTCGTATCTTTCCCGGTAATATCAACGTAAATAATTCAAACAAAGACGGTTTAGACATTCTTAAGCAATTAAAAAACTTGTTGTAGTCTGAATACAGTTCATCAAAAAGAGTATAGATTCCCTTGGCGATAAAATATGTTGTACATGCATCTTTCTCTCCTTTCGCCTTCTCTTTTTCATTTTAATTTTTTTTTAAATTATTAATTAATTTTAATGCGATGGAGTTAACACTCCGGTGGCAATTTCCAAATTCATCTAACTACCCCCCTTTATTTATATATTATAGTTGGATTGTTAAATTCCTCCTCCATTTACTTTTCCGATTTACAAGTTTTAATTTTAAATTCCTTAAGCGTTTTTGGTAAATTACTCATCACTACACTTGGTATTTTGTTCCAAGCCCTGACACCCTTATCAACAAAAGAAAAATTTCCCACTCCCATATGCATTAAATTGAGCGCAAGCTTGTAGTCATGGTCGCCTTTCCCCTTCCATGCACTATTCCTAATTCTTTGACCAATATCCCTCCAAGCCCCATCACCAACATAAGCCCTGTACATTCCCAGCACTCTCTTCACACTCCTCCTTTCATCCAATGAGTCCCAATCCAGCTCCTTTATCATATCTATTACTGACTGGGTCCTGCGATAATTTCCACAAACAAATCTAGTTACTCTTTTTTGAACACCTTCTAACTACTGCATTTGATAACCAAAATGTGGGACCCAAACTACACCACCATATTCAACCAATGATCTGACCAATGTTTTGTAACGCAACTTCCTAACTTCTCTGGTAAATCCTCTCATCACCCGCTCCAGTAAATAAATGATTCTGTAACCTTTTTCTACCACCTGCCTAATGTGCTCTGCCCAATTGAGTCTTTTTTTTATCAAATGTTATGCCAAGATATTTACACTTCAAGATTTCAACAAGCAATTCTGACCCCATCCTATAATCATAATTAACCATTTTTATGTGTATACCTTATAAGCTGACTCTTCTTGTTATTTATCTTCATTCCATGCTGACCTACCCATTTAGATATTCTATCCAGGTAACCTGTTTTAATCCCATTGTATACCATTATGCCATCTGCAAAATACCAAGATTCTGACCGTAGCCCAACAGCACAGTCATTCATTAGAATAATGAACAGCAATGGTTCCAATTCACTACCCTGTAGCACTCCCATATTAACTTTCACCTCTATTGATAATATATTTCCTACTCTAACTCTTTTCTTCATGGATTTTAAGAATTCTTCTACCCAGCAAGTAACTTTTTCATTCAATAGATTTCAGTTTATATAAAACCATTTTATGGCTCACTCTGTCAAGTGCCACACTATCAACTTGGCCTCCCTTGTCCAATTCATCTGAAATAACTTGCACGTAGTCCACCATCATATGTTCACATGAATATCCATGTTGTCGATACGAAAACCAGTTTCTTTCTTCACAGACATTTCTGATATATTTGAATATTAATCTCTCCATCATTCTGCCTATCACTGATGTTAAACTAACTGGTCTGTAATTTTCAACCCTGTTTGTAACCCCTCCTTTATGAATCGGTTCTACTATCGCAGTTTTCCAATCCTCTGGTAAGTAGCAAGACTCCAAACTCATTTTAAATAAAATTTCAGGGTAAGGTACAATATCGTATTCCACAATCTTTAATAATCTGTAGTAATATTATCTACTCCAATCCCTTTAACTATTTTTAACTTTTTGAGTTTCATCATAATTTCTTGAGAATTTATTTTAAATTTTACAGTTTCCTCATTTTTACATTTAGGAAGAGACTCTTCTGATTCATTCCCTACCATCACAGGATGATTGTCCCTAGTTGTCTCACCAAACCAGTCACTCAATTTCTCTGAAATTTTAAACTCCTAAAGTACAAGAAGGATAATATGTGTAAGCTTGTTATCAGACATGTTACCTCCTCACTAATGAACAGTAGACTGATAGAGTGGTGGCGAGACTGGCTGCGCCGCCAGGCGGCCTGTTGTAATAACCTAGGTATGATGCAATGCCCATCCACGACTATCCGCCATCAGTGGATGCCGACGTGGTCGCAGGGCACGGCAGCCGGTCAGCCGCCAGTTTGTGGCGTGGCCGTCGGCTGCCCTTGTGTAATAAGCTCCATAAGAGACAATGCCCAGTGACGAGCAACTGGTTGCGCCGCCTGGCGGCCTAGTGTAATAAGGCCTAATTCTCACTGCTATCAAATTCCATACGAATATCTACAGGTCACGTTTTAAAAGACTCATTTTGGTACTTCGGAACGATATAGCTGGCGGAAGAGGCACCCGTCAACTCGCGACTAAAATAAAGAGTGTACGTAGCGACTGTACCCCAGAGGGGCGGCTACAAACAGCGTCTGACTCAGAATGAGCGGCTGATTTAAGGCTGGGCAACCTACTGCCTACGTGGAAAGGAACGGGATACTACCACATTATATTTTCCCTAGTAGTATGGCTCTCTATGTAGACGAATCCGGAGGTAAAACTTCCCTTCACTCGGATCTCCGGGAAGGGAATACATTGAGAGGGAATACCTTTAAAAACAAGAAGGGAAGAAAACAGGAAGAAACGATAAGGATTGGAACATGGAATGTGAGAACACTATTGCAGGCAGGAAGACTAGAAAATGCAAAACAGGAGATGAGTAAAAATGGTTTAGATGCACTTGGCATGTGTGAAGTGAGATGGGTAGGAAACGGTGAGGTAGAAAGTGGAGATTATAAGTTTTTTTACTCTGGAGAAGAGAAGAATGGTGGAAATCGAGTGGGAATAATGATAGGCAACAGACTGAAAAACAAGGTTGTGAAGGTGCAGTATATTGATGGAAGACTGATGATGCTAAGACTGCAGGGCAGTACAAAAGATATAGTAATAATACAGGTATATATGCCAACTAGCCAGCATAGAGATGAGGAGGTAAAAGAATATTATGTGAAGTTGGAAGAACTTATTAAGAAAGAGAATAGAAATGCTTGTATCATCATTATGGGAGCCTGGAATGCTGTAGTAAGTGTAGGAAAACAAGAAGATATAATAGGAAAATTTGGATTAGGGATATGAAACGAGAGGGGTGAAAGATTAATTAACTCTTGTAAAGAAAATTCACTAGTGGTGGGTAACACCCTATTTGAAAACCATAAAAGGAGACGTTATACATGGATATCTAACTTAAATGGAGAAAGGTTACAGCTGGACTGTGTTCTGATACAAAAAAGGTTTAGGAACTGTATGAACAATACTAAAGTTTATCCAGGAGCCGATATAAATTCAGATCGCAACCTCGTAGCAGGAGAAATACAAGTAAAATTGAAAAAAGTGAAGAGAGGAAAAGCAAGAGAAAGACTGAACTTAGAAAAACTAAAGGAGGAAGGTAAGACTTTGGAACTAGAAGAAAGGTTTTTGCAAAACTACAGAGGAGGAAAATTTGAAGAATGTGTGAACAATAAATAGATAAAAATGAGGGAAGGGATCATGACAGCCGCCAAAGAAACTCTAGTAATTAGAGAGTCAAAAGGTATCAGGAAAGAATGGGTAACAGAAGAAATGGTGGAAAAGATGGAAGAACGGAGAAAGTGGAAAAATTCTGGAAATGAAGAAGGTAGAAAGAGGCATATGAAACTGAACAATAAACTAAGAATAGATACTGAACAAGCAAGAGAAAGATGGATGAAAGAGAAATGCGAGGAAATAAAAAAAACTGGAGAAAGAGGGAAAATATGAAAGGATGTACAAAATGGCTTCTGAGATTGCCTTTGAAAGTAGGAGAAACAAGAACAACATGGAAATAAAAAGAGAGTATGGGACATTAGTCAAAGAACCACATGAGGTGCTGAGTAGGTGGCAAGAATATATTGAATGCTTATATAAATGAGATCAAACACCAAGTAAAATTGAAGAAGAGGCACAGAAGTAGGAAAGGCTCTGAAGGAGATGAAGAATCGGAAGGCATGCGGAATCGATAATTTCGGCTCCATTAAGTTCGTACCGAATTTTCTCAAATAGAAAGGCGGATGCATTGTATGTGACAATTGAATTTGTAGCTCCTGACTCATCTGATTTGAGAAATCTTCCTTCAGTATGCGAGTAACTTTCCCACGACAGTGTACATGTATCTTGGTACTGAATAGGTATCCGAATTTCATCATTGATTTTAAACGTGGCTGGCGTATGCGGCTGATTGGTCAAATACTTTTTGCGTGTCACCGATTCGTCAAATTCCACACTGGAGGTTATGTCATGCGCCTCATCCATGTTTTTTAACGGTATCGCCTAACGATCGTAGGAAGAGCACATTCTCAGTTGTTAGTCATTTCACTGTTGGTTCACGACTGAGAACTTTGTGAGGTTTACGCTTCTTGTTATAACTAGCGCCCATGCTTTATATATAGTCTCAGAGTAATAGATTCTCCTCTAAAATCTACTAGATCACCGTCCTGGTCGAAAACTCTAATGTTGATGTTGCTGAGAGTTTTCACTGTGATGGGTAGATAGATGACATTAGCCGGTACTTCAGAAATCTTGTACCGTGGTGGCACTGTTGGAAAAAACGAGTGTAGTGAATGTCCCAGCTTATCTTTGACGTAATTTCCTGTGAATACGCTGCACTCTATTCGTATCGCGTTAACTTTGAATATATGCACAGTGTTGTATTTTATGTGAAATCCACGCTTTAACAAACGGTTCGAAAATCCGAGCAGAGATGCAATTGAGTTTGGTTTAGCGAAGTTTGTTTCCACAGGTGTTTGTATCTCACACTTGAGGGAATTGTTGTTTGTTCTAATTATTAGCTTGTCGTTTTTATTGTGTCGAACCAAATAATTTGCCAAATTGTCAATATCATAAAATCCTATGGGTATGTCAAATGCCTTATTCTTCGAGCAATTAAATTTACAATTTGATTTGTCTATATTCGTAATCGAATTGTAAGTCTAAAAGTCAGCGAAGCTGATTATGTGATCACCTTGGCTCCAATCTATCGTTGGGAAGTAGTCACAGCCCAAGACTGATCTATTGCCTGACAAGCAGAGTGTAACAGACATGTGTTACCCTGTCCAAGGTTCGTTCAAGATTGATGTCATATATTTTAATACAGGAATTTTAAACACAAATGCCCGCATATATCTGTGCCAAATTTCTTGTGTTGTTGCACATTGTACAGTATTCTGTTCCTTGCAAAGTATGGCTACAATTCCAATGGTAGAGGTAAGTCACCGAAACTGCTGAAATATTTAACTACACCATCTTTGTACTTGATGTAAGCTACCCAACGTGTTCCAGAACTTTCAGCACTATCCAAGTTCACTAATTCCACACTCAACTTCCCGAATTTTTTTTGGTAATGTGTCACTCATGAAAACACCACGAAAATGTGGTATGCGCAAACGCTTCAAGTGTCTACGCATGTCTTCATCTGTCAGTGGCTTAACCGTCTTTATTTTTAACCCTGATCCATCTTTCTGGTATGGCTTCAAATATAGGCCATTACCAATCATTGCAAGAGTCTCCATCGTTTCGTTGTGTCGTTTCTCCTCAGCTAACTGCTTATTCACATCTTAGGCCGCTCTGACAGCTTTGACAACATTTGCCACACCGCCTGCCAGAGCACCGGCAGCTAACAAGCCTGCAACTAATGGTAATAAGGGAAGAATATCGCCCCTCTTGTTTTTATTCGGTTTCTTTTTCTTAATACTCCCACAAAACTTTAACTTGGCACGCATGACCCTATTAAGCAAGAATGCCGCTGCACGTTCACCAAATATTGCATTTTAGCATTCATTCTGTCTGCAGCCCTCTCGGCAAGCATACGATCTGCTTCAGCTCTATCTTCACCTTGTGCATAAGCAATGTCGTGTTCCCTGCAGGCTGCGTCTAGTGGGTTGATACCCTTCTACACAAGCGCCAACCGTTTTTCCAGTTTAGTATCGGGGCCACAAGGCATCTTGTCGATGAGCTTGTTTAAAAAGCCACGCCCCTTCTTCTTCCTGTTCCTTGTAGGAGGCATTGTTACCAACTAACTTACTTTACTTGTTCGTGCGCCTATACCAACAAACGTTGTCAATTTGCGGTTCGTCAGACAGAGAGTCACATTACCCGTGAGAAATGTCGATGATGCCAGCACTAATAATAGGCGGAAGAACGGGTATCTGTTCCCTGAGAAAGTGAGGGTAATAGTGTGTGGCCCCTCAAATTGTGGGAAAACCAATCCTGTGCTTTCCCTGTCTGAACACACACAATGGACTTAGATTTGAAAATGTATATCTGTTTTCCAAGTCGTTGTATCAGTCAGAGTATCAGTTACTAGGGAAAATATTAGAACCTATTAAAGAAATTCAGTATTTGACATTTAGTGATAATCAAAGTGTACCTCCGCCAAGAGAAGCTCTATCTAATTCTTTGCTTGTGTCTAACGATGTTTCGTTGTGAGAAGCAGAATAATATAAGAGATTACTTCTGCATGGGCAGGCACAGATCAATGGATTCTTATTACTTGTGTCAGATATATAGGTAGCCGGATACCGAAACAGTTAGTTAGAGACAATGCTAATTTGATCGTACTCTTTAGACAGAGAGATATGAATCTCAAGCACATTTACAACGACCACGTCAACACCGACATGATGTTCAATGATTTTAAAAAACTATGTTGGTACTGGTGGCATGAGCGTAAACATGGATTTTTGGTTATTGACAAAGACTGTGACATGTATCACGGAAGATACCGCAACGGATTTGATTCATTTTTGAATAAATAGAGGAACACCCTATATGCTGACATCATTACAACAATGGACAAGTTTTGGAGAACTTCAACGACTCAGATCAATAGGATATTGGAGTATCTATCTCAACACATACTTCTTACGAAGGAAGGTAACTTGGATTGTCAGGGTAGAATACTGAAACTTGTCGCTGACCTCGGCCACGAAGATGATGCTGCAACCAAACGATATGTTGATAAATTTGGAAACGTTATTGAATAATTGAAATTGGCAGAAGTGACTATGGTTGTAACTATTGCGGTAACGGATATGCTTCAAGATCAAGCATATACACTAGAGACAGGTCTAAGCTATTATGAAATCCCTGTCAATGGCGTAATCGTCGAACCACACAGGGTTGAGGTAAAATTGAATTGGGCTAAAGATACAAGGTTACTCTATGTGACGCGAGGTGATAAACCAACTTCGCGAAAGAGACATTATATCACAATATGGATCAAGTTGTGGCAGAACTCCATAAACCAGCAGGAAGAAATTTCTCAAGACGTCATGTAGTAATCAAAGGACTCGATGATATGTTCCTAGCTGATATTGTGGAAATGATACCATACTCTCGTAAAAATAGCGGCTACAAGTATATACTCATGGTGATTGATACTTATCCAAAGTTTGCTTGGTCAGTACCCCTCAAAACCAAGACAGGCAGTGTGGTTGCTGATGCTATGAAGAGAATTCTAAGTGGTGATCGTGTTCCGAAAAACTTACATATTGACAACGGAAAGGAGTTTTATAATTCAAAGTTCAAGAATCTCATGACTAGCTATGGTATTAATCACTACTCAGCATCTACTCAACTTAAAGCGTCAATAGTTGAACGACTAAACAGAAATATTAAGAATGCAATGTGGCAAGAATTTAGCAGACGTGGTTTTCATCAGTGGATTGAACTTCTTCCTCAGTTAATGTCAAATTATAACAACAAGTGGCATAGCACCATCAAAATGAAATCCTCTGATATATAAGACAACTCTCTACTTTCAACAGTGTACTTCAGTGTTAAGATTACCACACCAGCAAAATTTAAAGTAAAGGTCCATGTCAGGATCAGTAGGTTTAAAGAAAAGTTTGAGAAAAGGTATCTACCAAACTTGTCAACTGAAGTGTTTACCATCAGAAAAGTGAATTTATCAAATCCTGTAACCTATTTACTTAAAGATTATCAGGGTAAAGATATTGCAGAAGTATTTCACCAGCAAGAATTACAATGAAAAAAACATCAAATTTCTAGTCGAACGTGTAATAAGGAAAAGGAAGAATATGCATTAGTGAAGTGGCTAGGTTTTGATAAATCACATAACACAGGGATAAATGTAAAATATTTATTTATATTAAATTTTTTATCAATAAACAATTGTACAGCATATGTTTTTTATCGATTCATCATATCTACAATTATAGTATTTTTCAACATATATAAAGATAAAATACTTGTACATAATTTTTTTTCAACAGATGTTACATAGCTCATTGTATATTAGACTATGGGTTTTTTTCAGTGCTTGGATAAAATATTTGCTCATCGGTTATACATTTACAACATATTTTGATTGGTACAGTTCTTAAATTAGGTTCTTTACCCAGCACTAACATTTGATACCTAATCCTAAATTCCAGTTCACTGACAAAACCACACAGCAATTTACAACAGGTCAAACATCAAATATTTATAAGCCAGATGATCGCACATCAGCATCAACTATTTACAATAGACGATCACACATCGGCATCAACTATTTACAACAGACGATCACACATCATGTTTGCCATCAGACAAATCACCATCAACTATATACAAATCGACATCAGACAGATGATAACACATCAGCATCAACTATTTACAACAGATGACCACACATAATGTTTGCGATCACACAAATCAGCATCAAGTATATACAAATCATGTTTGCCATCAGAAAGATGACAAAAAATCAATTATTTACAAGACACAATGCATGACCACAATTATTTACAATATATTTACAACATGCCACCCTCCAGTGCACTGTAATATATATAAATGGGATAAACGCTATATTTAATCTATCTCCATTCACACAAATATTTACAGACAGTCGCACACACTCATTCACTCTGGTACAGTCTTGTGCCCCCAAGGTAGGGTCCCAATCCCGTCGGGTTAAATATAGCGCTTATTATCCAATCTAGACAGACCCAGCTTGGGATACTTCAGCAGCTGTAATTTTATGGAGGTTTGGTTCAATACGTTGTTGTGTGTAATACTTGAGTGGTGCTGCTTGCAAACATTCTATATAATCTTCAATGTTACGCTTTTTTGTTACTGTGCACCCCAGAACTTTGGCCCATCTTCAGGTCTGATTAGATTCTAGTCGGAATGAATACATTTTCGACCTTACACCCGCAAATTCCACAATCAGAGAACCATTCGCCTCATCTTTCATAACACAACCTTCTCGTTATAGGATTCTATATCGAAACGATTGTTGGGTTTATATCCAGATGTGTCGAATTATTCCCTGTTGTGTTTCATCACTTCATACGGATTACAGCCATTCGCCAATTATATTAAACTGTCTATGTCCATATAAAGTAATTTTGGACGTATAAACTGCGGAATGGTGAATTCATAGTGAAATCGATACGCCCGCATATTAGACAAATAGAGAATGCACATCCTGACGTAGAGTGGTTTGTTGAAAAGTATCCGCACTTTCGCTATCTCCAGAGCCTCATTTCTTTCCCGAAAATAGTCATACGCCCAAAGTGTGGTGAAGCTACGTGCTTACGGGCACGGCGGTAGCGCGCCCAACCTGTAGACAATTTCACGTAGCGGTGTTACCTAATGTTCTCCATTGTTTTTCCGAAAATTGAAATGTTCATAAGTGTCTGACTGACGATAACACATGTTGAGAGAGATGTATTCTTTTAACCACGGTGACTGATAGAAAGATATTACCAGTAGTACCGTGCCCAACTCCATCCCCAAGCCTACACATTGCTGGAGGACTCGGTAATGGATAACAGACCCAACCTTATCTTCCAGCGTAGTCATCAGTTTGGGGAAAGTAGATCCACGGGCGACTCTGCGGTCTGGACATGGCCTTAGGTCTGCTAGAAAGTCTTGTATATCCTGGGGAATCGTCAGATCTACCTCTAATACGAAACCCCTACGCGAAACAGGGGCATGAAGTTTATGCCAGCAATCTGCTTGGCCGATAACCATCGAAACCCTCCAGACGGTAGATACTCTGACATTGGCCAGCCATACAGATTGTTTAAATCAAAATACGTGATGAAATCTTCAGGTGCGTCGTGGTTGTACTCCGCCATGTACAGGTCATTTGCCTTGGCGTACCTGTGGACGCACTGACAAGTACCACCACGAATTTCACGTTCGAAAAAGAGAAGCATGTCGATATCTGTCAGAAGATCCAGCTCGACACGCGTTCTCTTTAACATGGCCTGCTGTGAAAAAGTGGGATAGTTCCAGTGTGTTCTTCTCCAAACATACAGCCCTAAATTTTTCAAACAGATCCGCAAGTAGCCGTACATCTGTCCCCATGTACAGACTTGCGTACTCACCCAAATTTTGGATCTGGAAAGTTCGCCACACTTGTGTCGCGTGTTTGTAGTCATCATCCGAAATATCAGACTCCGACAACGAACTATAAAATTTTGATTTTGGAGGGAGCGTGGCCTCTGTGAGCTTCTCCATCGAATCCATGTAATCAATAGGGAAGACTCCTTTTCGCTTAACTAGTTGGAACTGCTTGGGGTCCTTGAAATGCGCAGTGGTAATGTACAAAACACGTTCCTGAATTGTTCCAACCAGCTTATCTAATGAGGACTGCATGTAAGGGTATGAGTCAAGGAACCTCAATGTGATTGACGTACGATTAATCTGTTTTGAAAAAGAAATGTAACGTTCAGTGTTGATGTGCAGGACATCCATCCCATCCTCATCCATGTATACTAAGGCCTTAACAATGAAGTGCGCATCATACCCAGACAAATTAAGGAAAAAAATGGATATGTACCTTTGATTTTTGCACTGTAAAAAAGTTATTATGTGCAGCCCCTCTGAATACATATGTGATGTGGCAACAATCGCGAACCTTAACGGCCTCCGGTGCAAAGCCGTCACCACAGATGTGGCATACCGTAACAATTGAAAATTGTGCTTCATCATCCACTGACATTACAAGAGGTGTGTCCCTCGTGTAAATTTCATCAACGGCGTGAGCTAGTTTCATGAGTTGATCCACTAGCCACTTCTTAGGGTTTTTCCCCAAGAATGAGTTTGATCGGTTCAGCTGATAATCGTATGCGCAAACGACCTGGTATGCCGCGGCAATAAGGAGTGTGTCCCTGGATTGCTATGGAGTGAAGGGCGTTGGGGTCTGGTCTGCACATATGAAGGGCTTTCAACAAACATTCAGAGTCCGTGTAAAAGACCAATGGTACACGCTGTTGGTGTACAAAATCCTTAAACATCTGGGTAGGTCGATTCTTACAGCGCTAACCCTCGCGCAATCAACCTCATGACGGCTCAAGAGATCTTCACGCCCGAAATTATGCAGGAATCTATTACAAATTTGTTTTGCGTATGAGTATTTAGTTATTGATGATCTGACTAACCACGACAAGTTCTTCACCAGCAGTAGTGAAACTTATCTTTACCCTCTGTAATCAAGAACAGGTTAATATATAAACCGCATTTGACTGCAGCTTGATGGAGGTGTCCTACAACTCTATGTTTTCCACCTTCTCGTTTCAAGCCGTAAACTTTGATCGAATATTTTATGATATTGCCTCTCAAATTTAGAAATATCTGACGATTTTACAGCGAAGTCTATTTCTGAAAAATCTAATTGGTAGTTGGAACGTACTTAAATATACTTGCTCACTATTTCCTCGTTCTTGTGCATCTGTTCATAAAATGCCATAATCATCCAAAGAAAACAACGTTCATCACTCTTTTTAAGATTGACAATTGCTTTCTTTGCTTCGATATCGGATGGCAGTGCTATAAATGAAGAGCCCCGATATAGAGGTTCGAATTTATTTACATGCATGTCGAGGAAGCTGATTTGTTCGAGGCATTTACCACTATCCCGATCCTGAAATTAACTAAATCTCTTCTTCATATCTTGAAACATATAGACTTCATACCATTCTTTCAGGGAACTGCTTAATGTGTATTGGCGCATATTGGGAATAATACAAATACGGGTGAATTTAATGTCATCTTTCTTCTGAATTTTGAAAAGGCAATCCAACCCCACCTGACCTTTAATAGCCGGTATTGAAGGATTTGATATAACCGTGGAAAGCTGTTCTTTTAAAATGCCAAAACATGCTCTAATATAAAGGAGTAGGTCTTTAAAGTTTTCAGAATTTTGAAAATTGATATGAAGTAACCTATTCCCGTAAGCACTCGCCCTGATATTTGGCTTTAAACGCGCAGTATTCGACTCACCTGTCTGCCCCACATTAACGCCGGACCCGGTCGCTGGTGTGTTGGGCAGCCAAGAGGACGAGTAGCCCAGTCAATAAAGGGCCAAAAACAGTGAATGTCGGAACTTTCTCTGGTAAAGCTGAATTTTCTCACAGTAGTAGATCACTATTAGAGAGACATTTTTTCAAAAGTCCCCGAAAATTCCAATGGAGCTTCAACCCCTACCCCCCCTCTAAGTTTAAAATGTAGAGTTTTACGCAATCGCATATAACTTTTTAACCAAAAGTTTATTAAGGTTATATTACTTACAGTTTTATTCCCTGATAAATATTCTAAAACTTTTATAATAACATAATTTATGATATGTGCAGCAGTTTTCCCGTAAATTAACGAAATGTTGTAAAAAAACAATATTTTTTTTGCCACCTATCTACGTTTTTGCAAAACCATATTTTTATTCGTCACCAAATGAAAAAATGCTTCGAATGAAAGTTGTAGCTCATATATTCCTGAGTTCATCGGTATATAAACATATACAGTTATGTGTATTACTCTACTAGTAACATAGAAAACAGTAGCTGGGTTTTGAGCGCGTGAGCGCCCGGGAGTCGGCGGGCAGCGTGAGCCGGCCGCGCCCGTTGTGTAAGAGGAAGAATAAAGGTGCTATAATTTCCAGAAATAATTTTTAATGCATTTAACAGCGTTCGTTTGATCTAACGTGTCAGGGATAGTTGCTAATGTAGGAAAATCTTTATTAGCCCCTATATTTCATTACTTTAGCATACATTTTAAGTACATCCCACCACTTCCATACACATTTTATAAAACAGCAAGTTTAACAAAATTCAAACTTTAACTAATAAAGATCACCAAGAATACTACTTAACTGAAGCTTTAAAGTAATTGTTGGAGCCGTAATGACGAAACTATGAAGTTGGCACCACTGGCGAGGCACGGGATGTTTCCTAGACTCTACGTAGACATAAACAAAGTGTCAGTTCAGTTGGGCAGTGCGTCAAGTGAGTTCGTCCGGTGAATTTCGATTTTATCTTTTGTATTTTAGTGTTTTGTGTGTGACATTGTCAATAAGTAAGACAGTGGTTATACTGTAACGTTTTAATAAATTAGGACTCTACTGTGTTTTCAAGAACTAGCAATACAGAGTAAGTTCCTAGACTAATCATTTCAAAATCCAGAAAGACAATGGTTACTTTAGTTAAATCGAAAATTGTGTCGTTAAAGTATGAACTAAGGAGGTTGCACAATGAGTTTTAATTCTGTTATTCTTAGATAGTTTTAAAATTGAAGACTTACTTGGAATTTGAACTGGCTCCTCGACCACCTGCTTTGTTTGATGATGTATCCTTACGGAAAGGAACAAAATCGTCACTGATGAAGGTATTTGAACAAGGTGTCATCGACGTAACGGACCAAAATGGTGCAACTTATGTTTTGGACGGGGGATTTCTTCTACACAAAGTAGCGTGGCCAAGAAATTGTTCCTATGGCGTCATCATAGAAACTTACTGTACATATGTAAATGGAGACTTTGATTCAATAAAAGTTTCTCGGGAGTCCAGCCGGATGGTGTCATGACACCATCCGGCTGGACTCCCGAGAAACTTTTATTACTGTACATATGTTGTAAATAAATATGATTCTAATTTAATTGTAGTATTTGATGGTTATCCAGACGAGCCAACAACGAAAAATGAAGAGCAAAACAGAAGAGCAGCCAAAAGATCTTCACCTGACATAGTATTTGATGAAAACACAATTTGTGTTACTGGAAAAGAGGAGTTTTTAGGAAATACTAGTAACAAGAGAAAACTGGTACTAGATTTGGCATCTGAATTCAGAAAACGAGGACTTCAAGTTGTTACAGCGGAAGATGATGCTGATGTGCACATTGTTATGACAGCAATTCAACAGCAGAGAAGTGACTGTGAGGTATTTGTCGTTGGAACCGATACCGACTTAATAGTATTACTTACGGCACTGGCTCCTGAAAGTACTTGTATATACTTCTGTAAAGAGATAGGGGGTGCAGTTCCATTAACAGTGTACTACAGAATCGCCACTCTCATAGAAAAGTTTGGAGATCAACGTCAGTTACTTCTGTTTTGTCACGCTATGACCGGAAGTGATACCACATCCAGCATGTATCGAATGGGCAAATTAAAAGCGATAGAATTGCTCAGATCTAAACCTGATATGCAGAATACAGCGAGGAAGTTTTGGATGATTCTACAACAAGAGAGGACCTTTTGATTGCTGGTGAGAAATTTGTTTTATGTGTTTATGGGTTAGAGAAATATTCAAATTTCAAGTCCGTTACTACAAGTTCTTGACAGTAACAAAGAAAAGTTCCCTTAGATCAAATTTTCATCTAGCAACATTACCTCCAACGTCTGAGGCATGTCGTGAACATTCGCTGAGAGTATTTTTGCAAGTTCAAAAATGGTTAGGCAATACTCTTGATGCTACAAACTGGGGTTGGAAAATTGAAAACGTGAAAGAAATGAGAGGTACCAAAAGAACATTGAAACCAATTCCTACTTCGAAGCCATTTGCTTCAAACGAACTGCTGTACTTAGTGTCATGTTCTTGTAAACAAGGATGCGGACAATACTGTGGATGTAGAAAAGTGAACCTGAGTTGCACTGCAATGTGTGAACACTGTAGTGGCTTATCTTGCCTAAATTCACACCTGTATTCAGAAGAAGAAGATGAATTTCCTCATACAGATTAATATGTAACCGTTATCAGAGAGACATGCTTCTAAACATAAAATAAGTTTTATGAGTTACAATAATCATGACTTGTACATATTAAATCGGTGTATATAATATCTGTGGTGGGTGGGAGGTCCGTGATGCTGTTTTAAAACACAAGTAATTTAAAACAGCTGCCGGTTTAGCCAGTCCGGGACACAGCGGGTCCATAGGTGGTGGATAATGGAATGGCCTGATATAACAAGGCTAGGTTAAATCCCCCGAACCAAAACTGGCATACAAATGTGTACAATAATTAATTATGAATAAAATTAAAATCTTTAATTCAAATATGTTACAATCAGAAAAACAAATTTTACTTCTCATATCACTCTAATGTTATTTTGATTATACACAAATATTTACTAAATTACAAATTAAAGGTCGACACACTATGGGCTAGTACGAGTATAAGTGTTAAAAATAGATGTTATAATTACAGTATTAACTAATTGAATAGGCATATGAGGATAAGGCGCCTTTCGCCTACGCCCGCCGACTCCCGAGCGCTCTCGCGCTCAAACCTAGCTACTGTTTTCTATGTTACTAGTAGAGTAATACACATAACTGTATATGTTTATACACCTATGTACTCAGGAATATATATGCTACAACTTTTATTGGAAGCATTTTTTCATTTGGCGAAGAATAAAAGTATGGTTTTGCAAAAACGTAGATAGGTGGCAAAAAAATATTGTTTTTTTACAACATTTCGTTAATTTACGGGGAAACTGCTGCACTTATCATAAATTATGTTATTATAAAAGTTGTAGAATATTTATCAGGGAATAAAACTGTAAGTAATATAACCTTAACAAACGTTTGGTTAAAAAGTTGTATGCGATTGCGTAAAACTCTACATTTTTAAACTTAAAGGGGGGGTAGGGAGGGAAGCTCCATTGGAATTTTCGGGGACTTTTCAGAAAATAATCCTCTCATCAAGGTCTATCACCCTTGAAAAAATCAGCTTTACCAGAAAGAGTTCCGACACAAAACCTTTATTGACTGGGCTAGAGGGACCATTTGCGGGCCAGAGTGCTTGAGTCATCAGAAAATCATCGTCCAGTGGGTCTGCCCACGCTGTCGCGTCTGCTTCAGACATGTCCACAGTAGAAGCTGGTATGCCCCACAACGCTTCCAGGTTCGGCGGCGAAAATGATTTATAGTCATCTGCAAACACAAAAATATCAGACTATACATGGCTACAAGTGAAAACAGAAATCAATAAAAAAAAGTATGTAATCTGTAACATTTCTCCTTTTGGACGGAACATCTACAGAATGTTTCCTCCTCTTGTAGTCATTTTCAAGCATATCTGTAACAAATAAATACGTTTTCAAACACACATAAAAATGTGAATATATATAAGGTTTTATACAAACAAATACCAGTATCCACCGGTCCCTTATTCAAAATCTCGTCGAGGAGTACAGGGAGATCAACAACAATAATAACTGAATCTGAAGGTTTAAAAAATTATACATTGCAAAAAAATTATATTTTAGACAGGAAAAACTACAACAATATTTATCCACTGTCTCCTCACTATGGTGATCAGCATCATGAGGACAAACTTGGGGAAAAGGAAATAAAGTAAGTCTTAATACATTGAGAATATTAAAATTAAGAGAAGGAACTCATAGTTCGCGAAATAATTTGATATCTCAGGACTATTTACAGTGGCTGCCCCATCGTTCCATTAACTGGAAGTCGTAGGAAGAGCTAAAAAACAAAAAAAGTATCTGTAGTTAGAAATACACACATGGAAATATATATTTAAAGTTTTATACCCTTACTATTAGTAGTATCCACTGCCCCCTCGTTCCAATAATCGGAAGTCGTAGGAAGAACTGAAATATAAAAAAAATGAATCTGTAGTTGCAAACACACACGCGAAAAAATCTACAGCAAAGAGAAATAATGATAAACACTTACCAGGGAACGCAGCCAAAGATTCATCACGCTCCTGAGGACAAACTGTGAGAGAAAAAAAAAACAGTCTTAAAATATATATAAAGCGTAAATTTAAGAAAATGTTAAGAAAAAAAAAATAACTTAAGGGTATTAAAAAACTCCTCAACCTCAGAGGCGGATAGCACAGGCAAATCTAAAAAAAAAAAAAAAAATATGTCAGACGTAACAATAAAGTATAGACACAATATTAATATTATTTAAAGTTATAGAACATTACCTGCATCAGAGTGAGAGTGCGACATTGTAGAAAGCAATTCGAAACAGCAAACAGACACCGAAATATTTCTACATGCTTTCGACAGTGATAATGGCTTCGCAAGCATCGACGGGAATACCTAAATATTTCTCCACTCTTTAAAGCTTGGTCGCATTTTGAAAGCGCAAATGCCAGGAAATATTTCTTAAAAGCTTGGCAAATACCTCTCGCATTTCGCAACCGTGCAGCTAGCGCATGTTGGGGCACGTTGCCATCTGGCGACAACTACATACTACATGCTGAAGAGTGATGCACCCTGGCGACTGTTATGCAAGTTACAGCGGCAGGCGAGCGCGCGTCGCAACGGATGCCTCAGCTGAGCAAGTACCTGCATGACGAAACCCGTTCAAACACGCCTGCCGCCCTGGGCGGTGGAATTCTCAGTGTCAGACAAGGATAGGAGAATTAGCGTTCTCTCTCGTGGTGGTGTGGAATGTCTGTGCAGATTGAGGTTTCTGTCGTAAGGTACTGCAACCTAGCGACGCCCCCTGCACTCTGATTGGCTGATTCAAAAGCCCGCCAAGCTGCCATTTTGAATCACCGCCAACCGGATGAGACGTCACGGAGGGAGGGGAGGGAGGTCCCCCCACCACCTGCGATGTGTCGTCATGGGGTTTTCCAGAAAATCACCAGAAACCACGTTTAGGGACTACTCTCGTCATAGAGGGTTAGATTAAGTTCAGGTTGGGAGAGTCTACCTCACCTTAGCTGTGCTATACAGTGTTATACTGTTAGACCACAGTAACTTGATAGCATGCTGTAGAAGTCATCTACTCTCGCCAAACAAACTGCTGTGCGCTGTTCATACGATGTTGTTGAGACACAGAAATCCTAAGATGCGTCAGCTTGCCGTGGCTGCGTAAAGCGACTGAAATCATCCGGAAAACCCGCGCACAGATACCAGAATTATGTGTTTGCAGTGCGAAAAAATACCGTAACTCTTTGGTCACAGTGGGGCGTTGTTAGGCAGGTCTCAAACAGTCTGTCTACGCAATGTCTATTCTCTATTATTTTTAATGAGTTGCTCGAAATGGTGATCTGTGAAGAGATTGAAAATAATTGTAGACGCTGCCTTACCCTGTCACCAGCAACGTGAACGTCACTACCGTAGACGATATAAGCCAGGTTGAAACCACCTCCCAGTTTTCTAGCATGATCTTGAAAACGATGTGTAGTATCTCCGTGAGAATGGTAAACGTTCATTCTGTTCTTAAAAATTTCTGCGGAACTACTATCCCGTTTATCCAACTTTCTGTACCGATTACGATATCCGTATCTGTGCTACTAATAACGCTTTCAAATTCATTTTGTTTGTTACAAAAGCTTCTGCAGTTAACTATGAGAACTTCTAACCGTTGAGATTATCTTAAGCTCCTCCTACCATGCGGTGATGTATTTGATTGTGTGGCGGGTAAATGTCATTCGTGTTCCGGGCCTTACTCCCTCAGCCTCAAAAACCTCCACACGGGACCTGCCACACGTGTAGCCGATTCACATGTTCTCTACCTGTTCTACGGAACAGTATGTGACTCAACCCAATGACGAAGATTGAGACATGTGAATCCAATATCGTCACAGAAACGTCTTAGTCCCCGGTTCAGTCCCTCAGTAAGGCTCTGAACCACAATCAACTCTGCCTACAGTGATGCGGTATCTTATGGCCACTGGCCACAGAAGTCACCGTTTCAGCGAACCAACGGAAGGAATGGAGGATAACTTCCGACCGATCATTGGGCACCTCTAGTCTAGAGCATAGCTTCACTACCTTTTTCGGTCTACCACCCACTTTTCGAAAAAAAAAGAACTCACAACCCCCTTTTCGGGAAAAAATACACAATGCCCCCTTTTCAGGAAAATAAACCCTCTCCCATTCTTCTAATAAATGATGTGACCCATAACGCTCCAAGTTTATTGCCTTGTAACCCAATTTTTGAAACAGTGATTGGTTGGCATCTTTCTTAAGCGAACTGTAAAATCTTATAAACCAAAATGGATATACAGTATATATCAGGTATTAACAGACGTCGACACTATTCTACCAAGCAGCATGAAAGTTGACGCATGTACGTATTTTTCCATAAAAAGATTTCTGATAAAAAAAAAACCTCCCCGTCGTTCTTTTTGCGCCCTATAATTTTTAAACAAACCCAATTTTTATATCCGATTTCAGTGGAACAGTACACTTGAAACTAAAACGAAATACTGTGAACATTTGATTTGAAAAATCCTAACCCTTCTCCCCTTTTCTACTACATAATTTTTGTCAATATTCTTTAACAAAGTCGATACCGTTTGACTGATTACTATGAAAGTTGGCAAATATACGTGTTTTTTTGGATAATGTTTCTGACAAAAAATAAAAACTACATCCTCTTCTCCTTTACTCCCCTTAATTTTTTTTATACAAACCCACAGTTTTTATATGAATTCGATGGATCTTTGCACACGTATACTTTAACACAAAGAGAAAAATACTATCCTTATTATTTTACCAAAACCCAATCGCTCTCCCCCTTTCCACCCCTTAATTACCGTCAATATTTTATACAAAGCTATAATTTCTATCCGATTTTGAAGGAACTTTACAGATGTATAGTTTAAAACAAACCGAAAATTTCGGGAAACATTTTTTTTGTTGTTGTAAAATCGCAACCCAACGTCCCCTTTACCCCATCCCTCTTAATTTTGAATGTTCTTTATAGAAACCCGTAGTTTTTATCAGGTGTCCATGGCACAATGCTCATACGTACAGTAAAACACAGAGAAACATATTTTCTACATTATGTTTACAAAACCTAACCCCTCAACCCCTTTACCCTATTTAATTTTTGCAAATGTTTTTAATACAAAGCTTATCCTATTTCGCTGGAACTTTGCACATATATCCTTTAAAACAAAGAGAAAAATAAAGTTCCCATTAGGTTTACAACAACCAAACAACTCTCCTCTTAATTTTTACCAATTTTCTTAAACACATACCCACAGTTTATATCTGATATCAATAAAACGTTGCACCCTAAACATTAAATCAAACAGAAAATAATGTCTATATTTGGTATACAATAACCAAACCACTTTCCACCTTTACTCCCACCGTTCTTAATTGCAATGTACTTTAAAGCAACGCACAGTATTAAATCCAGTCAAAATCAATTAAACTCTTTTTAAGTTATGCCATAATATTCATAAAATAAGTATTGCAACATGTGATTCCTCAGTTTTCATGTTCCTAAAACCCATTAAAATACATTATTTTCTGCGTGATGCCGGAAGAAACAGATATATTCCAGATACAGATTTATGTTCGTACTATGTTTTAATGCGCGGATGGCACATGTTTTGATTATCGAGCAGCAACTTTAATAGATGTTGTGATCGGGTTGAAATGCAGCATGGCCCAAAATAAGCTGATATTCCGTATCACAGTATCCGATTCACTCCGTTCTGGTAATCGTACGTGTATATCACCCTTTAGTTTACTTCAGGGAATGGGTGGTGCCAAATCAATGAAATTTGGTGCACAGGATTCACATCCGAAATCTAGTGAACGGGTAAATCAATACCGATTAAACCGGGAAACGCCGGATATTCTGCTAGTATCATATATAAAGTACAAGAGCAGATTTCTAAAATTACTTTCCTTATAATATGGGAAAAAACATTGGTGTATTGTGTTTATATAGACATATTACAAAAATATTAATAACAAGGCTGAGCTCGTTGAATTGACACTAGTTTTTTGTTTGTTTGGTGTCTTATTTGTTATCTACAATCTTGATTCACGGCGGTCGGCTACTGATTGTCTGTTTCCTTTGTTAGCTAATAAATTGCGTTTACACTAAATACCCTTTTTGATCCTGGAAATTTAATTAGAAACTTCTTTGATGTCGGATTAAGCAGGTGGCGGCGGTTGGTTCACAACCATGGAGGAAAGAAATATATGGAGACGACGCAAGAGACCTTCACTACGCATTGAAGTGAAGCCGGGCGGAGGAGGAGTGGGGGGATAGGCCGATCCCATACAGACACGGGGTATATGTACAAAAACCTCAAGGGGACTCTAGGATAAACGCAACGCCACAATCTGCTGATGGATAATTATGTAACTCGATGAGACAAATAAAAAATGAAGAATAATTTTTTTTTTTGATATTCTGCTTAGTTTTCTCAAACGTGAAATGTTTTTTGTTGAAATTCAGAAGAAAAAATTGGTCAAAGTCCAATTTGATGGTGAATTCTCATTTAAAAAGACGAGACAAATAAAAAATAAGGAAGAAATTTTTTCGATATCTCACCTAGTTCTCGAGATATACTGTATCAAAAGTGAGGTTGAAATGCAGAAGAAAACTTTCGCAAAAGTCAAATTTAATGATCGATTCTTATGTAACACGACGAGACAAATCGAAAATAAAGAATAAAATTTATCGATATCTTGCTTAGTTTTCGGGATATACTGGGATTGATTTGATATGCGGCATGGACACCCACATACGCGTATTTCAATCGCAAACTGTATTTGCGGTAACAACATCGTTTGCTTCATCAAGATTCCTAGATTGCATAGCATAATTTAACACATTTAATTTAATCATACACTGTCAATATAAACTGTAACGTGACGAAAGAAAGCGCAATACTAAATTCACTGAATCGCGATGTAAAACACACCTCTTTAAATCTAATTTTCAACACTCGTTAAAAAGTAATGCTAGTCTATTATGTGCAAAATAGCAAGGTATGCTGATTTTATACAGTACACCAACAAAAATTTGAGAACAAAGTCATCCCATTGAGAGCTAAAACTAAATATTTATAGATAGGCATTGAAGTTTGCAAAACCTACCACCCACTTCATCAATGCTAATTTGAATTCAACTTACTTATGAAATGATGTTCCAGGTTCTTTCCTCTCTTGCCTATTTGTGCAACCGTACGCAACACGAGATGGCATTATAAAACACTTATACACATTACCAAATGAAATAATCACAGCATCTAACATAATGTGAACATCGTATTTGTTTGGGATCGCAATATCACCGCTGCCGCCACTGCGCATGCGCGAGAGTTTAGAGCCTGCTTCACAGATTTAACGTTAATTCTCCTCCATACATTTCCTTAATTTTTGTTTGTTTTGCTGTCTTATTTGTTATCTACAATCTTGATCCACGGCGGTCAACTACTGATTTTCTGTTTCCTTTGTTAGCTAATAAGTTTCGTCTACACTAAATACCCTTTTTGATCCTGGGAATTCAATTAGAAACTTCTTTGATGCCGGATTAAGCAGGTGGCGGTGGTTGGTTCACAACGCCGCCCCCCCCCCTCCCTCCCCATGATTCGCTGGGAACCACTTGATAGGTATCTCGTTTTAAGTGAAATAATTAGTGCAAGAAGAATCATTTGCAAATGTGTTAATTTTTATCAAAGACATAGGACTTCATACAAAGATGCTACGCACAAATGTAAACAGATGCTCCGGCGATTATAACTTGCAACCCCATCAAAACTAAACTTCTCAAATTAAAACTCAACTGACTCACTCGTCCCTGCCGATCGCTTATATAGGCTTTACAGAAATTTCCAGAATAATTCAAAGACTTCCCACCCACGTTTCTCGAATTCTAACAATACTTAAATAATTAAAATTACTTTTAAAAAATCAAAATCAATACAAAATCATTCAGAATCATTATGAAAAAGACAGGAACGAAAATTAAAGATACTTACACAGAAAATTATCCACTTAAATCAGTCGAAAATTGTCCTACAAATATCGTAACTCAAATTAATACCTAAAATTACAAACTTTTAATCGATGTTTCATGTACAATACTGTTTTTGAACATATTACGTAGCATTTAGATAATTTATCTCCATAAAACAATGTTCATTTATAAAAATCAAAGTTAATTACAGGAAAAATCTACAAAACAATATTTAATCATCTCCCAGCTTGCTATAAACAATTCTTAAAATACAATGTAATGAAAGGTCTCGATCTGAGTGCCGCTATACACTGCTCTAGGGCAACGCAGCTCCGTTGCTATTCACATCCACTAGCAACTCCGCAGCCATCGACATGTCTGGCCCACATCTGCTTTCGACCATAAACGTACAGTGGCCCACACAGAAAACGACTCTCTGAAGAAGATCATGACATTGATACATAATAGCTAGGGGCAATAATTTAACTGCTAAGGTTTTCTATTTTTGTTGAAATGGCCAATGCAAAATAAATAAAAAATATCAGTACCACTGAAAGAATTGCAGTAACATAGTATTCACTGTCCACATTAATATTTTTTATTTTCCTGTATTACCAACAAATTTTTATAAAATCTTTCGTTAGTAGTGAGTGCATCCAAGGGACAGTATTCGCGTATTACTTTCGTTCAGACCTGACGACAATAAAGTGAGGGAACAACTTTGGCGCCCCAACGTGGGGTTCGATACCTCAATCGACATTGCAGTTCACCCGACGCCACTCACGCAATGCAGTTAAATGGATCACTGATGCAATTCCGGTTAAAGCGAGGCAGAAAGCGGCACACCACACTGTTCATCGATAATGAACAATCGCCCCTATTTTCTCGAGTTCTCGTTACTCGAGCCGGCTGTGAGCAATTAGCGAGAATGGCGGCCTCAGGGGGCGAGGCCGGGCGTCTCACCAACACACGAAACGACACCGCGAATGTGAACTACAGTTCCACGCGGCGGCTGCGATGTGTGGACTTATTTTCTGTTCACGATCACATATGCCAATACGAAAAAAACGTGAAATCTGTAGAACACCGCAACAATCGTTAAGAACAGAAAGAATACGTCAATACGGAGTATTTAACATTTTATTAGTTTACTAGCCTAAAAACCCATCAAAACTGACGGGTTCAACCGAGTGTTCTGGCATTTAATTTATTTGGAATTGCTTTCTTAAATAGAATTGTTATAAATAAAGCTCAAGCAAAATGTGTCAGTTGTGTACTTGATCCAGGTTGCATTTCAGCCTAACCATACTCACCGCCAATATTGCCGCTAAAAAATCAAAGCTTCAATCACACGCGAATTAATACATTCCCTGTATCGCATGTCAATGTCATCAGCCATCGTGATATAAACTTGATCCAAAATCTTCACGGTTTCTTTCATCTTTCTTATTATCTATGATGAAGATCGATGTTTTAATGACTGACACAGCTTACATGCGGCTGAAATAATGACCCTAGTGAAAATGAAGGATGCTAAAAATAAATCGTATAAACTTACGATATGCCTCTTAATATTAGTTTTGACTGTGGCTTAGGCCGCATAGATCGCGATCAATTTGGAACCTCTTTTATCAAAACCAAGCAATAATTTCAGTAAAAAAAAAAAAAAGCAACTGCAACCTCCCAAGAGATGCGTATCCTACCAGTCTCACGCCAGTTGCGTTTATATGCCGATTTAAACTAAATTCATATTTTTCTTTCAGTGTTATAGCAATACATTTCTTAACAAATTTCTTAAATAAACACAAGAAACAGAACCGTTCTCCCACAATGCTAATTTAGAACATTCAGTAGTATTCAACTAGTCGGCAATCCGCAATAGCGAAAATAAAGAGCTGTATGTACTTTTTAATGTATTCCATGTTGTCTTCTAGTTTAATAGTTAAACTTCGGAGTCGGGTATTATTTATGAATCTGTTTGTGAGTCGTTTCGAGGTAAAATGCGCCTCTCTCTTTGTTCTTTCCTTCTGCAGTCGGGAGCGTCAGAGTTCTTATTTATTTCAGCTCGCATTTCAGTTAAAGCGACGTGGATATCACATTACAGACGTTCCTCAGACTGCAGGAAGAGTGTATGAGAGTGTAATATAAAGCTGAACTCGCTTCTAACCAGCCTTAAAGCGGCGCCATATTGGACTCACAACAGACACAGCTCCGACCCTGATATAGGCACTGGTTGTGATTAGTAGGTGGTCAGTACTGTCAAGGTCTCAACACTTACACAGCACTCAAACAAGTCAACATTTACTATACAGAACACAGCTCAGATTAAGGTCAGTCAGTTAGAAGCTGTTTGTCCCTCCTGCACAGCATTGTACTTTGTAACGTGTACATCAATATTCGATATGCCTCAAAGTAAAATATTAATTGCTTCTGATGTAAAACCGAGCAAGAATAGTTGTTAGAAGGTATGATATTCTGATGATGTGTCCCATAAAAAATAATTAAAAAATCGGCATATAAGTAGAAATACCAATCGGACTCTCCTGAAGACTTTAGCACTGTTGCTTTATGGCACTGTTAAATTCAGTATCGAGGCGGAGGACAATGAATGCTGTCTATATTTGGGCAAATACTGGGAATTTCGTGGATGGAAAAAAGATCCAACAAATCCATTGTAAATAAACTGACAATGGAAAATAGAGTGTCGTCCATAGAGTATGAATGAATCCAATATATCCTTAATGATAGTTCAGGGAAGAGGTGTCCACTGGGATGGCTGCACCGGACAGTAGATGAGCCTCTTTTTGTACATAAGATCGCGGTTCCTCCCAGCGTTGGGGATTGATACAGTCCTCTCTGTTGACCAGCCGAGTGAGCAGAGTGTTTTCACACGATGTCTCGGCGATCGGAGGCTGTGTCGCCATCTTCTGGTGAAGTGGTGTAGGTATCGTCGACTTCGATGTCATCAGTGCCAGAGGACGAAGAGCGGTAAACAATTCTAATGCGGTCTTTTGAGGGAACCAACCCAACGAAAGCGGTGAGTGAATTCTCATACTTCCGCAGCCGTCTTTGTTAACCTTGCGACAGGCGCGCTTCCAAAAGTCACATTTCAGTGCGCAATTATCAAAATGATACAGCAGTTAGAATTTTTTGTGTTTTAATGGTTAATATCAATTATATGTATAATGGCCATTAATGAAAAACATTAATTTCAACAAAAAAGAGGTTTCTTTATTTAACTAAAAAATGTAAAAAAAGCCATTTCCTGAGAAATGTAAAAATTTTCATTGTTATTAGCATCTTCTTTCTCAGTAGATTCTCAACTTAACTCAGTTTCAGACTCCTTCACTTTGTTTTATTTGTTTGCGCTCACCAGTGTCACTACCCTCACCATCTGATGAATCTGGGGCATCATGTCTTCTGTCGTCAAATGAAAGAGTACGCACGGCTTGCTAGTCATTTGGATTGGTCAAATTGTAAATTTTCTTTTCCCCAGACGTCGAAATCTGAGAAAAACGGACAATTGTCACTTACGCGGAAGGGCGCAAGAATCAATTTGATACCAATGGTGTTTACAAATGGATACATGAAAAAAATTTGCTACTTACCTATAAAATAGTAAAAGGCTGGGTCGAAAAGAAGTTGAAATCTCGAACTAGCGTAAAATCACACTAATTGGCGCAAGTACCAATTTCATACTAAGAAGTTTCTCCAGAGAAAACAAAACACCGGCCGGAGTCGGGAACATCACTGGCAGGTTGAGGGAGGGGAGCCCCATTCACCAATCACGTGCCTTCAAATTCGCCGAAAATTGTTTCACATGTATCAAAACGATACTCGTGCCCGTCGCTGGATTAACAAAAACTGGATTTTGTGGGAATGCCGCGTTACTTAATTGACAGTCTATAATATCGGCTGTTATTCTACATCATTGGTCAGTATTTCTAATACATGCTCTTGAAAGGCAGCCGAAATCTTATACTGTCAAAAAAAAAAAAAAAAAAAAAAAAAACTACGCTGATTCCAGGAAACTCCATTGTCGGGATACCTTTCAAAATGGAAGTATGAATAACCGGATGCTAAGCCGGTGGTAGCTCAACTAACCCAGGATGCAGAATATCGGTAAGACGTTGTGCTAGACCGGTTTGTTCATATTGTTTATCCCTTCCACATGCTCGTCTGAGTTTCGACTCAGTTCAGCAAACACCTTTTTTTTTGGCAGCACCATCAGTGAAGTTGTGTTTCTGTTGTGTGTTACGAAAATGGAGCATCGGCATTTACAGCAACAATGTGCAATCAAGTTTTGTGTTAAACTTGGGGAATCCGCGAGTGTGACCTTTGAAAAGAGGAAACAGGCCTATGGGGAACATTGATTATCAAGAGCACAAGTTTTCCTCTTGCACAAATCATTTTCTGAAGGCCGAGAACACGTTGAAGATCAACCTCGCTCAGGGAAAACTCCAATTTCAAAAACTGACGAAAACGTTGAGCTTGTGAGGGCTTATGTGAGATAAAAATAAGGATAATGAGTGAACAGTTAAATTTAAACACTTTCACCGTACATAAAATTTTGACAGATGATTTGGACATGCGAAAGGTTTTGTGCCAAAATGGTGCCAAAAAACCTCACAACTGAACAGAAGGATAATCGAAGAAACGTGTGAATTTTTGACCTCAAAACGCATTCCTGTTGTTTCTCAACACATCCACCTGATTTAAGTCCTTGTGACTTTTCCTTTTCTCACAATTCAAACGTGTCTTAAAATGACGTCATTTTGGAAGTCTGGAGAACATTCAAAAGACTGTGACCGACCAGTTAACAGCCCTACCAGTTGAAGCCTTCCAGCGCTGCTACCAAGAGTGGAAACAACGACTCCGCCGGTGTATAGCTGCCCAAGGAAACTACTTTGAAGGAAATAATGTTGTTTAAAAGAAATAACTTTAGTAATTAAAAAATCTATCTCATTAATTTTCTCACACAACTCGTATTTTGTGGATGGTGCTGATGTTTTACGGGTGAATCATTTCTTTTTATTGCTTCACGCCTCGTCGACCTCGAGGTAACGAGAAGTAGGAAAGGGATTGGGGCAACGAACAGAAAGGAATTCGGCCAGGGCCTTTTGAAGGAACCCTCCCGGCATTCACCTTGAGTGATTTGAGATGCCAAGGAAAACTCAATTCTGGATGGGCGGACGGGGATTGAAACTCGCGTCATCCCTAGCGCTAGGCAGAGCGCTACCACTCACCCTCAACACTCTGTCTATTAAATGTAAATCAGATACAATAAAACGACGATTTGCTCATGATTTCTGCCACGCTGCAGTGTGTTCATTCTGTTCTTTGTGCGTATATGTAGCTGTAAACGATCATAATATGTTGCTCGTATTAGAAAATATGTGAAAAATTAGTGATAAAGAAATAAAATAATTAATCCGTTTTAAATCATACTTTAAAAACTATTCCAGTTTAATACTATTTTTGAGCTAGCATTTTCATTTTCCTGCGGCAACTGCTCCCCTCACTATCTTCCGTAGCTGTCTCAGTGACAGCATTGTCACAGGGGTTTAGACTGTTCCTTACCAACAAGTGTCTTCTGCCTCTCTTGGTGACTCCTACGCCTCTTTCCCACATTTTGTACGGATTTTTTAAACTAGTAGATAAATAAATATCAGCAGACATTATCAACATGGAGAATGAACTTACTGAGCGTGGTGGGCGAGTGGTTAACACTCTGACCTCATTTCGGGAGGACGCCGGTTCGAATCCCTGTCCGGGCATCATCTAGATTTGGGCTTTCCATGGTTTTCCCAAATCACTCCAGGTGAATGCAGGGTTGCTTCGTTCAAAAAGGACATGGCCTAATTTTTTTTTTTAACTGCTTAAAGTCTCTTTACAGCGAGGCCTTTAGAGACGGGAAACGATGGGGGGCAAGGAATTCGGCCATGTACTTTTGAAGGAAGCATCCCGACATTTGCCTGGAGTGATTTGGGAAACCATGGAAAACCAACATCTGGATGCCCGGACGGGGATTCGAACCGATGTCCTCCCGAATGCGAGGCCAGAACGGCCTAATTCCTTCCCCTTCAATGTCCCCAACCTACACCGCCTCAAATGACCTCCATGTCAACAAGGCGTAATACAGTAAAAAAAAATAATAAATAGAGAATGATCATTTAATCATACTTTTAGCCTTGATCTAATCGGGTTTTATCGACTTTTATGTCAGCACGGCTTGTGCTGAACACAGGCCGGAACCCGTCACTATCGAGTGCTACTTCCGATTATCCAGAGAAACGTAAGTTGCCTCCATCAGTCGAATTTTTACGACCTAGGATACCAAGAAAACCAAGTGGAATCTGGTTTCTCTGATAAGTATGTATGAACAAGATGGAAATATACTTTACTTTGTTTATGAGATAGAGACAGTGGGATGACTACAGTAAGGCTCAAATTCCCTTTTGAAGACATTGCGAACGTCCAGCAGGAAGCAGCATTCCGAGCTGAGATATGAGGAGGTCGCGGCTCAAGGTCGGACCTGTTGCGGACGCCAGCGAAAGTGGGTCACCCGCGCATGCGCAGACGGACACTACCCCCTCCCCTCATCACTCTCACTGCACCACAGCTGCCAGTCAGTCGAGTTGCTACTATTTTTCTCTTTCCAAAATTTTGTCACAGAAAATGCCCACTCCACTTCGGAAGACTATGTTGGAAGAGTAGAATACATCTACCTACCCACGAACCACACGAAAGCATGCTTAGAATAACAAGCGATCATAAACAAAACAGTGGTGTGTGTCATTTCCATGCAGAACTCCGGAGTCTAGAACTCCACGAACATGTAACAAATGAAAATAGCCTGTGATTCCTGGTCAGGTCATAGAGATCGAACCCTTCTAGATGCAACTTTTCCAAACAAAGAGGTTACGCTCAAGATATTATCACCGAGAACAACAAAATATTGTTAACTCCTTGATGTTTACTTCTTTCGGTAATATAAGCTCTGTATCAGAAGGAGTACTGATTTTGTAAGACTACAATGAGCTAAACCACAAGTGAAGACACATGATCGTTATTTCATCATGAAACTTCACTCTGTGGTTTATTTACTGCAGCTACCTATTAACCTATGTTGCAGTATGCTTGGCGAAAGCCAGGTTATGACATTGACATACCAACATCATCATTTGAAAAGGAAATTAGTGTGGCTTTTGATATTGAACTGCGTGAATGCTAAAGTGATTTGCAATGTGATAACGTGGCTTTAATGAGGTATGCGCATTGTTCTCTTCCACTTTGTTTTAACCACTTCATCGAAATTGCGCATCTGCACTTTGAGGACGAATATAAACACCATCACGTGTATGCTGCTGCTGTATATGAGTGATTTGTGTTATATTAAGTACTTTAAGCAGAAGGGTTTTTGCACTGTTCACTGAAAATGTAATGATACACTGACGTCATTGAATTACGTATAATTCCCTTCATATGGTATTGATATCTTGTTACTTTGTTTCTCTCTATTAAATTTTTCTTGGCGTGGAATGCAACGTTTTTTTGTGGAAATGACACACACCACTGTTTTATTTATGATCGCTTGTAATTCTAAGCATGTTTTCGTGCAGTTCCGAGCGTTCGAGGTTCCTTGTGAGTGGATATCAGAAGGAAACCTGTTGAAAACAATGACCGCTGAATAGCTGCGTGTATGAGGGCGTCGTGTTCTTGTCCTAAAGGTCCTGGGTTTAATACCCAGTCAGCCTCTCTACTTGTTTGACGCAATCCTCCATCTCTTCCTACCCTCAAATACTCACTTCATCTCAACATATCCACTGTAGACTAAGTCCTCAAATAAATACATACATCACTCTGCCTTCTTCCTTGCATCATTGTAACTCATAATAAATAATATGTGGATCCTAGATGAAATAAAAATCCTAGCAATTTTAGATTTAATTAAAACTGGAAAGCAATCAAATGAGTAGGGGATATTACTTCACAATTTCAGAAGAGGATATATATTTCAAATATAGATTTTTATCGGAGTATTGAGGAAAACTAATCAAGATTTAAATTGCAAAAATTATAAAGACAATTTAGATCCATAGAATTCAAAACAATGATGGGGCAAACTTCTACATTTGACTCTGAATCGTGGACGAAAAAGACAAAATAAGAGGGGACTCAATGCAATGAAAATCAGTCTCCTGCGAAGAATCTAATGAAGTACGCTGCTAAAACAATTAACGCCAGCACAGACAACAGTGGATTGACCGAGCGTAGTGGGTGAGCGATAAGGTTCTGGCTCTTATTCGGGAGAACGCGGGTTCGAATCTTCTCCGGTAATCCAGATTTTGGATATGGTATTTCCATGGTTTCCCAGATCAATCCAAGTGAATGCCGGGATGCTTCCTTCAAATGGCAATGGCCGACTTCCTTACCGTTCCTTGCCCTCCTCTTATGAACTCGACGTCGACGAGGCATTAAGCAATAAGCAAAAAAAAAAAAAAAAAAAAAAAGAACATTGAACATACACAGTTATCAGAATTTTGTAACAACCTGTAGCAAAATCAAACAATAAGATCCGTGGTTGTTATCATCTTTAACAAAAAATTCGCTTCTGGCATTTATGTATATTTGTAGGAATTCTAATTTGGTTAGAAAAACATCAACTCACAAATTAAAGCACACAACCTCTAATGTAATCTACTTTTCACAAAAATAATACTGTTGATAATTCAACCAAGGATCCGTTCAGAGAGACTAAATACAGGCTGGAAACATACATACACAATAAATTATATAATAACAGCAAGAAAAAATTAAATTGCTTAGTCTATTCAACTCCATTTTTCAAAATACAGAATATATCACGAAACAATATTCATCCAAAATTCGGTCTCTAGTTCTTGCGACACAAGAACTTATTGCTGTCTGTGTTAGCAGGAGTTATATTAACAACTCCTCATGCAACATTTTATAACCCAACTCGCTATCATGTTATTGTAAGTCACTTTATTAGAATTGAACCAGAAAATATCTTCTAATACTGTATTAACCAACTCTGTATCATCAATGACGTCGTCTGTCACGCCATGACGTCACTCTATGACGTCAGTCTTTTCGTCTTTTTTTCCAATTTACCATCAGATATGTTGTTCATTTATATTTAGTTAAGCATCAGTAAATAAATGAACAGTTAGAACACTGAAAGAAAGATACGTATTCTGTTTAAATCCACATATTAATTATTAATTGCTTTTTCTTAATTAGTAACATTCGTTTGATGTAGTTTTTTCTTATACACTCTGGACAACGATATTGTAGTTACAGTAAGCTAACATTACATCACTTACAAGATAATGAATTGAACTTAGTTAGCGAAGAAACGAATTGTTAAAACACTGCATTGAACGTGTCATATTTGTCTGGTTTACTAGATATTCATATCCACTGTAGATATTTTAAGTCACTGTTGTAATATACTGGAAGCAATTATTTGCCGAAACACTGAAATAAAGGTATGTACTGCGTTTAAATTAATATATTATTAGCTCTTTTTATTACTGGTGTAACTATATCAGATACATATAAATATTTCCAGTTAGTCAAATTTATCTCACAGTACAATGAATGTATTCGTACAAGGGAAATAACATCTATTAATTTTGAACAGCAGTATTAATAGAAGTTGTGGTTATGTCAAAATGCAGGTAGAAGCAGACAAGTGACACATTTTTTTACAGACTAAATCACGATGAATTTTTTTATAAATAATTTAAGCTGCTTTCGTAAGCTCCGAGTTACTGAAGTAACGGTATTTTTATACAGATGGAAGTGGTTCCGTATTTGTCGTGCTAAATAAGACCTGGACCAGGAATGAAACCAATAACATGCGCTATAGCATAAGGTTTTAGGATTCCTGAGTTATTTTTAATTTAATTGGTTACCTAATTCTTACATCATTCATTCAGAAACTGCGTCGCTGTGTAAAATACGACCGAAACATGTACAAATTGCAAAATAAGGTTATGACTATTACATAGCAACAATTCTATTTATTTAGGCAACCGCAGAGAAATGAATTGTGAGAACACGCCATTAAACTCATTACAGCGGAGGGCATAAGAAATATATTTATATATTAAAAAAGTAATTTAATTTTTTTCATGCGTGTTGTGTTACTTAAATCATTACTTCGTCTGAAATAAATAACTGATCACGATCTATACTAAACTATCTAGACTAAAATTAAAACTAATATTACGCGGAATGAAGTAGGTTACTAAGATTTGTGTTTAGTTTCCGTTGGTTTTACTGATGCCATATTTCAGCCGCATGTAACTGTCAGCCATTCAAACATTGTCGTATTAAAGATGTGAATTACGAAGATAAAGAAAGATGTGAGAACCAGTGATGTTTTTTGATCAAGTTTTTATCGCCATGTATTAATATACTTTTTACTGAAGTATTGTTTTTCTGGCTGCAATCTTAGCGTAGTTTGTAGTTAGTTTCAAACGCCACCTGGACCAGGATGACAACTGAAAGTGTTTGGTAAAGCGCAAGGCACGAGGAATTACATTAAACTTTATTTTGTAACACTTCTATTTAGTTAAGCAGCTGCAAATAAATGAATTACCAGAACACTGAAAGAAAATTATGTATTTCGTTTAAGTCGGCATATTAATTATTATTTGCTACTTTTTACTGAAATCTTTACTTGATTAGAATGGAATTAGTTCCAAATTGAACGCTATCTATGCGCCCTACACCACAATTGAAACTAATATTACATGGCTTAAGGTTAAGAGTTAAGATCTATTTTTAGTAACTTTCGTTTCAACTGACTTCATATTAGTGGGGTAATTATTTCAGGCAGCCATTAAACATTCATTTGCATCAAAAATAACAAAAAATAAAGATATAAGAACCTGCGAAGATTCTGAATCAAGTTTATATCGTGATGCCTGATAACATTAACATGCGATACAGGGACCGTATTAATTCACGTGCGATTGCAGCTTTGATTTTGTAGACGCAATATTAGCAGGGTTTGTGGATAGGCTGAAATGCAACCTAAACCAAGCTGACAACTGTTTTGCTGCAGCACAAGCGACAAGGAATTACATTGAGATTTATTTAATAACAATTCTATTTAGCTATGCAACTGAAAAAAAAAAATGAATTACCTGAACATTCCACTCAACTCGTCATTTTACTTGGTTTGGACATCACCCCAAGCTCTCAGTGTGAATCTGCAGAGTTCAGTGTGGGTAAACTGTTCATTGCGGTTAAAGTAATCCCTACTTTTTTTGGGAGGGGGGGGGGGAGGGTTTGGGTTTTCTTCGGGAGATTTGAGCCTTGCGACAATTGTATCACGAATCGGTCAGGCCAATCATGTCTTGTGATTCGGTGTTGTTTGGTATGGGTGAGGATCTTTGATCTTCAATGTGAGATCTGATACCGTAATATACCATCCTTATTTCGGTTTTCCATGGTTTTCCAAAATCACTCCATGCGAATGTCGGGATGGTTCCTCTTATTGGCCATGGTCGAACTCCTTCCCGTTCCTCATACCGATCACTTCCCTTTTGACTGAAAATGGTTCCGGTAACCCTACAACACCCACCTCTTCCTCCTTGTACAATTCACTACGGCCAATCCTTCGTGAGCTTCCTATTTTAAATACTGCAACCCTCCGACCTATCTCACACTTAGACATTTGGGTGTGGAGGGTCGTCACTCTTCGCCTTGGCATACTTGGTCAACAAGAACTTGTGGACATGTTACACCACTCTATCATCACTTATACGCTAAAAAACCACAGGAGTTTTGCATAATTAATAGCACTATATTTCTCATAGGATACTTTCAAATTTTTAATGGTTTAATACTCTTCATTTGGTGATATTTGGAGAAAAATTTCGTTCATTTATCACAACTCTGTCTGGGGGATCGGATTTTGATTTCTGCCTGTGTATCTTCTCACAGCTGGTGTTGGGTAGTAGCTGATTTTGTGTGAAGCCTCAAACGTGTGCGAATCATATGGTCAGATATCCTCAAGGCTACGGTTGCTCTGGTTTCACCTATGTATGTATACCTTGCAGCAATCACAGGGTACTTCATTTTTTTCTTTATGGCTTCGCGCCTCTTCAACGGCGAGGTCACTGGGGGCGGGAAAGGAAATGGTTCAAGGAACGAGAAGCAACTGGGAATTTTTAAAGGAACCATCCCGAGTGATTTAGGGAAACCATGGAAAACTCAAATCTGTATGGCCGGACGGGGATTGGAACCCACATTCTCTCGAATGCGAGGCCAGAGCGTCACCACTCGGCCGTCACGCTCGGTATGTTTGTTGGCGTTCCGATCATTTTGGATAAGTCCATTTTTTTTATGGCTGCATTAGGTCGTTTAGAAATACTAGAGGCATCACACATGATCAAAAATCTGGTCAACCACGTACGGTAAAAAGCTACATCTTAGTACCAGGAATAGAAGAAAATTATGGCCCGTGAAATGCGTACGAATCGAAAATCAATGAGTCGAACTATGGAAGAAGACTTAGGACTTGGAGGTTTCATACGCCGCACCGGATCAGTTTTGATAGTGAACTTGCCTCGTGGACGCTGAGGCCATTTGAGGCGGAAAAAGACGGGAAGCAGCCAACAGGAAAGAATTCATGAACGGCGTTTTGAAGGAACCATCCCTGCATTCGCCTGGACTGATTTCTGGAAACCATGGAATTTGAGCGCACGTGCCCGTGTGCGAGCCCAGAGCGTTATTAGTGATTGTATTGACGTTGCTTCGAGATATCTTAAAGAAGTAAAATTGGATCAGACCGTTCGTGATATTGTAGACGGCTACTCGTGCCGCGGAGGTTCTGTTGAATGGCAGGCGCAGCCTAGCTTATCGCCTGTCAGTGTGCACAGCGCGCGATATGCTTATTTGCACTCGGTGCTTGCTTACGCTCCCGCTGATACTTTGTATATCTCACAGCTGGTCAAGGATAACGCACTCAGGCCAGTATTACACTGTAAAAGATCCCCGTCAAAGATCTTGCATAAAAGGTTTGATCATATTATTTATTTATTTATTCGTTGAGGCCAACTAGGACCACGTTAAGCCTTTGTGCATTTGGCAGCGAGTTTCATCTTCTTTTGGGCCTAGAACTCCTTCATTCGTTTTGAATGCACCTGTTTGCGCTCCTCTGTCCAGAGTGTACCGCGTCTTCTGTTGGAGTGTTAGTCTTGGCTTGTCCCACTTGTCATTAACTTCTTCCGAAATATATCTCTGTTGAAAGCATCTTCTGATTCTGCTCCCATCAAATGAAGATCTTCTTTAATATTTACGAACCAGGGCATTACAGTTTTGGGTTTGGAATCAAATGAATTAAAGATTTTTTGTTAGTCTGTTCTCCTCTATCATTTTGGGTTCGCCATAGAATCGGGCCCGTCTTTTGCGGATTATTTCAGTGATTTTCTCTATTTTGCTGTATTGTTGGATCTCTTTTGATGGACGCCATTCTTAAAGTTGAAACCAGAATTCCTCTAATAATTTTTCTCTCTTTTTTTCTCCAGTTCTCCCAGAAGTCCTTTATCGGCATTCAGGAACAAGGTTTCAGCTGCATACAAAACTACTGATTTCAGAACTGTTTCATATTGACGTATTTTGTGAAAGACATTTTTTATTGTAGACCTCTCGCGAATTTTGGTAGGCTATTACCATATTTATTTTACAAAAGATATTTTATGATATTTTATCATTCCAATTACAGTACATAGATAATTTTCATCATAGTTCTATGAAATGAATGAAGTAAATTTTATCATCTCTCTTTTTTTTATCTGCTTAAACGTCTCTCTAACAGCGAGGACTTTAGAGACGGGAAAGGATGGGGGGCAAGGAATGGGAAGGAATTCGGCCATGGCCTTTTGAAGGAGGCGTCCAGGCATTTGACTGGAGTGATTTGGGAAACCATGGAAAACCCAAATCTCGATGCCCGGACAGGGATTCGAACCACCGTCCTCCCGAATGCGAGGAAGTAAACTTGTATGCTTATGCAAAGGCAGTACATGCAGCTCTCACAATATGTGTTTTATTCAAGAAAAAGAAGAGAAGTAACCGTAATTGGGTTAGATCGTGGATTGCAAGACTTAATATGAAAGGAATTAATCAAAGTTCAGTGAATGAGCAGCAATGTGAAGAAGTGACATATTAGTTGCAATAAATTATTACAGCAATATTTAAAAAAATTCTGTACCAGAATTATAACCCCTGAACGTAACGATGTATACTATTGGGTGTCTATTATTACGGTGTGTGTAGTGGATTGTACTCAAATTGTGGCGGATCTACACCATTCTGCAGTATGTCAGACGTATTGCTCATTTATTATTCCAGAAATCTGTCAAATACTAGTCTTCTTAATCCATTAATTTTCTTTTTCATGTCATCAGCAGCACAGCCTTCTTTTGTAGCAGTAATTAGCTTCACAATCTTAGCTTAGCATTTTTAATTATATTCTTATAGTATACAAATTTTTGACTGCACAACATATTCTTCTGTTTACGTTCAGAAATCAAGCTTTTCATGCATTCGGCTGTCCTAACAAATTTCGGTAACTTTGTTTGCGGCATTTTCTTTGTTTACTTTGGCAGGATGGTGAAATCTTTTTTAAAATGTAATGTCAACGTATTACATTTTATAAAAGAATCTTTTATAAAATATATGCTATTACACTGTCACAGCCACTGACAATGCCCCAATCTATAATGGCGAAACGCGTCTGAGTGTATATGAATTAAAAACCAGTTGCTAATAGACTGTGTTTTCATCATCCTCGCCTTCCATATCCTGTTTCATGGATGTAGTTGATACACAAGTATCATTTGCAGTGATTATACCAAATCAAAATGTAAAATGCAGTTGCCACCGTCTCTCGGTCTCTTTATGAATTAATAATCACCTGTATTTGGTTTTCCAGCACCGTGATCCAAAATTCAACTGGCACCTCCTGTTTACAAGATAATTGCAATTTACCAGAATAACAATGGTATCTGAAGGAATGTGCATTGTTTGTATTAAAAATTCCGCCCTAGTCAGTTCAGTCGTTGCGATCGAGAAAATAGATATTGTTTCCACTTAGGAAACTACAGCACCTTTTCCCGGGACATAGACTGCCTACGATATTATATTCATCTCAATTAGTTCAGACATTTCTGAGTGTTCAAAGATCTTTCGGATCTACAATATTAGTTAGAACTAGGTGACCCGTTCGAAAATTCAACGAATGCGATGAACAGTAAGGTATGTAGTAGGATGGAAGAAGAACTACGTCATTTGTATCAATTGTTTATTTGTTCATTGTAATAGTTATGTAACAAAAATCGACGCCAGTGAAGCAGTTTAATAATATCTCTGTGATATAAGCTGCTGCTATCTAGCGGCTTGACTCTGAACTGCCTCATACGCGTGACTTTCACAGTTGTTACTTTTGTCCTTTAAGGGTCAAATTCCGAAAAATTCCTTCTTAATTTATAATGTTGCCTGAGTGGGAGACCTTAATCTTTTAAATAATACCTCATTTATTGGCTAGATATCAAGGGAGGTAAATGGCTCATGATAAAAAAAAACAACATATTTTAATGATAATTTTGCACTTTAAAGGTCGAATTCCGAAAAATTCCATTCTTAAAATATGATTTGACCAAAGCGAAGACCATAATTTCTAAAATAATACCTTATTTCTCGATTTCAGTTAAATATCACGGGAGATAAATAGCTCGTGACAAAAAAAAAATACGTTATGAAAATAATGATACTTTTGACTTAGAAAGGTCACTTTCCGAAAAAATCCTTTCTTAAAATATAATCTGACCAAAGCAGTGGCCTTAATCTGTAAAATGATACCTCCTTTATCTACATCGGTTAGATATCAAGGGAGATAAATGGCTCGTGATACAAAAACCCATATTTTAGAAATATTAACATTTTTCCCCTTTAGGGGTGGAATTAAATAAAATTACTTTCTTAAAATATGATATGATCTAAGCAGATACCTTAATCTTTAAAATGATACCTCATTTATCGATTTTGGTTAGACATGAATGGAGATTGTGCTCAAAAAATCTTATTGAAATAATATATAATTATGATAGCGAGATGAAATATTATACATATTGTAAGGAACATAGTCCTTACATAGAATTAAGATCATTATTTGAACATATTTGCGTAAATATAAAATAATAAATTGCAATCTTATATATATATAAAAATAGACGTGTTTTTTTCCTATATTTCACTTTTCAGCCACCACTACCTAGCACAGATCACTGATGTTTGTGGGTGAAAGTAGCATGGAGTTTCCTGTCGTGCACAACGTTGGCCGAATGCCGATAGCTGTGGGCATGTGGGAGATATAATGATTACAGTTGGTCAGTGCAGGGCGTTTTCATATTTCGACCAAAAATTCGTATCTCCGTATACTTCTCTTTCCTGCCACAACTATATAACATAGACCTTTGGTATTTGTGTGTGGTAGTAGAATCGACTTTCCTGTCGTGCACTATGGTTGTTAGATGTCGGTAGCTATGGGGGTGTGGGAGATATGGGGGTTGAAAGTGGTCGACCTGTGGCAATTTCATACTTCTGCCAAAGACAAAAGTGTCATGGTGTATTACTTTTCAGCGAAAACTATAGATCACAGATAACTGGCGTTTGTGTGTAGTAGGAGCACGGAGTCACCTTTCGATCACAACAGCGGCCGAATTTCAGATACTGTGGTACTGTGGTAGATATGGTGGTTGTAAGTGGCCGACCAAGTGTATTTTCGTATTTCGACTGTCTCCGCATATGTCACTTTTCTGCCACAACTACATAGCATAGAGCATTGGTGTTTGTGTTTGGTAGTAGAATCGTATCTCATGTAGTGCACTATGGTTGTTAGACGTCGGTAGCTATGGAGGTGTGGGAGAAATGGGGGTTGAAAGTGGTCGACCTGTGGCAATTTCATACTTCTGCCAAAGACAAGAGTGTCATGGTGTATCACTTTTCAGCGAAAACTATAGATCACAGATAACTGGTGTTTGTGTGTAGTAGTAGTCACAGAGTCACCTTTCGATCACAACAGCGGCCGAATTTCAGATACTGTGGTACTGTGGTAGATATGGTGGTTGTAAGTGGCCGACCGAGTGTATTTTCGTATTTCGACTGTCTCCGCATATGTCACTTTTCTGTCACAACTACATAGCATAGAGCATTGGTGTTTGTGTTTGGTAGTAGAATCGTATCTCATGTAGTGCACTATGGTTGTTAGATGTCGGTAGCTATGGGGGTGTGGGAGAAATGGGGGTTGAAAGTGGTGGACCTGTGGAAATTTCATACTTCTGCCAAAGACAAAAGTGTCATGGTGTATCACTTTTCAGCGAAAACTATAGATCACAGATAACTGGCGTTTGTGTGTAGTAGTAGCACAGAGTCACCTTTCGATCACAACAGCGGCCGAATTTCAGATACTGTGGTACTGTGGTAGATATGGTGGTTGCAAGTGGCCGACCAAGGATATTTTCGTATTTCGACTGTCTCCGCATATGTCCACTTTTCTGCCACAACTACATAGCATAGAGCTTTGGTGTTTGTGTTTGGTAGTAGAATCGTATCTCATGTAGTGCACTATGGTTGTTAGACGTCGGTAGCTATGGGCGTGTGGGAGAAATGGGGGTTGAAAGTGGTCGACCTGTGGCAATTTCATACTTCTGCCAAAGACAAAAGTGTCATGGTGTATCACTTTTCAGCGAAAACTATAGATCACAGATAACTGGCGTTTGTGTGTAGTAGTAGCACGGAGTCACCTTTCGATCACAACAGCGGCCGAATTTCAGATACTGTGGTACTGTGGTAGATATGGTGGTTGTAAGTGGCCGACCAAGTGTATTTTCGTATTTCGACTGTCTCCACATATGTCACTTTTCTGTCACAACTACATAGCATAGAGCATTGGTGTTTGTGTTTGGTAGTAGAATCGTATCTCATGTAGTGCACTATGGTTGTTAGATGTCGGTAGCTATGGGGGTGTGGGAGAAATGGGGTTGAAAGTGGTCGACCTGTGGCAATTTCATACTTCTGCCAAAGACAAAAGTGTCATGGTGTATCACTTTTCAGCGAAAACTATAGATCACAGATAACTGGCGTTTGTGTGTAGTAGTAACACAGAGTCACCTTTCGATCACAACAGCGGCCGAATTTCAGATACTGTGGTACTGTGGTAGATATGGTGGTTGCTAAGTGGCCGACCAAGGATATTTTCGTATTTCGACTGTCTCCGCATATGTCACTTTTCTGCCACAACTACATAGCATAGAGCTTTGGTGTTTGTGTTTGGTAGTAGAATCGTATCTCATGTAGTGCACTATGGTTGTTAGACGTCGGTAGCTATGGGGGTGTGGGAGAAATGGGGGTTGAAAGTGGTCGACCTGTGGCAATTTCATACTTCTGCCAAAGACAAAAGTGTCATGGTGTATCACTTTTCAGCGAAAACTATAGATCACAGATAACTGGCATTTGTGTGTAGTAGTAACACAGAGTCACCTTTCGATCACAACAGCGGCCGAATTTCAGATACTGTGGTACTGTGGTAGATATGGTGGTTGTAAGTGGCCGACCAAGTGTATTTTCGTATTTCGACTGTCTCCGCATATGTCACTTTTCTGCCACAACTACATAGCATAGAGCTTTGGTGTTTGTGTTTGGTAGTAGAATCGTATCTCATGTAGTGCACTATGGTTGTTAGACGTCGGTAGCTATGGGGGTGTGGGAGAAATGGAGGTTGAAAGTGGTCGACCTGTGGCAATTTCATACTTCTGCCAAAGACAAAAGTGTCATGGTGTATCACTTTTCAGCGAAAACTATAGATCACAGATAACTGGCGTTTGTGTGTAGTAGTAGCACGGAGTCACCTTTCGATCACAACAGCGGCCGAATTTCAGAAAATGTGGTACTGTGGTAGATATGGTGGTTGTAAGTGGCCGACCAAGGATATTTTCGTATTCGACTGTCTCCGCATATGTCACTTTTCTGCCACAACTACATAGCATAGAGCATTGGTGTTTGTGTTTGGTAGTAGAATCTATCTCATGTAGTGCACTATGGTTGTTAGGACGTCGGTAGCTATGGGGGTGTGGGAGAAATGGGGGTTGAAAGTGGTGGACCTGTGGCAATTTCATACTTCTGCCAAAGACAAAAGTGTCATGGTGTATCACTTTTCAGCGAAAACTATAGATCACAGATAACTGGCGTTTGTGTGTAGTAGTAACACAGAGTCACCTTTCGATCACAACAGCGGCCGAATTTCAGATACTGTGGTACTGTGGTAGATATGGTGGGTTGTAAGTGGCCGACCAAGTGTATTTTCGTATTTCGACTGTCTCCGCATATGTCACTTTTCTGTCACAACTACATAGCATAGAGTATTGGTGTTTGTGTTTTGGTAGTAGAATCGTATCTCATGTAGTGCACTATGGTTGTTAGATGTCGGTAGCTATGGGGGTGTGGGAGAAATGGGGGTTGAAAGTGGTCGACCTGTGGCAATTTCATACTTCTGCCAAAGACAAAAGGGTCATGGTGTATCACTTTTAAGCGAAAACTATAGATCCACAGATAACTGGCGTTTATGTTGTAGTAGTAGCACAGGGTCACCTTTCGATCACAACAGCGGCCGATTTTCAGAAACTGTGGTAGTGTGGTAGATATTGTGATTGTAAGTGGCCCGACCAAGGATATTCTTCGTATTTCGACTGTCTCCGCATATGTCACTTTTTCTCGCCCACAACTACATAGCATAGAGCATTGCTGTTTGCTTTTGGTAGTAGAATCGTATCTCATGTAGTGCACTATGGTTGTTAGATGTCGGTAGCTATGGGGGTGGGGAGAAATGGGGATAAAATGGTCGACCTGCGGCAATTTCATATTTCATGTGTCACGGTGTATCACTTTTAAGTGAAAAACTATCAATCGCAGATTACCGGCGTTTTTGTGTGGTAGTAACACAGAGTCACCCATCGATCACAACGTTGGCCGAAATTCGGTAACTGTGGGAGTGTGTGAGATATGGTGTTCGAAATTGGTCGATCATGAATATTTTCGTATTTCATCCAAAGACTTGTGTGTATCCGTAAATTTTACTTTGCTGCCGGAACTACATAGCGCAGAAGACTGGTATTTGTGTGTGGTAATAGTATCGAGTCTCCCATCGTGCACTATGGTGGTTAGATGTCTACAGCTGTCAATATGAATACTTTACAATCACGAACGAAGTTGTGGGTACCAGCTATTATATTATAATGTGGAAGTAAGTTTCTGTCTTTTTGTTACGTTTTGACGACTAAATGGCTATATCAATATTGATGGAATTTAACAATGAAATAGTGTAGGAAGGACACAGGACATTTTTTCGGCATGAATAACAGTTTTAGTCACGAAATTTTAAGAACTTATCGAATGATGAAAGACAGACAGATTCGTGTGTTAGTCTGTAATGTTACGTTGGTTGCTCAGTCACGCAATCTGTTAGTGTTTGATTTATTAATAAATTTCGATAAGAAACAAAACTTATTATTTAGTATAGAAGTCAATTTGCTCTGCACTGTACTATTCATTTGTGTCTGTATAAAAGTTTCTGGCACCAATTTGTCTTCCTTTTGACATGCCTTACGGACGTAAACCTGGCCTAAGGTGCAGGTCTAGAAGACAATGTGCTGCTATTAGATTATAAGATTCAGATGCTCATGTTGAATAAAGAAGAAAAAACCAAGCTGAAATAAAGCTGCCATCAGTTAACCCCCCCCCCCCCCCCCACACACACACACACATCCCCGCACCTTCGCTTACTTTTCTGTTTTTAAATATGTTGTAAATTGATTCTCTTCATGAGACAGATTAGATGATAGGATGATATAATGATGGCTTTCCATCATATTATGTCGACTCGGTGTTGTTTGGGAGGAACATAGTCCTTACATAGAATTAAGATCATTATTTGAACATATTTGCGTAAATAAAATAATAAATTGCAATCTTATATATATATAAAATAGACGTGTTTTTTCCTATATTTCACTTTTCAGCCACCACTACCTTGCACAGATCACTGATGTTTGTTGGTGGAAGTAGCATGGAGTTTCCTGTCGTGCACAACGTTGGCCGAATGCCGATAGCTGTGGGGATGTGGGAGATATAATGATTAAAGTTGGTCAGTGCAGGGCGTTTTCATATTTCGACCAAAAATTCGTATCTCCGTATACTTCTCTTTCCTGCCACAACTAATAACATAGACCTTTGGTATTTGTGTGTGGTAGTAGAATCGTCTTTCCTGTCGTGCACTATGGTTGTTAGATGTCGGTAGCTATGGGGGTGTGGGAGATATGGGGGTTGAAAGTGTCGACCTGTGGCAATTTCATACTTCTGCCAAAGACAAAAGTGTCATGGTGTATCACTTTTCAGCGAAAACTATAGATCACAGATAACTGGCGTTTGTGTGTAGTAGTAGCACAGAGTCACCTTTCGATCACAACAGCGGCCGATTTCAGAAACTGTGGTACTGTGGTAGATATGGTGGTTGTAAGTGGCCGACCAAGGATATTTTCGTATTTCGACTGTCTCCGCATATGTCACTTTTCTGCCACAACTACATAGCATAGAGCATTGGTGTTTGTGTTTGGTAGTAGAATCGTATCTCATGTAGTGCACTATGGTTGTTAGATGTCGGTAGCTATGGGGGTGTGGGAGATATGGGGGTTGAAAGTGATCGACCTGTGGCAATTTCATACTTCTGCCAAAGACAAAAGTGTCATGGTGTATCACTTTTCAGCGAAAACTATAGATCACAGATAACTGGCGTTTGTGTGTAGTAGTAGCACAGAGTCACCTTTCGATCACAACAGCGGCCGATTTCAGAAACTGTGGTACTGTGGTAGATATGGTGGTTGTAAGTGGCCGACCGAGTGTATTTTCGTTATTTCGACTGTCTCTCCGCATATGTCACTTTTCTGTCACAACTACATAGCATAGAGCATTGGTGTTTGTGTTTGGTAGTAGAATCGTATCTCATGTAGTGCACTATGGTTGTTAGATGTCGGTAGCTATGGGGGTGTGGGAGAAATGGGGGTTGAAAGTGGTGGACCTGTGGAAATTTCATACTTCTGCCAAAGACAAAAGTGTCATGGTGTATCACTTTTCAGCGAGAAAACTATAGATCACAGATAACTGGCGTTTGTGTGTAGTAGTAGCACAGAGTCACCTTTCGATCACAACAGCGGCCGAATTTCAGATACTGTGGTACTGTGGTAGATATGGTGTTGCAAGTGGCGACCAAGGATATTTTCGTATTTCGAACTGTCTCCGCATATGTCACTTTTCTGCCACAACTACATAGCATAGAGCTTTGGTGTTTGTGTTTGGTAGTAGAATCGTATCTCATGTAGTGCACTATGGTTGTTTAGACGTCGGTAGCTATGGGCGTGTGGGAGAAATGGGGGTTGAAAGTGGTCGACCTGTGGCAATTTCATACTTCTGCCAAAGACAAAAGTGTCATGGTGTATCACTTTTCAGCGAAAACTATAGATCACAGATAACTGGCGTTTGTGTGTAGTAGTAGCACGGAGTCACCTTTCGATCACAACAGCGGCCGAATTTCAGATACTGTGGTACTGTGGTAGATATGGTGGTTGTAAGTGGGCCCGACCAAGTGTATTTTCGTATTTCGACTGTCTCCACATATGTCACTTTTCTGTCACAACTACATAGCATAGAGCATTGGTGTTTGTGTTTGGTAGTAGAATCGTATCTCATGTAGTGCACTATGGTTGTTAGATGTCGGTAGCTATGGGGGTGTGGGAGAAATGGGGGTTGAAAGTGGTCGACCTGTGGCAATTTCATACTTCTGCCAAAGACAAAAGTGTCATGGTGTATCACTTTTCAGCGAAAACTATAGATCACAGATAACTGGCGTTTGTGTGTAGTAGTAACACAGAGTCACCTTTCGATCACAACAGCGGCCGAATTTCAGATACTGTGGTACTGTGGTAGATATGGTGGTTGCAAGTGGCCGACCAAGGATATTTTCGTATTTCGACTGTCTCCGCATATGTCACTTTTCTGCCACAACTACATAGCATAGAGCTTTGGTGTTTGTGTTTGGTAGTAGAATCGTATCTCATGTAGTGCACTATGGTTGTTAGACGTCGGTAGCTATGGGGGTGTGGGAGAAATGGGGGTTGAAAGTGGTCGACCTGTGGCAATTTCATACTTCTGCCAAAGACAAAAGTGTCATGGTGTATCACTTTTCAGCGAAAACTATAGATCACAGATAACTGGCATTTGTGTGTAGTAGTAACACAGAGTCACCTTTCGATCACAACAGCGGCCGAATTTCAGATACTGTGGTACTGTGGTAGATATGGTGGTTGTAAGTGGCCGACCAAGTGTATTTTCGTATTTCGACTGTCTCCGCATATGTCACTTTTCTGCCACAACTACATAGCATAGAGCTTTGGTGTTTGTGTTTGGTAGTAGAATCGTATCTCATGTAGTGCACTATGGTTGTTAGACGTCGGTAGCTATGGGGGTGTGGGAGAAATGGAGGTTGAAAGTGGTCGACCTGTGGCAATTTTCATACTTCTGCCAAAGACAAAAGTGTCATGGTGTATCACTTTTTCAGCGAAAACTATAGATCACAGATAACTGGCGTTTGTGTGTAGTAGTAGCACGGAGTCACCTTTCGATCACAACAGCGGCCCGAATTTCAGAAAATGTGGTACTGTGGTAGATATGGTGGTTGTAAGTGGCCGACCAAGGATATTTTCGTATTTCGACTGTCTCCGCATATGTCACTTTTCTGCCACAACTACATAGCATAGAGCATTGGTGTTTGTTGTTTGGTAGTAGAATCTATCTCATGTAGTGCACTATGGTTGTTAGACGTCGGTAGCTATGGGGGTGTGGGAGAAATGGGGGTTGAAAGTGGTGGACCTGTGGCAATTTTCATACTTCTGCCAAAGACAAAAGTGTCATGGTGTATCACTTTTCAGCGAAAACTATAGATCACAGATAACTGGCGTTTGTGTGTAGTAGTAACACAGAGTCACCTTTCGATCACAACAGCGGCCGAATTTCAGATACTGTGGTACTGTGGTAGATATGGTGGTTGTAAGTGGCCGACCAAGTGTATTTTCGTATTTCGACTGTCTCCGCATATGTCACTTTTCTGTCACAACTACATAGCATAGAGTATTGGTGTTTGTGTTTGGTAGTAGAATCGTATCTCATGTAGTGCACTATGGTTGTTAGATGTCGGTAGCTATGGGGGTGTGGGAGAAATGGGGGTTGAAAGTGGTCGACCTGTGGCAATTCATACTTCTGCCAAAGACAAAAGGGTCATGGTGTATCACTTTTAAGCGAAAACTATAGATCACAGATAACTGGCGTTTATGTGTAGTAGTAGCACAGGGTCACCTTTCGATCACAACAGCGGCCGATTTTCAGAAACTGTGGTAGTGTGGTAGATATTGTGATTGTAAGTGGCCGACCAAGGATATTTTCGTATTTCGACTGTCTCCGCATATGTCACTTTTCTGCCACAACTACATAGCATAGAGCATTGCTGTTTGCTTTTGGTAGTAGAATCGTATCTCATGTAGTGCACTATGGTTGTTAGATGTCGGTAGCTATGGGGGTGTGGGAGAAATGGGGGATAAAATGGTCGACCTGCGGCAATTTCATATTTCTGTGTCACGGTGTATCACTTTTAAGTGAAAACTATCAATCGCAGATTACCGGCGTTTTTGTGTGGTAGTAACACAGAGTCACCAATTGATTACAACGTTGGCCGAATCTCGGTAACCGTGGGAGTGTGTGAGATATGGTGTTTGAAATTGGTCGATCATGAATATTTTCGTATTTCATCCAAAGACTTGTGTGTATCCGTAAATTTTACTTTGCTGCCGGAACTACATAGCGCAGAAGACTGGTATTTGTGTGTGGTAATAGTATCGAGTCTCCCATCGTGCACTATGGTGGTTAGATGTCTCCAGCTGTCAATATGAATACTTTACAATCACGAACGAAGTTGTGGGTACCAGCTATTATATTATGAATGTGGAAGTAAGTTTCTGTCTTTTTGTTACGTTTTGACGACTAAATGGCTATATCAATATTGATGGAATTTAACAATGAAATAGTGTAGGAATGACACAGGACATTTTTTCGGTATGAATAACAGTTTTAGTCACGAAATTTTAAGAACTTATCGAATGATGAAAGACAGACAGATTCGTGTGTTAGTCTGTAATGTTACGTTGGTTGCTCAGTCACGCAGTCTGTTAGTGTTTGATTTATTAATAAATTTCGATAAGAAACAAAAGTTATTATTTAGTATAGAAGTCAATTTGCTCTGCACTGTACTATTCATTTGTGTCTGTATAAAAGTTTCTGGCACCAATTTGTCTTCCTTTTTGACATGACTTACGGACGTAAACCTGGCCTAAGGTGCAGGTCTAGAAGACAATGTGCTGCTATTAGATTATAAGATTCAGATGCTCATGTTGAATAAAGAAGAAAAAAAAGCTGACATAAAGCTGCTATCAGTTAACCCCCCCCCCCCCCCCCCCCCCCACACACACACACACACATCCCCGCACCTTCACTTACTTTTCTGTTTTTTAAATATGTTGTAAATTGATTGTCTTCATGAGACAGATTAGACGATAGGATGATATAATGATGGCTTTCCATCATATTATGTCGACTCGGTGTTGTTTGGGACAAATCTTACGTTACTAACAGTTTTCTATATCCAATTCTGGAAATGAAACTCCAGGTCCACGCGTACGAAGTCGCGGGTAACAGCTAGTGTTAGGTATAAAACTTTGTGGACGGATAATTTAGAGAAAGAAAAGAAGTAGGCCATATGGAATGATAATGGTTTTAAAAAAATAAAAAAATATAATATCAAATAAAGACTCGATGAGTAATTTAAGATACTTATACTAAAGTTAACTAACAGTACTGAGATTGCGATTTCAGGAGTTGAAGTGTTAGTCATACACCAGATATTGGAGACCAAACAGGAAGAATTAAAATATTATCATTACTATTAAGCTGGTAAGTGGATAAACAGATTTATTTATTTTGTATGGCGGAAGAAATACAAAAACAGTAACTACATTGAATTGCAATAAACAGAATTAAATATGGATGTTACTACAAATTAATGTCTAACGATTGCAACCATTCAATTGCTTCTATGGTTGCTTCGTGAATATGATGCATTGAACCACTGAATCTCCTGAGAGGGCATTCCATGGCGATGTGGTGAATGGTTTGCTCATAGTTACCGCAGTCACAAGAAGGATTCTCTGTCATTCCCCACTTGTACAACCAGTAGTTGCATCTACCGTGGCCTGTTGTCACTCTGTTCAGTGCCGTCCAGGTTTTCCTAGGAAGGTTGAATCCAGGAGATTGTCGTGTAGGGTCTTGGATTAGCGCCTGTTTGTCGGGTTTGGAATTTGTCTACTCAGCGCACCATGCTTTGCCTACGTTGAAGTTATTTTGTACCAGCTCTTGACCAAACTTCTATGTTGAATATCTAGAATATGGTCTATTTGGAGCTTTGTGTGTGCAGTCCTGATGAATTTGAAGTTATGGATAACTTGAGCATTTCTGCCAATCCTTTTTTTAAGCCGCTTGTCTTCGGAGACTTGGTGGGGCCATGTTAGAGAGTACAGCAGCATAACTGGGTATGTTGGTCCGATCAACGGAGATAACTGCCTCTGTAGGTGTAGATTTAACAGTTCCAGATATTGTTCTCATTGTGTCATTTAGCTGAATGTCGATCTTTATTATGTGACTGCTATTTAGCCATACTGGACTGCAGTATTCGGCAGTTGAATATACCAGAGCAAGAGCTGCGGCATGTGCTCCCCAACCCGTTCCTGAGAGTTTGTGAAGGATGCTATTTCAAATATAAATTTCTTATGGGATTAACGCTGCGTTGAAACACTCCTACTTCTTATTCTTCCCGACGTTTCGACCAGTGCTTAGGTCTTCTTCAGAGTCCGTCTACCGAATTTGCTACAGACTGGGATCTGTTGGAGACTGGCGTGGCTGGTTGTTTACGTATTTGTACTGTCGATTGTCCTACACTATCGATTATCCAGAGATATGCTTTCTACGATTTAACATCTGTGAGTCCAGAGCTAATTATTTATCTAACACACATTTCCAAGTCTGGATAAGACCGTAACCATCACCACTTGTTGAAGTTGTTGGGCTGTTTGAATATTTCGATAGCCTCTCTTATGATGTTATTACGAGTTTTTACTTTTGCCGCCGTTTTATGGATATGTTCTTTATATGTCAGTGACAGGTCCAAAACCACCTCTATACATTTAGTTTGACGACTGTATGTCAGTAATACATCTCTGAATTCTTTTTCAGGTCTAAAGTGGGCTTGTCTATTATTCAGGTGATGATACATCGCGTATTCTCATTTATGAAACTTTCACTGTTCTCAATATCTATAATGCGTAGTAATTACTCTTTATGATCTTCTTCTTGGCGCCGTTGCTCAGGATGCGACGTGTTGGGAGTCGCGGAACCTCCCATAAAGGAATGTTGTGTTGCCATCTATTTGTGAAATGTGTAAAAATGGCTACAGATGACCCAATTTCGGTCCCAATCTACAGCGACAATCCGGCAGGGGCCCTGCAAATTAAGTGAGTAAGCAAATTGGGTCTGCTACTCTAGATATCAGGAGATTGGCAGAGCCCAACAAACAATTTAGAAATTGTCTCTGCAGAAAGGGAGCAAATTGAGACGTGTGCAGCGACAGAGACAATTTCGGCTCAGTCGGCTTGGAGCAGGGAGCGCCATTAGTAGCGTGTGTTGTAAAAAATGGGTAAAGAGAAAGAGGCGCCCACGAATATTTTCGAAATTTGTAAGAATATGCCACAATTGTGGGACGAACACAACAAAAACTACATAAACCGCTAATTGCGGAAGAAGGATTTCACTTTTTGCTCGAAATTTGCAAGGAATTGCACCAGTAACACTTGTAGTATTTTATTCATCCTTTATTAGGTGTTTTAGACATTTGTAGATAGCCCAACATGTTTCAGGAATGATGTCTGAAAGCATTTGTGGTGAAATCGACGAACTAAATATCATATCTTCGTAGGTTTGTCTACTTGCCAAAAACTGAAAAGTAACGAATAATCGTTGTCTGGCGATTCCGGCGTTTATACTTTCACGCATTAGGGTGAAAATTTAAAAAAAAATTTCTGGCTATTGGCTTCTTAAAATGCCGACTTTTATCTTTAAAAAATCTATGTCTTCACCCAATTTCTACTTTTTCTCTCAGTACAAACTGTAGTACAAGTTATTGTTAAAACGATGTCTACTTTTTTTGCATTGACATAAAAGGAGCCATTGTTAAGCGCTTGTAATAAGCAAGCATGTGATCATAATGTAAACTGAAATTGCGAGCGAAATTATGATGTGTGGAGGTAAGCCCCATGTGATTGCCATGTTGATTGCCTCTTCAGACAGTTGACATATAACATCTGTAGCTGTTATCCTCTGCTCGCCTTCGTGATGTGTGTGGTGGGGACTCTGCAGGTATTTCTGGACACAGCCATGGCAGAATAATAGTGCTTTTTTTTATATATTCCATACGTTTCTGTAGTACGTTGGAAAGATGGAAACATTTCATGTGGATGACAGTGTGCTTAGTGATTCATGCAAGGGTAATGATTATATTAGTTTTAGATACACCATCGTGTGTTAATGTCGGCTTCTGAGTCAGTGCTTGTGCTGTCTGTACCTTCTTCAATAACATCCGTAATTTTCATCCATTATGTGGAGGCTCTCAAACCGCCTAGGCTGGTCACCGCACATCAACAGTTCATAGGTCATGTGAACTAAACAGCGTGCAGGACTGTAACTCAAGAGTTCGGATGGTTGGCTTGCTGTATAATGTTCTGAGGCATCATGGTAAATTTAGTTAGGGTTATTTTATGGTGTTTTTTGGGGACTGTGCTGTTAATATACTGTTTAATGAAACTTATAATCTTCTGCACGCTCTCTTGAGTTCAGCATCAATACTTTAGTGTGACTTTCAGCATACATATCTGATGTACTACTCGAATTGTCAGATGTATTATAGGACTGTAATTGGCGTCTTTCGCACATCTTCTAACCATGTCAACGGATAACATCTCGCGTGGAATGATATTACATAATTTTGGTAAATTTTTACCCATTTTAAAGACCTTTTACAGATTTTGCAAAAACATGCACATTTTGTGCGTATATTACACTTTTTTTTTATTGTTTGTTGAATACACATCGTATGAATGGCAGTATGATTTATACACGTGTAATTTTCATCTCAACCCTTTAATTTTTTTCTATGGAGCAATATTAACATTCTTTTCATGAATTTTGACTTTGAATTTAGGTGATTTTTCGTGATTGTTACCTATTTTTGGTGACTTTCTGAATTTTAATGTTTATTCCACCAAGTTACACAACTTTGACACTAATTTACAGTAATTTTTCTATTGTCAAACTGCTATTTACCATTAACAAACACTGTAACTTATAATTTATTTAAAGAATATCAACGTAAAGATATTGCAAGAGCATTTTACCTGCAAGAATGACAACTGACAAACATACAGATATATTTTTGGTTGAACGAGAGATAAAGACAAGGAAAAATATGATCTTGGTGAAGTGGCTAAGTTTTGATAAACCACGTAACACATTGAGTCATAAAAAATGATTTAATGAAAAAATATAGAAAAATTATATTTTTTTATAAACTTTTATTTCTAACAATGGTGTTTCTCTTCAATAACCTTTGTGATTTCACAGACTCAGCATTCATCAGTATATACCCAGCAGCCAATTTTTAGGTTTATTTTCACTTGACTTTATACAGAGCAAATGAGCACAGCGCTAAGCAAACTTACACGCTTTGTAGAGCAATTATTTTTAAATTTGTACAGAGCATATCGCTGAACGAACTTACAGTCTACATACAGCGATTTTTCTGAACACTTAATCAAATGACTCTTTACAGAGCTTATCGTTCATCGAACTTACAGTAGATTTTACAATAATTTTCGGGTGATGAACAGCTTTAGATTTTGATCAAACGACTCGATACAAACCAATAGTGCACTGCATCCATGAATCGAAATTGGATTTATTTACAGCATTTGCAGCGACCTACGCTGTACACTATTCATATAATTATATGAATAAACGGAAAATTTTATCTTCACTCATAGAATATTTACAGACATATACACATGATTTACTTAGGTACACACTTGTGCCCCCACGGTAGGGTCTCTATCCCGTGGAGGAAAATATGCCGTTTATCGTCAGTCCTAGACAGACCTAGTTTGGAAATTTGCTGAGTATTAACAGTATGGAGGGAGGAACATATTATTGACTGCAGATGGAATTTGGGTGTTGCTACGTGGAGAAAATTTACATAGTCTTCCATCTGCAGCTTGCGTGTGACGGAGTGAACTAAACCCTTTGCCCGTCTAGGGATTTGGCCCGACTCTAGCAAGAATATGTACATCTTCGACCGCAACCCAGCAAACTCCACAATAGGGATGCCGTTCGCCTCGTCCTTCATAACGCCGAATACCTTTTCGCTCTGGGACTCTATCCCGATAGGGTTGTCGGCGGTATACACAGACTTATCAAACACATCCTTGTTGTAGAGCATCACTTCATACGGATCACAGTTCATCATGTAAATGAACCTGTCCGTGTCCATATAAAGCAGCTTGGAATAGCGAGGAATAGCGAATTCTTAATGAAATCGATACATCATCACTTTGGAAAGGTCAATAGTACACATTCCGACATACACAGGTTTGTTATATAGGATACGCACTTTCGCCACCTCCAGGGCTACAGTGTCTTCGCGAAAAACGGTCATGTGTTTCAATCTGGGTGATGCTACGTATCTGCGGGCACCGCGGCGACCCGGCCAACCTGTACACAATTTCACGTCGCGGTGTCTACGAATGTCCTCCATAGTTTTGACGAAAATTGAATTGTTAATCAGTTTATAGAAATCTCTCTCTTTCAGCCACGGTGACTGGCTGAAAGAAATCGCTCGATGCATTTCGCTCACTTGCAACCCCAAGTCTACACATTGCTGGAGGACTTGGTAATGCAGGATGTACCGTACCTTTTTCGCCAGTGTGGTCATCAACTTGGGGATCTTAGATCCTACTGGGGCTTCGTTCTCTCAACATGGCAGTAGGTCTGCTAGAACGTTGTGTTTATCCTGATAAATCGTAAGGTCTACCTCCAACACGAATCCTTTAGGCGAGTCGGATGCAATGCTCATAAAATCTATGCTCGCAATCTGCTCGGCCGACAACCACTGAAACCCACCAGATGGTAGATACTCGGACATGGCTCAGCCGTACAGATAGTCAACATCGAAGTACGTGATAAAATTGTCTGGCACCTTACGGTTGTACTTCGACATATACTTGTTATTAGCCTTGTCGTATCTGTGGAGGCACTAGCAAATACCTCGACGAATTCCGCGTTGGAGAAGGAATAACATGTCGATATCGGTCAGAAGTTCCAGTGTGACACGTGTGCTCTTTAACATGGCCTGCCACGAAAGGCCTGGGGATGTAAAGTAGTGGGCAGGGTCCAGGATGCGTTTCCCCAAACATACACTCCTAAAATTTTCAAACAGATCTGCAAGTAGTTGCACATCTGTCTCCATGTCTTGCATACTCTGCTAAAGTTCTGATCTGGAAAGTCTGCCACATTGTATCGCGTGCTCGTAATCGGCATCTGAAATATCAGACTCCGATAACGAACTAAAATTTTTTGGAGGAAGCATGGCCTCGTCGAGCTTCTCCCACGAATCCATATATTCATAGGGGAAGACTCCATTCGCCTTAACTAACTGAAACTTCTCGGGGTCGGTACATGAGCACTAGTAATGTTCATGTCGCCATCCTCGAGGGTTCCAACCAATTTGTTTAATGGAGATGGTAAGAGTCCAGAAACCTCAATGTAATTGAAGTACGGTCAACCTTTTTCGAAAAAATAAATGTAGCGTTCAGTGTATATGATAAGTACATCCATCGCCGTTAAGTGTGGATAATACCATAATTATGAATATGGGTCATACCCAAAAAGATTATGAAAGAAAATGGGTATGTACATTTCTCCAAAATGCTATAATTTTGTGCAGTCCCCCTAAATTTTCGTGTGATATGACAATGATCGCGGACTTTAACAGTGTTTTTGTCACTGATGTGGCATAATGTATCATTAGTAAAATTTGTTTCTTGCTCATCTGTCATTACGGGAGGAACACATTGCTTGTAAATTTTATCAACATCCTTGGCAAGCTTGACAAGCTGTTCCACAAGCCATTTCTCGAGAATGAGTTGAAACGTGACAGACTATGCACGTCGGGACAAACGACACGGTATGCCGCAGCGAATGGGATGTGTTTCTGGAGACATACGTTGAGTGAAAGGCATTGGAAGGAGGATTGCACGAATCGTAAGACCTAAAGAACTTTCAAAATTCGCGTAAACGACGACGGGAACACGCTGCTGGTGTGCAAAATCCTTAAATTTTATGGTTTTATCGTCGTTACTGGGCAAAACTACTTTAACTAGAAACGGCCTTGTGTAATCGATCTTGTGACGGTACAGGAGATCTTCGCGACTGAAATGCTGCAAACATCTATCACAAAAAAATATAGCAACATTATTGTTTCCTAAGGAATATATAACTAGCCGCGACTAGTTGCGAATCCAACAGTAATGGAATTTCCCACTACCGTCAGTATGCAGCAACATGCTGATGAGGTTAACGGTTTTGTCTGCAGTTAAATTTAAGGGCCCGACAACTTCATTCCTACCTTTAATAAGATCCAGACTGATAACATTTACTGAAATGTCTGGATTTTGCCTCTCGAATTCATAAATATTTGAGTGTTTTGCCAGAAACTCAATACGTGTCAAAACGAACTCATGGTATGCGAATGCCTCCCTACAAGTCCTAACTCGGTCTACATGTTCATGCTCCTGTACTTGAGCTGCAAGGTGAGTCTATAGAAAACATAACTCGCTATCGTTTTTCACGTTGCCTACAGGCTTCGTTCTATGGATATCAACTGGCAGAGCAACATGGAAGACCCTCGATAGAAAAATTGAAAATGGGCGATGTTTATGTCGAGGGAAATCAACCTTTAGAGAGTTTTACCAGAATCTCTCTCCTGACACTTTTCAAATTTCGTGCAGATCTCCGACCTCAGACAGATCTTATACCAATATGGCAGGTGAGTGCTGGTCGGGACTTCACCCAATTTTGGTGGAAAATACAAATTTACGCATACTAAATTTAACCCTTCCTGGTTTGCAATGATGTAGCCAGCCCAACCTGTACCTTTACGACCGGGTAGCGGTGGCTACTAACAATTTCGTGGATTTATTTGCCAAAAGAACAAAACACATTTTTTAGTCTCGGTATGGATTGTATTTTTAAAAGCACTCTGCATTTCTTCAAGGATTAAGTGCGTTGCGTCTGGAAACTCACTCCTCGATGCTGTATTTGATGCTGCTGTGTTTGACTGCTGCTGCCTGCTTGGACCTGCCACGCCTGAGCCCTGACTGCTACAACCATGTATTGGGCTTTGCCTAACAGTTGACCCCGGCGATTCCCACGTTCTCCACACGGGCGGAGTATGTCCGGACACGTCGGTTCATTGATACCTGCAGGCAGCCCTGAAATAATAGAAGTCAATGATAATAAAGCTGGTATCTAGATAAATGTAGTATATTAACATAACAAAATGAGTATTATGGAGGAGCGTTCCGAATGTGGGAGGGGAGGAGGAAGTGGAGGTCATATCACAAACGCTCCATCAATACTACTTATGGGCAGTAGAACAGAGTCTATAACAGTGGAATAATGTCAGCCAATGGAGAAATAAGTCACAACTGGTCTTCTTGACGCTCTGCCAAGCTGCATGAAGGTGATATGCAACGGAAGAGACATTGTGTCTCGGGTGTAAGATGTCTTTTGTTTGCCGAGAAATTTTAGTGAAAGGACCAGAAATTTGTGGTTTGTGTCATTCTAGTGAACATATCAGGGAGCTGTTAGTTAATGGAGCTGTGCAGCTAGTTTCTGTTTAGATGAAGAATTTTTTTTTTTTTATCTTAGTTATGACAATTTAGTGTGCCAAGTATTTCACAGTTTAAATTAACATGTGTGCTGTGATGAAGTTTCTTTATGATGGTAACTTTCGAAAGAGAATTGTAAAGATTGCGAGTTTTTGTGAAGATAATTAAACATTACTATAACTTCAGTTTATAAGCACTCAAAATTCTCTGCATTCTGTGTTAGAAATTTCAGACATTTCATTGTTATTTATTCAACTCTTCATATCAACTAGATTGTAACAAATATTACCTAATATTTATTCTTGTCGTGTGTAATTTCAACTCCTTGTTTGAATTCAATAGCATCCGTTAATAAGCAAGATATTTATTCGTGTCGCCTCAAACCAATTTTTAGTAAAGGAGTACAATGTAGTTGTAACTGTTCGCGATCTTTTCTTCCTGAATGTGTCAGAATGAACAGAAAAGAATATGCTTCTTTTGCCAAAGGCGAAAATAAAAATTGGACTAGCAACAGAAATGATTGTTTATCATCAAATCACGACATATTGGCCTCAATGTGAAATTCAAGTTATATAATCAATAACATTGAATAAAAACTTATTTAATTGTAAAAACAGAAAAATAAAAAAATAGACGGAATCGAGATTCGAACCCAGAGCGCCCAGGCATGACGCCGGCTCGTTACTGACTGGGCTGTTGCGCTGCTAGCCTGACCGGACTTTCACTAGTATATAAGCTGGGCTTGAATTTTTAAAGGCCGTTTTCTCAAAATCTATTGAGCCTTGCGTCTTACAATTGAAGGAGGTAAACAAACTATAGGGGTATAATTATTGCGCAAAGTCTCATCCCAAATAAAATCCCAAGGTCGTGCCCTCCCCTTGTGAGCGCTAACCACGAGGCTTGCAGCGCATTAGAACGCATACAGAGATTAGGTAATAGTGAACCTCCTCAGTTTCATTTTTTCGTTGACAGTGTCGCTGTTTTCAAACGAGTACTACTCCGTGAGTGGACTCGGCAGTGATGCACTTAGTATAAAGTACTGCCATAACTATTTGGTTATAACCCCCCATTATTTCTATCTGTCTTTTATTTCCTGCAGAAATTTTTATTTTTCTCTAGCTGTATGTTCAGTTTTATTGTTATTAGTTTTTGAATATTTGATAATTTTCTCTCGTGTAATTACTTTCTTGGTTCTATAATTTTATTCTTCAATTGATATTGACTGTCATATTATCTTTTCCTATTTTCACTGTAATTAATTGTTTATAAATAGTGATAATCATATATCAATGTAAAATGGATTTTCCGTTCGAATAAATAAAATAAAAAATATATTAATTACACTAAACAGTTGAATAAATTCTTAAATGTTCCAGTTTCGCAGTCTGTGTTTGGGCTACCCGAGGCAGCTGGGTGCTCGTATAACATCCCTCTTCTCGACGTCCTAACTTGGCTGTGCGCTTATTTCACGTATTCGCCAGGTGCAGGTGGATACCCAGGTGACGCGCTGGTAGTCGCAGAGTGGCAGTGGGTAAGGTCAGCGAGCTACGGAGTACAGGCGGTCAACTCGTAACAAAAAACCTCCATCGATCATAGTCTTTAATTACATGAAAAAGAAAGGGAACATACATCCAACACTCACCAAAGTTGAAGGAAGGAGGGCAGCAGCAACAGAAAACAAAACACGAACAAAGAAAAAACAATATTTTGGGTGAAATCCCCTTTTCCAAGTTAGTTAACAGAGGTAGGTGGCTGGGCTTGCTCAAGACTTGCGTTCGACGCAGCCACTCTTTTCTCATAGTCGCGGTTATATTACCGTTGCTCCCCCCACCACCTCCGATGGTCTATTGCGTTCTATGAGTGACGAGCAGATTTAAAAGAAATTAACTGTGGTAATTTATGCCATAAAACAACCCCCAAGCTTCTTATCCAGATCAGTAACATAGTCATGAGTGATGCAGATGCCAGGATTTTTGACGCCAGAAATAATCTGTACAATCATTAAAAAAAACTAATTAACTGATTTCACCTTAATTGCACGTAGTGGTTGCTGTCGTCGTTGGTTAAGGTGCAGAATAATTCATATTCCGGTAAGTTACAAAGTCCTTATCGAAAGAGAGGTCAAAACCATAAATTCTGGATTTTTTGTCTGCCCTTCTATTTAAGATGCAACCGCAGTGAGCAAGATTAGGTATATTTCCTTAGCGATTTCACTGTCTTAAGTATTTGATGCTTTCCGGATTCAAAGGCAAATAAATCTGCGCAGGGAATAGCACTGAAGTAATTTCTACTCAAGCTTCAACCTTCACTGAAGAAAAAATGTATCATTTTAAAGAATGTACAGTGTTATGAAAGAAGATAGATCAGATTTCAAACAACATATTTCATTTCACTTAAACATTATATATGTTTTCGTTGTCACCGGTTTTACCCGTTTTATTGCAGTGCTCAAAGTCTTCCTGGACTGCTCTCTGATACATACTTGTTATCTCCTTCGTATGTCAATTAATCTAGAACTTTCAGTGGGAATTAAACGAATGAGGAATGTTTTAAAACGTAAACACATCCTCTGTATTCTTCCTGTGAAATACCTCACGCACCTTATCCAAGACATGTGCAAGTCGTACTTCATTTGTGCACTTGATTCTCCTGTGTCAATAAATTTCAAATGCTTCAATCAAAAAAAAAAAAAAAAAAAAAAAAAAAAATTGTTGAATTCTGAAAAAAATTTAAAGTTGGCTTCCATGGATGATCTCGCTTGTGGCTGAAGATTATAGAGAGATCGGATACCAAACATATACCTCTTTTACGTTCATAAACAGAGACCGTCTATACCATTATCTTTACTAGCTCTCAAAAATATTATTTCCTGATTCTGAAAAATATCACTATGTCACGCCAAGAAAAAAGGAGCGAAAGGGAAGCACTGCACCAAGCTCGCAGCTGGTGGCGCTTTCGTCCTTGTTTCAGACGACTTGTTCCAAGGTGGCACCGTGGTCTATGTAAAGAAGACGATTAAACATTATCCGATCAATTTGCCACCTTTGGAGACCATCGAAGCCACTAGTGTCGCCGTCGAGACTTCCCGAGGGAGAGTCCTATTTGTGGCAGCTTACAGACCTCCAGGAGGCCACGTGAATGAAGCGGACATCTCCGCTCTCCTTCGTCTGCGCGGTAATATTTTCATCACGGGAGATCTAAACGCCTCACCAACGCGAACGGCCGGAAGCTCCTGCGAGTTGTTGAAAGCATCGATGCAGTATCTTGCAGACCGACGGAACCCAGTATTTATGGACGCGGACTACCTGATGTCTTCGACATAGCAATCACTAGAGGACTGAAACACAACATAGCAGTGGCCACTAAGAATGCTCTGTCGTCAGACCATATTCCTGTTTTGTTCTACATGGCTGCAGAGGTCACTCCACGAGCGGACACACTCTGCAGAAACCTCAACTACATAGACTGGGACAGACCTCTTCAAGGATCTCCTCTCTCAGCGCATAGATCAGGCGCTGCTACCGTTCTTCCAAGCCGTCCCCCCTGAGGAGGACAGCATCGAAGAGATCACTACATAAGAGGTCGCGTCAATGATCTCGAGCGTCTCGCTAGTATAATTCCTGTTGCGAAAGCGGGCAGGTCCTACCGGCTGATTAGTCTTTTGCCGACGCTCTCTAAAGATTTCGGGCGACTCTACCTCAAGAAACTACGCGTGGTCATCGACAGCGAGGGGCTGCTGCCTGATGAACAGCTTGGCTTTCGTAAACATCATTCAACATCTCAGCAGCTGCTCCATCTCACTGAAGAGGCTTTCTCTGCCTGCTAGCGACGAGAATTCTTCGGTGCAGTTCTGCTTGATGTCAGCCGCGCCTTTGATTCCGTCTGGCATTAAGGCCTCCTTTACAAGCAGCTTATACAGGGAGTCCCACTCTCCATGTTAAGCTTCTGAAGAACTACCTCGAGGGAAGAACTTTCAGAGTTATTATGGAAGATGGCATCTGAGCAATAAAGAACATCTCGGCCGGGGTCCCACAAGAGTCAGTTATCGAACCAGTGCTGTACAGCTTGTATACGGCGGACACCCCGTCTACAAACCGTGTACAGAAAGCCCTACACGTGGATGAAACCGCCCTTTTCGCAAAGAGCCTTAATGGTAACATCCTACGCAGAATGCTACAGAAGTCCTGCGGCAACATTCAACAATGGGCCACCAAATGGAGGCTAGCTTGCAATGCTACCAAGAGCCAGGCCGTAGTCATCACTACGAAGAAAGTTTCGCAACTAACACCTTTGTCTCTCTTCGGGGAAAATATAAGATGGACGAGGACGGCAACATACCTCGGGGTCAAACTAGATACAAGTATGACGTGGAAACCACAGGTTACCAGTGTCCGTGCCAAAGCAACAGGGAGACTAGGCCTACCTTACCTTGTTCTCAATCCCACATCGAACTTAAAACCGGACTTAGGAATCCGTCTATACATCGCACTGGTCACACCGATATTGGAGTACGCGACGGTAGTAAGGAGTAATGCGGCGCACTCGCACCTTCAGCTGCTACAAACAGTACAAATAGGGCACTTAGATTCGCTCACCACCTGCCGACGAGACGAGGCTAGATGACTTACACCGACTGAGAGGAATACCTAAACTTCATGTCAGATTCCAACAGATGGCAACTAGAGCTGTAAAAGTAACGAGAAACTCTGTACCCGTATGTATTCGTTACTAAACCGATCAATACCTGTTACTTTCGAATCGTTACTCGTTACTTTCGGTACAATCGAACACTAGCATTGCATCGCATCGCATACGGGATAAGTTTAGGTATGTTGTACATTTGGATAAAACTTAAAGTCAAGTAATTAGCAGATGGATCTTACGGAAAACCTCTGAATGTACACTTGATTTACTATAATGAATATTATATACGAAAGAATAATTTAATTAAAAAAAACTGTTTGCATACAAAAAAAAGCCCTGACCTTTCACCTGACAGTGACATATCTAGTGACAATAACTAATGACGGTTATTTTTTAAAGTAGCCTGCTCAAAACCCTGCATTGAAGCCTGATGTGATAATGGGATATGTATTTAACAAATATTATAATCTCATCAAAGTATTTCGTTTTTAAATAGGAGGTTTCACCACTGTCTTCCTTTACGGTTTTCATTTATTTTTGTAAATTCTTCATCTTTTTGTGATAGGTTTGTTAAAATAAATGTAGACATACCATCAAATCGGACCTGCATGCAAAATACTATTGCCTCCCGTGTTTATTGTTTCATTTTAAAACTATCGATATTCAAAACTTTTAAATCAATAACAAGGGTACAGGACAAACATGCCATTAGATTATTGTTGTTGCGTCGCGGTTACAACAAACATTCAACATCAAAACCAGAACTGCATTGATGATTGATCACATGGATCTTGCGTTAATAATGCAATAACTAACACCAGGGAAAAGGAATAAAGTCATTGCTACTTGTTCTTTGTTTATGGAATTCTGTAACTACAAAAAAGGGCTGCTAGATTTGTTTCCGGAAATTATCGCCGAACGCAATCAGTAACAGATATGCTAAGAGCTGGAATGGAATTCATTGGAAGACAGGAGGAGGGTGAAGAGGGTCATGGGAGTGTACAAGGCGTATATTGATGGTGAGGCATGGAAAGATATTGATGTAAGAATTAAAATTAATACATGGAAGTGAAAAGATGACCATGACCCCAACCTTGGACTCGATTGCAGATACAAGGATTTAGGAAGATTCTCTTTTTTGGTAAGGATTTCAGCGATTTGAATAAGTTACCAAGAGTATTTATGAATAATTTACCAAAACGTTGAAAGAATTTAAAGTTAAAATTTGTAGAGGGCAAATGTAGGCGGATGCAGAAAAAGGGGGAAGATGAGTGTGTAGGGAAATTGGCACCGGAGCGTACGCTCTATTGCAATTTAATTAAATATTATTAGAACATAACAAATGCAGAGATGTATATCAAAAACTATTAGACAACTCTTTTATATTGTAAATTACACTATAAAAGAAAATAGAAGGTATCAATTCTTCAAATAAACAAATTTCACAAATGTTTGAAATCAATAAATCTCACTAATGAACTATCAATGTAAAAATAGTAACTATCTCAAATTATCCATACAAATTTTCTATGTACAAATTATGCACTGTAAATTTTAATGTTAAACAAAATAAAAAGTACAGAATTAGTCTTTACGTTGGCAAAATTAGTTATCTGCGGGAGCTTGAACGTGTTCGTATCTATACGACAAATGCGAGTAACGAAACATGCGCGTAACGAAATGAATTTGTGAGTAACGATTCAGTACTTCGAGTCAGGCGACGAACCCGTTACTTAGTAACGAATACATCGTTACTTTTACAGCTCTGCTGGCAACCCAATTCTATGAAAAGGCTCAGCAATAAACAAACACTTGGATCTCTGCCGTGGGTGCCGGGCCTACCTATAACGAAAGATTAAGGTGGCCAAAGAAACTACTTGACCACCAATAAGGAAGCCTCACATACCAGGTACGACAAGCCCGATGATGACACACAGATTATGGCAACCAAATAAATCAACTCGAAGTAGATGCGCCCAACGCGCAAGGCCTTCCCCACAACCAGAGACTAATGATTTCCCGGTAATTGAGGTCTGTCTGTCTGTCACATGAAGTGGAAGTAGTTCAGGTGAAGCAACTCTTTTTCTGGATACGATATACTGTAAATCGTGGACTCGTAGTTTACGATGCATACATGTTGAAGCTATTTTTGTGTTTAGGATGGTTTTCTAAGATTTATTCTTCAGATTAAATAAAAAGAGAATTGATACCACACGAAAAGTGTAGGTTTTAACCGAAAAGTGAGTAAGTTGATATGTCCCCTGTATCAATAATATTCAGACCATAATACTCTCGATACGAAATGTGGTATCGTTTCGTGTAATGCATTAGCTGTTACGTGGAATGGTTGCGTTGTCGTTACCAAAACCAATGGTGCAGAAGGAAGTAGTTGTGAAGGTATCGTATACCTCATCATTAGCAGAAGTGTCTCTAAATCTACAGTGGTCTCGTTTGAACTAAGCTCTGTATTCGCTCTGTATATGGCCGCTGGTTGTCACATAAATGAAGTTTTGCTGCTGGTCTCAGAGATCCTTTGAAGAGGGTATATAGACTGTGGGTGCGGTTCTATAGAAAAAAAAAGTCTGCACTCCTGATTAACAATGCAGAACCAGCCTGTCGTCTGTCAAATTAATGAATACCCATTAGACGTTGTAACGAGAAGATATGTCAATGGCTTTACTTTGCGGGACTATTCCTCGTTAACGTCTTGTCAGAATTTGATGCCTAACGTAATCTTACATGGAAACCTGCTTTTTCTATGAAGTCATGATACTTTAATTCTATTTTTTTTAACAGGTAGTAGATGACAGGATTGTTTTTAGTCCGGATAACATATTCCGTTGTATCGATAGATGGACTCAGTTGATTTAGTTATAAACGAATACGGTATTTCAAAATGTGACACATGTTAATTGAAGAAATTTTTCCTTCAAGTCCAGGCCGCATTTCAAATTAACAGAAGTACTAGAAAAAAAATCAGTTTAAGATGATAGGATCTCTATACTTTTGCAGTGGTAGCAACATTTCACAGTTGTCACATATTTTGACATTTTTAATTTAATTTGTAGCGATTTTTCCACAAAACATGACGTATACATCATACCGTAGCAATTAATCTAAATTCTAAGAAGCCGGTACAAGTTTTTGATAGGTGGACACAGCCCTTCATTCGCCCTACATACGGAAGTACAACAAAATCGAATCAGCAGTGTCCATGTGTAGTATAACAGGCTACTATAATAATTACTCTGTGAAATGGGTAACTAAGGAAACGTTTATATAAACAGATGAGGATAGATCAAGACTAGACAAGCTTGGTGAAGGCCGTGTCGTGTTAGCTTTGAATTTTGAGTAACTGTGCAAAAGAACCTGTACATATTCAGATGATTAAGGATGTTATAGAATTATAATAAAAAGGGAATTAATTCGCATTAGATTATTATTTATTTGGCGAAGCTGGATGATGTAGAACGGAAATTGTGTTTCCTATTTTCTCATAGCAAAGGAAATAAAACTTTAGAAGAAACTACAATAAGTAATTAAGTAGATATTTTCACTACGACGACAAGGTAAAATAAATAAAAATATGAGAACAGTAAATAGAATTACGAGACGTTCTGAGAAGAGGTACATAGAAATACGAGACATGCCTTCCGCTGACAATATAGGATGTCCAGTAGAACTTCCTAGTGCGGCCGACGCAGGTTGTTTTCTCGGAGGCGTACGAGTGACTTCAAATTTAGCACTGGGCGGGACGGGCATTGCACAAACGGCTCCAAGCAGTGACGCAATCTGTGACTGGCGAATCGGCCAAGGTCGCTCGCGATTGGCGGCGGGCAAGGCGAGTTGTGCTGGGATAGGTCGGCCGCAGAAACTGGCCGGCTGGCTGGGGCAACTTCGCAAAACTTGAGGCCGAACGCGCCGCAGCCTCATCGCCAATGTAGGGATGGCGATTCTTTCCAAAAAAGATCGATTCTTGAATCGATTCGAATCGAAATCTGATAAATCGAGGTCTAACAGACCGATTTTCTAAAAATCAATCCTTTTTCGATTTGCTTTTCGAGTTCTTATTTTCAATATTAATCAAATCATGAAAATAAAAAGGACAACATAATAATCAATTTTTTAACATTTTTTAAACTAATTAAATTTTTTTTACAACGAAATCAAAGTAACAGGGATGCAAAAAGACATTTATATCATAAATTTATTGGTTACATAAAACAGTTTTGAAATGATATAATTTATAATTCCCAGTGCTCAATGTCCAAGCTTTTCAGGAACAACAGTCTGTCCAATCTACTAGGATCCAAGCGGTTCTGCTGATCACTTGGGATGTTGCCGGAAATCGAAAAAACGCGCTCGCAAGGTACTGATGACACCGCGATACAGACATACCTCATGGCTGTTGGGTAAAAATGATGATGAATTGAATTTTTTGTTCTTGTCAGTGAAGTATAGGGTCATACTTCAGGTGTTTTATGAATATACTACAATTTTTTAACAGCACAATAATTTAATACTTTTCAAGAGAGAAAACAATTTGTACATAATATTTGATTTACAGGAGGTTCGATCTATATACTTCACGGTCTTTGATGAAAAGTTAGTTACGGAAAAAATGGCTTATAAAATAGAAAAGAGTTAGGATGACATAATCTAGTCATCATAGAAGTCACCTAGAGGTGGTGGTCGTCGAGGAAGAGGTGGCGAATATCGCTTTTCTAGGGTGAAATATCGATTCACTGGATCTATTTTTGGTCTATAATTCGATTTTTGGCCCAAAAATTCGATTCTTCGATTAATCGATCTCACATCGCCATGCCTAGCTCAACGTATTGGTACTTCATGACCGACATTTCACTGCGTCTGAAAAGTTCTCGGCCTCAACTAGCTAACTGCAAACTACGAAACACCGAAGTTCAGCAACATTTTGCAACCATAACTGTCTACAGATAAACAAGTAGAGTCAATGGCGGCACTGCGTACCATTTTATCAAAGCGATTCCGGCTCTTTTTACACGCTTTATATTAGCTTGACTTGTATGTATGTATGTATGTATGTATGAATGTAACGGAATTTTACAACTCCAGTTTGACCCACTTCCAGATGTCTGAGCTGGTTGAAATTTTGCACACATATTAAGAACCGGTGACAATACAAGAATTTCATAGCTATATCCTGCTATTCTCATTACTTTGACAGTAACAAAAGAAAAATGGTTGAATGTCGTGAAATTTTGCAATTTAATTTTAACCCAATTCCAGATGTCCGAATTGTTTGACATTTTGCTGATGTATTGATAACTAATTACAATACAATAATTTCGTAGCTATATCTTGATAGTATCATTACTTTGACAGTAAAAACAGAAAAAATTTGCTCACGTTTTAAGAACCGTTGACAATACAGCAGTCTCTTAGCAACGTCCTGCTATTCTCTTTACTTTGACCATCTCCAGTTTCCCGGGTGTGATTTACGAGCCTTGGTTGCTGACGACGATCTTCTTCCACTGTCTCCTATCCAGAAAGGTTTCTCTGTCTGCAGTCACTTAACGTGATGTTGAATAGTGAGTATTCGAAACATTACTTCGTACTATTATAGAAGAGTAGTCTTCCACATTTAACCTGCTATTGGACCTCTGGCTGAGCTGCCATTTAATTGTATTTAACTCGTGGAAGTAATAATTAAAAATGAAACTACAACACAAAGATAAAGAGAGATTGGCGAAGAAAAGCCAACAGTAGGAAACATACTTTTGAAACTATCTGAACTGAAAAGTGAAAAATAAAATTGTAGTTTAAAAAACTAAAAACACGCTTTCGTAGTAATGTGAACTAAAAGGTTAAAAATGATCTTTAAATATAAAGATTTTGTTTAACAGTGATGGGATGTCCTACAATACAGGATAAATTAATTTTTTTGAATAAGCTTAAAGAATAAAGTTACTGATTACAAAATTAACTTTAATGTAAAAAAAAAAGCGTGGGGTGCTCTCTACATAACTTTTGACAATGACTCTACCTTTACAAACAGCGAATGACAAAAAAATATAAGACAACTTATATACCACCCCATGCTTTTTTACATTAAAGTTAATTTTGTAATCAGTGACTTTATTCTTTAAGCTTATTCAAAAAAAAAAAAAAATGTATCCTGTATTGTGGGACGTCCCATCACTGTTAAACAAAATCTTTACATTTAAAGATTATTTTTAACCTTTTAGTTCACATTACTACGAAAGCGTGTTTTTAGTTTTTTAAACTACAATTTTTATACTTAACATCTTCTATCAGGATGACGCTACATGTCTCAGATTTCTATTACGAATGGATATCAAGAAGCTTAGAAAAATCCTAATCCTGATACCAATATCCGTCCATGCATAGTAACGTTTCCACACTACAAGCACTCTCTTCACCACCTCTTCATAGTTTGGTTTTTAATCAATGAGAGATAAAGGAAAAGAGAGTGTGAAACTGGATGCCGGCTCACTCAGGCCTACTTTACCGAAAGACACTTTGCCACTAAGTTCAATGTCCCCGTCCGAATAACGAATCGCCGGGCACAGTGTCGTGTGCGCTCTCACTCCATACGCTCTGTGAACAGCTCGGGGAGGATGGAATCGCCGGGCACAGTGTCGTGTGTGCTCTCACTCCATACGCTCTGTGAACAGCTCGGGGAGGATGGAATCGCCGGGCACAGTGTCGCGTGTGCTCTCACTCCATACGCACTCTGAACAGCTCTGGGAGGATGGAATCGTGCGCCACCACTCTGCTGGCCTACTCTTGAAGATGAAAATTAATTAAATTTCTTCCCCTACCAGGATTCGAACCAGCTAACTCCCTGTCAACGCCGGATACCATCACGGTATCTCAAAATACGACCAAACAGCCTGTCTCTTCTTTCTGTAAGCTTCTTCCACAAACTTCTTTCCTCACGCATCATTTCCTAAACTTGTTCATTTCGTAATTTGTCTGTCCACTTTAGCACCATACTTAAATGCTTCAATATTGCTTCTTTCCGGTATTCCTAAAGTCCATGTTTCGCTACCATAAAGTTCTGTGCTCCACACATAGAGTTTTAAAAAGTTCTTTCTGATTCCAAGATCAGTGGTTCCTAAACGGTGCTCCGCGGAACCCTGTGGTTCCGTGGAAGCGTGACAAGTGTTCCGTGTTGCGTCGGAGAATTAAATAAAATGTTCGTTGAAAAGGATCATAACCGCGCCGTGAGAAGGCTATCATGGTTCTGCTTCAGTTTGTGATAACTTACCGACGCGAGACTGGTTTTTCAGCTTATGGATATAGTAATGGGGGTCCGCCAAATACTATTTCATCAATTAGGCTTCCGTGGCGAAAAAGAGATTGGGAACAGTTGTCCTAGATCAATGTTTGAAACTAAAATATTTTTCTTTTTCATGAAGGCTCTTTCTGCTAGTGCTATTCTCATTTTAACATCATTCCTACTTGGGCCATGGGTTTAATTTTACTTCCCAAGCAACAGAATTCACTTACTTTTCCTATTGCATCCGATCCTATTTTTTTTTATTTAATTTACTAGCATTGGTATATGATTTCTGCTACATTTCATCACTTTTGTCTTGCTTTCATTTATATTCAGTCCAAAATCTTCCTTCAGTATTTTGTTTATGTCATTCAGTAACTTCTCAATATCCTCAGCCTGTTCTACTAACAAGACAATGTCATCAGCAAATCGTAGCATACTGATTTTTTTCTCCCTGAAATAGTTTTTTATTTCCTTCATTGCTTCTTATACATACAAGTTGAATATTAATGGCAATAGACAACCTTGTCTCACACCCTTTTTAACCAGAAAAATATTGGAACGATATTATGAGGCTAGAAAAAATTATTCGTGGCTCAGTTGTAAAGGAATCTGACAGCATAGCTAAAAGTCCCCGGTTCGAATCCGTGTCTCGGCGGGGATTTTCATACGCCCTTCACCCGATCTTCACCTCCGGCACACCTTACTGTGTAATGCGAAGGACGCCAGGAAGCTTCCTTGTTCTTATTCCACTTTAAAAACTGTAGGTTAGCTCCTCTAGGGCTAACAACCCGTATTGGGTGCTGTGGGGGGGAGGGGGTAGGGGGGAGGTGACTATTGTTATTGGAGTAAATATTAAGTTTTATTAGGTCTTCTGGCATTTACATTTGCTGGTTAAACTTAAAATTACCTTTAACACACGATAATGCAACATCGTAAGCAAGATATACCCAGACCTTACAATTGGCAGAATCAGAGAAAACAATGATTGAGGTTTTTTTTTTATTTTTTTACACCTATGAATATTCCCATGCGCGCCATTAAAACAAAATGAGCATCATCTGAATCATGTCACAAGGAGCTTTCAGAGTTCAGTGTTCATTGAAATGTTGCCAGCTAGCTCAGAGGGCATTTGAACAATTAAAGCTGAGATTCTATTCCCACGTAACGTTTGCGGGTCATTAAAGCCTCGTTAAAACCGAAGAAACATTGGCCTGGCGACAGAACACATTACCACATGAAGAGATGTCGATCTCAAGACTGCGGCCAGCGCTCGTCTCGTCCAAGTGTCTTCCACCACTGCGTCTGCCCACTCCGGCTCGCTTCTGAACTCTTAATATGAATTTAGTTTCACCTCAAGAGCCTTATCTTTATCATTCATTTTTTCCACTACGGTAAGTAGCCAACAACCTGACTTTTTCTTCTTTATTTCCCCAAAAGTCTACCCCAAGTAACTCGTGGTCATGATCTTTAAATACCAGTGATCTGTAGTAGTCTTTGCTAACCAGTATGAATACTCCTCCCCCAGTTGCTCCTTTATCTCTGCGGTACACTCTGTAACTATCGGAAAAAACCTCATTCAATAATACCCCTTCTTTAAACCAGGACTCGACCCCTATAACTACTTGAGGTTCGTGTATCTCTATTGGATTTGCAAATTCTATTACTTTGTTCAGTATACTTCTACAGTTTACCAGTAACACTTTTATCACTGGCTTTTTGATACTTTCAGCAGTAACATTTGTCTTGCCAGATCTGCCCCCCTTGTGTTATTGTTTCAAAAGCTTCTTCTATTTCTATAGTAATAGTGATTTTTGTAACTATGGATTTTCATTCAGTATCCCTATGATTACCTATTTTTACCCCCTCACCAGCAGTCCTTAATGTAAAAAAGTACAGTCCCGACCCCATCACCACTGGAAGGGAGCTTCCTCACAGCCCCAGCCAACAACTCAGAAAGTATTCCCTTGCCCTTCATATTTAGGTGCAGGCCATGTCTAGTGAAACCCCACCTACTAATGGTCTTCACAGCAACAACCCCCGTGACAGATCTAATGCTGTTGGCAACGAGCATCTCTGTTTCCACATTTACCGCCTCACAGCGTGGTTCAATTGTAGCTGGTCATGGCGACGTAGGACTTCCATGAGCTCCACCCTTGTGTGCTGTGCCTCCTTCAACACTTTCTTCAGGTCACTCTCTATACTATAATTAGCTTTTCTATCGATGCTGTTGCCCGCACCTCCCACTATCACTTCCCTACAAAGTGAACCTCTATTACCTGACCTAAATTTGCACTAGGTTTGAAAAACCTTGTGTCCTGTGCCCAGCTGATCCTACACCTCCGGTCATGTGGATCCAACAGAAGGACATGACAGGAGAGGACGCCCATCCCATAGAGCCCGGACAATCAGGTCGTGCCGGTTATTCTGAAACTAAACGAATATTGGAACTGAAAACGATAGTCCAAGACGTTCATCTTTGATTAAAAACTTTATAGAGAGCAGCAATGGGGTGCTAGTAGGCTGAGATGCCAGGAGAGGACGTTATGAAGCATTATAGGCTCCCATATACCTCCCTAAAAGCACGAAATATGCCTCCGCTGTGAAGAAGGTGTCCCCTTGCCGCTCCGCCTGGCAGATAAACACAAATTTGTCTTTCAGAATCTTATATTAACAAATGACTTTGACCAAACAGTTCACTAATATTTAATTTCCGGTCGTCTATATTGATGGCCCTTTTAAACAGTTGGCTGTGATGATCACTGAGGTGTATGATGAAGGCATGCCATCCTTTGCGCATCCTATAACTCGTCATTCTGGATGTATGGTGTACAGCCCCTTTCTTCCAGTTACTTGTTTGTGTGGTGTGACGTATAGAATTGTGGTGTATGCATTGGTATGTGAGTGTCTATTTAAATATGGTGATAGGATTTCACAATCAGTGACCACCTTTGTATTGATGGTATATGTAAGAAGTTGGGTGTGATGAACACTCCATGTGAGGATGAGTATGAGGAGTATGGTGAAAACATGTCATCCTTTGCATACACTCTAACTCGTCTGTCTGATGATATTTTTGGGCAGTCTTTTGCCAGGAGAGTTCTGCCCCACTGTTTCGTTGCCATGATTGGTGCTGGTTGTTGTATCGAGCTCGCTGTAGGCATGAAAATGTGTCTGTGTGTGAGGGTCTCCCTCTGTAAATGTATGATTAAATTTAGTGATTGGAGCCTACTCATCCTTCCTTTAACTCGTCTGTATGGGTGTGGGATATGCAGTTCCTTTCCTCCACTTCTGTTTGTGTGTGCGTTTGTATGGTGACGTACGGATTTGTTGGTGAGAGCTAGTATGAGTATGGGAGTTATGATATCTGTCCGATAGCCATCTGTCTATTGCAACTCATGGTGCCTGGAACACATATTACCGAATGGCAGAAAGAATTGTGATTTGGAAAAGAAGAGACGAGGCTCTCTAGCCTTCCTTGCGAGTCGGCATTGCAGTGCTGTTAAATAATCAACAATGAGGTCATTAGAGCAAGGAGAGTATTGCGAACAAGGAACGGAATGGAATATCGGAAGTAGTGATTTTGTGAAAGCACGAATAAGCGAAAATTAAATGGCCGGACCGCAGATCGAACCTAGGTCTCCCAAAATGCCGAACATTAACCGTTCATCCACCCTGCTCAGTGTGCCAGAGAGTAAGAATATGAAGGGTGTAGCACGTGTACGGAACCTTCTTCTTATGGCTTTACGCATCGTTGGCGTAGAGGTCAGGGAGGAAGTAATAGACGTAATCAGGCGTGTACAGGTCCTCATCAGGCATTGTTCCCGCTGTTTGTTTTTTAACCGACTTCAAACAAAGGAGGATGTTCTCAATTCGTCTTTTTTTTTTTTAATGTATGTTCAGCGAAGTCTTTTCCAATTTTGAACGGATTTAAATGAAATTTTTTTATTTGATAGGATATACCTCCAAAATGGTACCATATGGTTTTCATTGAGAAACCACCCCTTCTACCCCCATCCAATCCTTAATTTTTATTCAAACCAACATTTTTTATCCGATCTCGATGGAACTTTGGACATGTATAGTCAAAAATAAAGATAAAAATACTGACAACTTTTGGTTTAAAAAAACTGAACCCCTCTCCCCCTATCCACCCCCTTAATTTTTGCTAATTTTCTTTATACAAAGCTATAGTCGACACCATTTAACTGATTTTCAATAAAGTTGGCATATACGTGTAGTTTTCCATGGAGAAGGTTTCTGACCAAAAAAATAAAAATAAAAAACCACCCTTAACACCCCTTAATTTTATAGAAACCTTTCTTATCTGATTTTTTTGGAACTTTGCACATGTATACTTTAAAACAAAGAGAAAAATCCTGTCAACATTTGGTTTGCCAAAGCTCAACCCTTCTCCCTCCTTCCACCATTTTAATTTTAGTCAATGTTCTTTGTGAAAACCTACACTCGACACCGTTTGACCGATTATCATCAAAGTTGGCATATACATGTAATTCTTCATGGAAAAGGTTTCTGACCAAAAAGTAAAAAACCACCCCGCTCCCCTTTACACCCCTTAATTTTTATACAACCCCACATTTTTTATTCGATAGAACTTTGGACATGTATAGTCAAAAATAAAGAGAAAAATACTCTCAACTATTGGTTTCAAAAAACTGAAGCCCTCTCTCCCTATTCAACCCCTTAATTTTTGCCAATGTTCTTTATACAACGCTACAGTCGACACCATTTAACTGGTCTCCATTAAAGTTGATATATATATATATATATATATATATGTATTTTTTCAACGAGAAGGTTTCTGACCAAAAAATAAATAAAAAATCACCCCATGACTCCCTTTACGCCCTTTAATTTAATAGAAACCTACATTTCTTATCTGATTTTTATTGAACTTTGCATATGTATACTTTAAAACAAAGAGAAAAATACTTTCAACATTTGTTCTGCCATAGCTCAAACCCTTTCCCTCCTTCCACCCCCTTAACTTTAATCAATGTTCTTTACAAAAAGCTACAGTCGCGATCGTTTGACCGATTACCGTGAAAGTTGGTGCTTATATTTTTTTTAACCGCTTAATTTCTATACACTGACACAGTTTTTATCCGGGTTAGATAGAACTTGGCAAATTTTTACCATAAACAAAGAGATAAATAATGTCAACTTTTGGTTTGCAAAAGCAGAATACCTCTCCCCGTTTCCACCCCCTTGATTTTTGTCAATTTCTTTTTAAAAAGCTACAGTTGACATCATTTGACCGATCTTTATGAAAGTTGGCACATATATGTATTTTTTTATGGAGAAGATTTCTGATCGACAAATCAAAAAACTACCCTAGCTCCCTTTCCCTTAATATTTGTACAAACCCACATTTTAATCCGATTCGATGATACTTCGCATGCGTATACTTTAAAACAAATAGATAAAGAAAAATACTGTCCACGTAACTTTCACAAAAATGCAAACCCTATCCCACTTTCTACCCCATTAATTACTGTCTATGTTCTTTATATAAAGCTACTGTTTCTATCTGATTTTGAAGGAAGTCTGAACATGTATACTTCAAAACAAACAGAAAAATACTGTCTACATTTGGTTTCGAGAGGCCAAACACCTCTCTCACCCCGTTCCAACCCTTAATCAACACAAAGCTACAGTTTTTATCCGATTCTGAAGGACATTTGAACAGGTATACTTTAAAACATACAGAACAATTGTGTTTAAATTAGGTTGCAGAAGCCCAACCCCTCTTCCCTTCTACTCCCACCCCTCCTAATTTCCAATGTTCTTTATAGATACCCACAGTTTTTATCAGATTTTGATGGAACACTGCACAGGTATACTTAAAAACAAAGAGAAACACAGTGTCTACATTCTGGTTACTCCCTTACCCGATTTAATTTTTGCAAATGTTCTTTCCACAAAGCTACAGTTTTTATCTGGTTTCGATGGAACTTTGCACATGTATACTTTAAAACAAAGAGAAAAATACTGCCCCCACTAGCTTTACAAAAACCAAACCACTCTTGTCTCCACACCCCTTATTTGTTCTTTAATACATACCTACAGTTTTTATCTGATATCAATAGAAATTAACACACGTATACTTTAAATCAATCAGAAAAGGCAGTCCACATTTGGTATACAAAAGCCCAATCCCTCTTCCCCTTTACCCCACCCCTTTTAATTTCCAATGTTCTTTACAAAAATCCACAGTTTTAAATCCCGTCAAAATCAATTAAGCTATTTTTGAGTCATGGCAGAATATTTATAAAATAAATGTGTCCTAGTGTCTCAACATGTACTTCAGATTTCAACTTGGACCCCAAGCTATCACGTTGTGAAAACCAATTAAAAATCTATATTTTCTGTGTGATGCCGGAGCAAACAGATATATTCCAGAGACAGATTTCTGTATGTGGTATATATTAATGCCTAGATGTAACATGTTTCGGTTATCGATCAGCAGCTTTAACAGATGTTATGATAAGATCGAAACAGCCTGGACCAAAATGTAAACTGGCATTCCTTAACACAACATCCAATTCATCCCATTCTGGAAGTTGTTGGGCTATATGAAGACAGAATTTTTTTTGGATAGTAAGTGCTTTAACAACTGTCTTACCAGGAAGTTCGCAAAATGAGAACTGCTGCGGCATATTTTAAATACAAAACAAACTTTAATACCACTAAAAATTTAAAAATAAACTAATTGTTTAAAAAACATAAAAACCGCCTTCAAAAAAAGCACACGAAAATTTTTAAAATTACCTTATACCTTGCTTAGAAGAAATTAAATCTAAAAGGACAATATTTTACATTACTGTCATTGAAATTTTTACATTAATTAGGTATTTTGGAGTCGGTGCCAGCCAAAGCAAGAAAAACAAAAACATAAAAACAATAATGAATAACAATAATACAAAAAAACCATATTACTGCTTACCTACAATTAATGCTAGAAACATGTTTCAGTTTTGTTGATGGTACACCGATATTATGCCAACTGTAAATCGTTTCTGCATGATGCAGCCTATCAGCTGACACTCTAGCGCCAGAGATATGCCTGGACGACCAACAAGGAAGAGCCATAGATTAAAATACTGTTAATTTGTTTCCCTAAGCTTTTTCGTGCAATAACACTCTGCCTCACGACACACTGTAAAATATTGGGAATTTTTGTTCGTACTCCCCGTTTCGCCTTGAACACCACATTAATTTCAGTAATTGTATCTTTACGGTGTTACAGCTGGCACCGAATCCAAAAATAACTAATTCATGTAATAATTTCAATGACAGTAATATAAAATGTTGTCCATTTAGATTTACTTTCTTCTAAGTAAGGTACAAGGTTATTTTTAAATTTTTAGTGTGCTTTTTTTCAAGGCGGTTTTTATGTTTTTTTTTAAATAATAAATTTTTTTACAATTCTGGAAGGTTTTTGTTTGATGTGGTAATTGAGCTCATGAACTGTTCTTTACTTCCAGCTTCGATCAAACTAATCTCGGCTACATCGCGAACACGAACGTATCAGTTAATTGAAAGTAATACGGGGGCGGTAAGCTGTCAGGATTTCATGAATAAGGCAGTACAAATTTTTTCTATATATCCAACTTGACAGCTGACGATGGTGTCAGGCATACTGTGACGAGTCAGCGTGTTCTGTGGAATGCATTGTCTTAACGTCACTCGATTTTTTTAAATTTTTTTATCAGGCAGGACTGGTGTACTCTGCGGCGTACTAATTCCTCAAGTGTGAAATTAGTAACATTAACAGACGGTGTTTTATTTCTGGAACATCCGAAGTACTCACGCTGTGCTGTGAAGCAAAATTGAAAGGAAGGTAATAAGTGTATTAGTATTTGCCATAGTGAACCACTGATGAAAACTTTATACTTAGAAAGAATGAATGGTTTAATGGCCTTTAGGCCTCTTGGTTGCCTCCTATACGTTGGGAATGAAAAAGTAGCCATATCGTGACTGAGGTGATGACTATCAAACGATGAACCATATAGTTTAAATCAGATTTCTTTCCTCACAGACATTTGTGATGTGATTGCGTATCGACCTCTCCATTTATTTGCCATCCACTGATTGGTCTGAAAATTTTACATTTCTTCTTTGTGGCCCGGTACTACTATTGCATTTAATTCTGGATGTGAACACGACTTTCCCTTCCAATAAGCCTCAGTGCCTACACGATTAAGGATTTTCACCGAAAATATTGTAAAGTCTGTTCATAAATATGTAAGAGTACAGCGTCTGTCTTCTCCCTTGTCCGGGCATCACGAAAAATCTACGTAGCCAATTTCGATGAGGTTTCCACTGTGGTGGCCCTCAGGATTTTTAGTTGTGATTTCACGCAACATGAACTTCAAGCAGGTCAATTACAACAGTAAAATGAAACAAACTCTGTCAGAATAATGTGGTGAGTGGGATGTAACACAGCCTGAGTAGGTCGGACAGTCGGCGATTTAAAAAGAACAACGATGACATTTGGCCAATGGATGGGAGGACACAGGAGATAGATATTGGTGGAAAAGCCTCCACACCCTCAGGAGAAATGGAGGAATTGTCGAACAAAACCAGACTGCAGGGGCAGAAGGAGGTCGGTTGGTGCTGGAATATTATAAACTATCTTAGAATCTTCTGGGATTCTCGGGACTTACCGGTCCTAGGGTCAAACGCAGCTTGATACGATCAGGTGGAGAGTGATGTTTGCAGCTTAGCAGCTTAATCATCACGACGACGATACTCGCGAAGCAGGTGGGAGATAACTAAGTTGGCAATGTAGAACGGGACTTGCATATTGTGGCAGTTAACAGAATAAAGGGGTCTGACATTAGTTGCAATAGATAATGGACTTGATAATATAAAAGGGAGCTGGAAGAAGTAATTGGAGTAATATAGACGACTATGTACCTTTGTAAATAAATGTGAATATTGTACACCCCTTGCTGGATTATCATTTATGTATTCTACCACTCACATGACTTAGTGTCTTACCCTTAGGAAGTGACAGTGCGAAAGAAAAAAGGTTCGCCAGACCACCACACCAGTTTGGAAGCTTATGGTCTAACTTAAAATCTGAGGTATATCTTCTGACGTTATGTGAGCCAACAACAGAACAGTAAGTGGCATTTCGGACTTCCGCCGCTGTTGTGTACCAACTTGGTTAAGAGGGTAGCTTCTAATAGAAAACCAGGTTGGAGCATAAACTTTAACAACTTATATTACTAGAGTAATTATTTTTTCAGAAGGAGCTTCCATGGAAACATTTAAGTCGGAGAATTGGGTCGGTGGGCTTGACTTTGAACAGACATTAGTGTTCACCCTCCGAGGTTTATTTGGAAAATGTAAGCAGCGCAGGATGTCTCACAGGTAGGCCCTGACGACACAGAAGTAGTATGTACCGGAAAAGAAATTCCTGCTGAGATCACTGATGGTGTTAAAAGTGGTGGAAAATTCATATTTTCCGAGAGGTATACATGCCATGGCATGTATTTTCAAAAAGTGTAAAGCAATAAATGGATACAGAGTGAAGGCAAGAGAGGCCTATGAACAAAGGAGACGGCGTACAAAACTCAAATTTATCTGGATTGTTGTGTTGTGTCACAAGGAATAGATTGACTTTTTAGTCAAAGTACAGATAAGAGCCCTCTATATCTGATTGCTTGCCACAGTTCTTACGAATGCAAAACAGAATTGATACATATTTTGGGTTGGGTAGACAGACGACGTAGGTTTGAACGTATTTACAAAAATTACGAGCGTGGTGGAATATTTCATACCAATGACAGAAGAGATAATATTAGAGAAATAAAGTGTCTTACTAATGCTTATACGAATTCTTTCTTCCCTCGTTACAGTCTAGTTTGAGACACTTGTAATAAGCTAGAGAAAATACTCAACTTCTTCTTCACCTTTGATGAGATTTGCTCATCTTTGCCATCGTCAGATTGGAAGATTTGAGTTTACAGTCTTGGAGCTGGAGCGGGAACGGCTTTGTCAATCATATCACAAAAAGTTTCATGTGGGTTCTTGTCCATGTGAGGGTTGGCAAAAAGGCTTGAAAAAATCACAGGCCGATTGGTTTAATATCAGTAGAAGGTAAATAGATGGTGGGATTGACATTTAATCACATTAGAAATGTCTGTAAGGAAATAAACTGGTTTTCAAATAGGCAACTTTGCTTTAGGCGACCATTTACACGTGAATCTCGATTAGTAGGCATATTTCTGATGAAATGGTCGAGGGAGTTCCCGTTAATGTCTTAGAACTAGGATGGAAATGCACAGAATGTGTGTTACTTTTGTGTTGAGGGACTAATTGCTTACCTTAAGGTTAGGAACTCATAATTCATCGAGGTTACACGCACATACATTTGGGAATTACCTCAATGTTTTAAGTTGAAAAATTGGCCGAGTACTTGCTTTACATCTCGCATTCTTTAGTATCAGAAACATCGTTGCACTTAATTTAATACATCATTTAAAATATTGGAAATGTAGGTGAAACTCGTGAGAAGTCATTAATGCTGTTTACTGTTAATTATATTGGATCGTAACGAACCCATCGCTAACTCAACATGATGTGAAATAAAATGTATTCTGTATCTTCGTCGGTGAATGAATGTCTGTCAGTTTCGATGAACGGAAGTCACGCATAAACTACGGGTATGATGTTTATGGGGTTTTGAATTATGTACAGGTCCTAGATCCAGGATAAAATGCGGCAATTCTATAGCTGAGAAATTTAAGTTAACATCAATTCGCGCAATTGATAGACCTTTAAATAATGTAAAACCAATGGTTCCTGGGTAAAATAGGGTAAGTTCGTTTGATGTGAATTAGGAAACTTGAGACGTATCAGATAAAAATAACATCTTTTTCAAAGACCTTTTCCTGGATGTTCTACCATTTCAAATTCCTGAGTAATACACGTTTTTACATTTAGCCTCCATTTACGTATTTTAAAAGAAAGAACTTAAACCTTTGAATCGACTGTATCTTATTTTTTATTCAATTACAACAAATCAAGTTTGGTTTCGTAGTCTCTCGTCGTGGAAACAAAAATTTTGATTTTCATTTTGAAAATACGTAATGTTGACGAGTTATTTGGTTATATGAAGTGTTTCTTAGTTCTGAGCACGGTCTAAAAAAATATACATATATAATCACTATATTCACATCATAATAAGTTCCCCTGTTTATTTTTTTATTGTTCTTTCAGCGGAGGTTGAGATGCATTCAGGACTTAAGGTAAAGACCATATGGAACAGCCACTGTCCTGATTTCTGAGTGTTTTATTATCACGTTGATAAACAGAAATCGACCATTACATAATATCATTCATTTACATCTCTTCTTAATCGAATATAATATTTTACTGTGCTGAAATATTTCTATGAACCTAACTGTCGATGTCGTGTACAGAGCTGTTAACGCTTTCGCAATAGATAAAAGAATTTCCTCGTCGCCGCGCAGATTCCTGGCGCTGGCCTAGCATCCACACCTGTGCTCCGAATAATTCCACGCTTTCGGAACACTTAATGGCTAAATAGTTGTCGCTGAGCTAGCGGACGCATTCCAGTGTTTTGAGATATCGGTTTCGGCGCGCACCTGAGTACCCTTTGGCAAAGACGTCATTGGGATTCCCAGATGTCTCGAACTATGTTTTAGAGTGATATAGAGAATCGGGTGGCGGAGTATGATATCTCTGGCATGCGCCGAACCGTGGTGTGACCTACTGGCTACTGTAACATCTGTGGCCACGCCCTTCCATTCCGCCATTTAAATTTCCAGTGATAGTGATGTCATACGACATTGGTCCATTTCAATCGCCCGCCATTCAAAGAACTTAAAACTGTGACGTCAGGTGTTCGAGTGCAATCTCTATGGCACGTCAATAGAGCTTATTGCACCAATAGTAGTAGGCTTAGTTGTGGTCATAGTGAATAGGAGTTGCTGCATCATTTCAGCCAGAAAGTCTTGAGGCAGGTAAATATTTTAAGGACCCTTCTAACTAGGTGAATTCGCATTACTATTTCCTGAACTAATCAAAATAAAAACGAAAAATATCTTCTTCAGAATGCGTTCAGCTATATGGTGGCGCTCTGGCCTCTTAGTAGGAAGGACGTAGATTCAATCCCCGTCCGTCTATCCAGCTTTCGGTTTTTCGTTGTTTCCAAAAATCATTCAAGGCGTATTCCAGGATGGTTCCTTCAAAAAGGCACGACCAAATCCACTCCCACTCTCAGCCTCCTGTTCTCTGCCGCCTCTGATGACCTCGGCAAGGCACAAAGCCGTAAGGAAAATAATACTCTGGATCTGTTAGAACGGTGTGAGATTGATTATACAGTAACATTCAACATACGAAGAAATTTGTAATTACTTTAAGATAAATCAACCAACATTTTTAATACAGATATATTCAAATTCTGTTAACAGTTGTAAATTTATATTTATTGAATAGATACCAGTAGCTTACTCAACATAAAGTAATAATAATTAAAAATTACAGGAAATTATTGCTATAGTAGAATCAAAGATTTGTTTAAGTTGTTTATGTTAATTATATTTATTCACGTTAACATTAAAATTGTAAATTTGAAATTTTCTTAAAATGTCACTTCACACTTACGGTAGCTTTTGAGATCTGATCCCAAAACGTTTTCTATTAAAAACTAAAGAACTTAACTGCTCTGTATCCATTTCACTCGTACGACTATACAGAAACATCAAACATTCTGCCCGACTTCGTACGAGTGACTATGACCGTAGTACTCACGACCACCAACTCGTGACTGACCGCGGCTTAAGGTGTATTCTCGAGCTGAAATCATTTCAGTTTCTTATACAAGTCATAAGATTTTTATAGATAACATTTTATTTCCTGCGACAGTATACTGTAAATAGAATGAGAAATTGTTTACTCTCCCTCTGCACAATTGAAAATGATTTCTAGTCTTTGTGACTTGTATTTGTGTATTTGTTCCTACTACAACGCATTTCAGCTTTTGTGCGGTGCTGTTAAAAATTTTCTGTAACTGATAGATAACAGCAACTTTGTTTAAATTCATCATCTGTATCAAGTCTTTGGGCTTAGTATGCAAATAACTGTTATAGAACGTTTTCTTCACTTCTAAGAAATTTATTAGAGGGTGAGGTAGCAAACGTAAGTATAAAGCAGAAATATATTTTTAAAAATACCAATTTATGCGTTTCCACAGCAACTATTCCAGGGATGGCGAACCTTTATTGATCAACGTGCCATTTTTTTCTAAGGAAATGTTGAACGAAGCTATGACGTGCCATCAAACAATCATGACTTAGTGATTAATGGGAAAAGAAAATATACTAAATACTGTCATCTTAAAACTTGCAGCCAGAAAAACACATTTCTTATTCAGATCAATAATATCAACAGTTTTGTGTTTATTTAAGTAGATGAAACTAGTGCGACTTCTGTTGAAGCAAATCAGATACCAACTTACTTACATTAAGTTCATACTTTATTACTTTTACCAGAATGCAATCTTAAGTGGAGTCAACTGCCAAACGGTCTGAAGCGAGTCTTTAATGTTATTTATTTCTGAAAATAATGACTCAGATGAAAATAATGGAAAGATAGCAAACGTCAGCTTCTTAAGACAGCTTAATGTATCTGAAATGGAATTCCAAGATGCTATAGTTATGGTATTGGAATTTTATTCATATTCCTTGATAATCTTGATAATTTATTTAATTGCAACCCCTTCCTTAATTCGATGACTTTCTGAGACCATATTGAACTACACAGGAACACGATCAGATGAATTTCCTTTTCTTCAATTCACAACCAATCAAGTTTAGACAAGTTCAGTATATCAGACGAAGTCACTTCAGGATGTGTAATAAACCTGATTGTTTTCGATCTTTCTTTGAATTGATAAAATGTCGAGGAACTTTTTTCGATTGAAGAATTAATTACTCAATACATTTCTTCAGTGAGTTTTAATTGGCCTGGTTTTCGTGTACATCCAAATCTCTGGTGATCTTTTTCAAGTTTGGAAAATACTTGTAATTATTGGAAATAATATCATTACTGGAAACTTGTAGTTTAGCCTCAAAATCACGAATAAGATCTATCATAATGAAAATTGTTTGTGCCTTGAAGCTTCACGTTCGAATCATTGAAATGCTGGCACATGTCAGTAAAAATATTAATTTTGATAGCCACATAACATCCATCAATTATGAGTATTGTTCCATTTTTCCTTAATTTTGTAAAAACAGTCTGATTTCTTCAAAGCAATCAACAAATATTTGAAGTTCGTTA
>JARYHS010009186.1:6450015-6639392 GCA_031002005.1 Vandiemenella viatica | reverse complement strand
AAGTCTGGATGGTCGCAAGTGTAAGCTCGAAAGATCTGGATTCCATCTAGTCACCTAAATGGATCCCTAGGCAGACGACTTACAAATTTTAACTCATCTGCAATAGCACCCTGAACTATATACAATGAATTGACATCAGAATATACACCTAGTCGAGAAGGGAATAGTAGAATATCTTTTAGTGATATTTACAATATTCTACTTTGATAAATGTTGCATGTTAATCTAGATTGTTATATTGTTGTATTGGTTACTGATTGAACACATTACGTTACATACTGTTGTTAGAATGCCGAAATGTAAAATGTGAAATTGTACTGCAAAATCGATTATTCACACAGTTCCAAAACAGTTCAGTTATCAACAAATTTATAACCTTGTTAAAATTGTATATATACATATTAACACCTAATTTCCATCAGCTTACTGCATGTGAGGAACGTGTTCCGCAACAATTAATTACTAGGCGAGAAGTGAACAGCTCAATACTTTTCACTGGTATTTAATGTGTTGTATCTGGATATAAACCTATAAATTTAGAATTTGTTTATGTTTTGTTTTCTTGAGGTTTGGTTACCAGCACGTCTTAATCCTAACTGCCTACATTTTGGATGGTATGCTTAGGTGTTATAAAGTCGGCAATTCACATTAGAAGCGGTGTCACAGAGACAGTGGAAATTCCTATTACCAGCGGGGAAGCTGTTTTGTATGTGTGTTCGTTTTCATTAATTAGCTGTGCACTGCATAAAATTTACCCAGCGGCAAACAAAGCAGTATATCGGTAATAACTGTTGAGCATTTTCCTGTTATACTTTTCATCACTGAATACTCATTTTTTGTAACATTTACATGTTTACATAGTTGTTTAAAAATTAATCACAATGAATACGTATTTCAAATTAACACAACACTGATGGTATAATTTAATACAATATTTATTATTATTATGCCTGGAATTCTTTTTGTTTATTTGTTGAATGTAAGTTGTTTCCGCTACAAAAATGTACATGTGGAGTGAAGTTAGAAAATTAAAAATTAAATAATTAGAGCAACATAAATATTTTTGAAACATTCCTTTGAGCTATTGCCTCAGTAACTGAATATTTTGACGTCTTCTCTATTATCCTCGATTACAGGATATTAGTACATAATTATACGATTTTCCGTCAGAAACTTTACTGTTAATCGTATGTATGTTGACCTTCCGTGGTTAAGAAGTTTGCAACATTAATAAGATTATTCTCGATGTCTGTAGATCCTATGACAGCTTGTAAGACTGCTGCCAATGCCTTTTACAAGAGAACTTTAATTTAAAGGGATAAAGTATTGAACCTCAAAAAATACAAAAAACTGGTACCTAAATTTAGTTGCTTGCTATAATAGAACACCTATGGACAGAGGATATAACTAAAACCTCTTCATCGAACAAATATAAATAAACAAAAAGCAAATAACAATTAATAAATTGACTTAAATGAAATAATATTGTTTCTAATACTTGGTATGAAATACATATTGACCATTCCAAAATAAAAAATAAAAAAAGCTGTTATTGGACCAACGAAAAAGGTCAGGGCATGCGTTGGAGATAAGATAGCCAACTTGACCTTATATTAGTGTTGATATTAGATTGTTTCTATCTAGCTCGCTAGCTTCATTGCTTCCGCCAAGGACAGTGTCATGATTAAACTTTAGTCTTGCTATAATAGTCATTACTTTTCTTAGAATAAAGAACGGCTTTCATGAGTTTCTTTCTTAGGTGAATACTTCCGTGGTTCATTCCATTAGCGTTTAAGGGTTTCTTCCATATCCTTGATGCGGTCCTTACCGTAAGTGTTAGATACTTAACTGGCATTAGACTATACCCTCTTAGCTAATTACCATTTCGGCTAATTCATTTGTGCTATTAAGCCACCGTGAGTTGTAATACTAATTAACTGCACCCATTTATAGAGGCATGAAGTTGACGTAACAGCTACAACATACTTACTATATTTTTGTATTCACAAGAATGGTAATGTTGAAGTTAACTCGCTTTTTGAATTTGAAAAGATAATGACATTTTTTGTAGGTTGCTGTTGCACACTGGTTTTAATTTCTACCAACTCTGCAGTATACACTACGCAGATAACACTAGCCTGTGCATCCACATACACACACCTCAATCCAACTGCTGTGTTAGAAACATCCGTGCATATGTGACACGCATCTTTATTCAAATCAGACTGTTTGAATAGCATGTGCCCATTTCTCTTCCGAGTGTTCCGTAAATGATGTGTTCATAATTGCTATGTCTTAGCTGGCTTTTGTCTGAGTATAATTTGTTCAGTTAGGAATATGCTCCTGTCCCTGTTAATGAAGCAACTGACATTTTCTTTCTAATGTTGGTATAGGTTTCATTATAGTACGTTTAGGGAATTGAGAATGTACTGACAAAATATTTCCATCCAAGTTGTAAAAAGGCATTCGTAGGTGCTGTAAACATCAACCCGGTTCACAGACGTATTGCCTTTACCTTGATATCTGATGCGCAGAAAAAACCCTAACATTTGGCGAACGAATAATACTATATATTAAAATAATATTGGTATTTTAACATGTTTATCCCACTCTCCAGTAACGGATCTTATCACATTAATGGACCTAACGACGTTTTTTACATCTTGTAACAGTTTTGTTTGGAGCCTATTATTAGTGCCAGATATATTAACTCGTTTTGTGTAGTATTATCTATGGATTTATATAAATAAAAATTATTTGTAATGATCCACAGCGATCGTCAATCAATTTTCCACCAACCTTTCCTCAAGGTTTATCAGAATTGTGGAAACTGTCCTTGGTTTCTCTAACGTTGATATTTGTCGCATGTAGACACACATTATTTATTAACTTAATGTTGTAATGTTGTCTGTGACCACCTAACCAAGGCCTGAGGTCTATCTATACAGCAATGGAGAGTTTCGGCATCCTGATGCAGGGCAAGGTTTGTCTTTCTTGACCCGACCGTACCTGTTTACTTAAATTGTGATGAGGATGTTGTACCGTGAGTGCTACGAGTGACAGTGGTTGTCAAGACAGATGAGGCGAAGTGGGGCATGCTGTTGTCTAGACAATGATTTATAGACGAAGGTATCTCTCCCCTTCCTGACCCCGACGGAAAGTGGTGCTATACAGGGTGGTCAGAAATTCACTCATTGGCGGGTAAGGGCAGTGTTCGGGACGTTGCACTAACGAAATAAATACAAAAAAAACCTAGTAAAAGTCGTTTTTGAGTTATACGCAGCTAAAGTTGTCCAATAAGAGCGCTGCGCGGGCGAATTCAAACAGCCTTCCACAGGCGGTGTTGCCAAGCGTACTCGAGGCACGGACCACCAAAGAAAACGAAAAGAAAAACTCTTTTCGGAAGTGAGGATCGAACCCGCAAGCTTCAGATTGAGAGTCTTACCGACTACGCTGCCAAGTCACTAGAACTTCCTTGTTTTTAGAAGCCACTAGGGCGGACTGTTTGTTCGTAATCGGAATTGATGGGTAATCCGCGACATTTTTCGGGAAGTCGGTGGTGGGGCTAAAGGATTTTTTTTATGGGAATTGTTTTTTTAATTAGTTGATATGCTTGCTAGATTAATCTTTAATTTTTGTGCAAAAATCGTTTAGTTACATAATTTATTCGTTGCAAAAAAGCTTCTTTTATTCCATGTAATCGTATTTCACTTGATTTCAATCACAACATTTTTATTGATTAACGTGAATATCCTTGCTACTATTTTGCTAACAGGTACCACTGTGAAAACTGAACTCGAAGTGGAAGATCGTATTGCTCCAAATCTTGGACCTTTTGAAAGTGAAAGGGATGTAACCCTTCGTCGTGAAGGACGTCTAAAACAGTGGAAAGTGAGGCCTGGTAATTAAAAAACAAGAAAAATGACCCTCATGAAAGGCTGCATTTAAACGGAGAATTTGAGGGATCACTTAGACTGGACGTACCTGCAATGCGTTGGCAATGACCCTAGAGCTTGTCCTTGGATTATCAGCAATCATTTCCAGGACATTGTCTTCAAATCCTACACTCTCATCTGAACCGATTTCGTCCGGCGTTGGGCCTGTGGCCAACAATACTTCCCGTCTCCCTCAACCTTCTGTCAACCAACACAAAAGTTTTGGCCGATGGAATCACACGGATAGGAAATCGAGTCGTGTAAATCCTTACTGCTTCGGCCCTGTTTTGTCCAGCAGCGCCATACACCAAATGCATATCGGCGTACTCTTCAAACAAAAATTGATGACAGTGTCTTTATTGGTAAGATGCGTTTGACTGCGAGACTTCTTCTGGCATGGTCCTTTAGCCCCACCACCGACTTCCCGAAAAATGGTGCGGATTACCAATCAATTCCGATTACGAACAAACAGTCCGCTCTAGTGGCTTCTAAAAACAAGGAAATTCTAATGCCTAGGTAGCGTATTCGGTAAGATGGCAAACTCTAAATCTGAAGGTTGCAGGTTCGATCCTCACTTCCGAAAGAGTTTTTCTTTTCGTTTTCTTTGGTGGTCCCATGCCTCGAGTACGCTTGGCAACACCGCCTGTGGAAGGCTGTTTGAATTCGCCCGCGCAGCGCTCTTATTGTCCAACTTTAGCTGCGAATAACTCAAAAACGATACGACTTTTACTAGATTTTTTTTGTATTTATTTCGTTAGTGCAACGTCCCGAACACTTCCCTTACCCGCCGATGAGTGAATTGCTGACCACCCTGTATAGTTTGGATCATACGGGGCAATTTTCATGATATATCACATTAATTTGGTGACACATGCCTGATTGAAGCGCTCAGTGAAATAGCATTAGTTTAGCGACTGTAGAAGTGTCATACGGACAACTCTACGACAAAGAATACCAATACTCTATGTGCGATCTACGGCAGACGTGTCCGTTCGGACAGTGCAGCGAAATTTGGTGTTGGTGGGTTATGGAAGCAGGAGATAGATGCTGGTGCCTCTGGTAGCAAAAATGCCGTCCTGGGATTATGAACATATAGGTTGGAACGTAGTTGACTGAAAAAAGGTTCCGTGGTCCAATGGTTCACGATTGCAATTGGTATGAGCTGATGATAGGTTTCGAGGAGGTGCAGACCCAACGAGGATATTGACAGAGTTTTAATGGTGGCGACTTTAATATGGTATGGGCTGGTTTTATATGGAATGGATTGCGGCTTATGGTCGTACTGGAGATATATAGTTTAGCTACTTGGAGACAATTTTTGGCCTTCATATTCTAAAACAATAATGTACTTGTAACTGAAGGCTTCCTTGGCCATAGTCGAAGGTCTCTTTTTGGCTGTCCATGTTACGCCACGTTATAGCATACTATTCGGCTTGCTACACAAGAACCTGGCGAAACCCGAACAGCAAAGAGATCAACTATGGACTTTTCCAGGACGACAATGTAGCTAGTCACCAGCCAAAAACCGTTCACGATTGGTCTAAGGGACAGTCTGGACAATTGCAGTCACCAAGACCGCCAGACATGCATCCAATCGAACATAAATGGGTGGCGATCGAAAGAAATCAGTTTGTGCACAATGACCTGTACGGGCAACAATTTCGTTGTTATGGACGGCTATAGAGGTAGCATGGCTGAAATATTGTTCAGGAGACTTTCAAAGACTTGTTGAACCAATGCCACATCGGCTTGCCGCACTTCGTCTGTTAAAAGTTGTCCTACACGATATTACGGAGTATGTCGCTACTTTTGGAACTCTAGTCTATGTATTCTGAAGACACTTTTCTTCTAGGCTAAGTAGGCAACAGCTGCTTGGGAACGCATATACTTCAAGAGTAAGGCTATTGAGACACTTGAGGTGTTCAGTCTGCCAGTAAAGGCCCCTGCCAGGCAGACCTCACACACAACGCGCCTGCACGCCGGGATACATATACGACTCCAAACAGGCGCAGAGACATCAAAACAAACCAGGAAAACAAATAGAATCATCTAGAAGCTAAGTGGGACTATTTCTTACAGAGGTCGCCGTACTACAACACAACGGAATTCCTGCGCCAGGCCGCCTAAATAAGCGTAGCCGGCCGCTCCACCGCCAGTTCCTGCCTGACCGCGGAACCAGCTTCAACTACAGAAGACCACCGGAAGTTCGCGAGAAGTAGAAGCCGTCTCTCTCTACCCCGGATCAGGACCAGGCTAAATTTCTCGACGGTCATCCGCTAACTGTACCACATTTGTTTATTGTTTACCAGTGTTTTGTGTACTTAGTAATAACCTCAAGGAACCATTAAGAGTAGTTCACTTCAGTGGCGACAAGGTTGGGATAAGAACTCTCGACCATCATGGCTACGCCAAGCAGCACCTACGGAATGGCAACAGTTCCTCCAAGGACTTCTACATCAGTTCTTCGAATCTCAGAGACAACTGATTGCGGAAGTCAGGAATCTCCGCCAACCCACGGCCCCGCCTCTCGTTCCCAGCATTCAACGACGACGTCGAAGAATGGGAGACCTACGAGAAGCGCATAAAACAACACTTCGCAATTCATCACATATCCAAAGAAGAAGACCAGCGTGCATATTTCCTTTCCTGGAACCAATCAAAGATGTATGTCTTGCTCACCAAACTTCAGCCACAAGACCCGACACCCTCACCTTCACGACCATCTGTACGACACTGAATGCATACTACAGAGCACCGGTTACCATGTCGTCGCGGCCCGCGTCGAATTCTATCAATGCCGGAAGAAGCCCGATCAGACGTATCGCCAGTGGGCGGCCGAAACTCCAAGGCCCTTAGCAGAAAATGTAAGTTTCAAACTCGTTGTTCCCACGAATCCTACGCCGACGACATGGTGCTGATCACATCATACAGGCTGCACCAGATGCCGCACTCCGGCATGACGCCCTCAAGTTAGAGGACCCAATCCCTGGAGCAGGTCATCGAACTTGCCTACAAATTCGAAATATCTACGGCCGCAGATCGCCGCCCTGGAGTCCTGGGCGGATGTGGCCGCAATCCGAACCGACGTAGAGGACACACAGGACGTCGCCGCCATCCAGAGCTCCCAGTCGCGCTCCTCCCGACACCACAACCGGGGACCGCTTCCTCAGAAGGACATCGAACCGGCCCGTTCCGGCAGGGGCACCAAGTCTCGGCAGCAGCAGCGGATCCCGCAGCGCCGACGCCGCAGCCCGCTCCGCCTACCCTCCTGCCCCGCCTGTTATTCAGCACATGAGAGGGAAAATTGTCCGGATCGTTGGGCTGAATGCTCACGTTGCGGCAAGGAAGGACACCTGGCGTCCGTCTGCCGCACCAACACCACCAATGCCAATCCCGGCTCTCGCCGCCCAGGGTCTTACAAGACAGGTTGAGCGGGCGCACCTATGGATATCAATCAGGTAGACACTTCCACAGCATCCAAACTTTTATTGACGTTACGGTCAATGGCAAGCCCCTGCGCCTACAAGTCGACACAGGAGCAGCAGTCTCATTGCTTAATTATACTACTTATGTGCAAATTGGCTCGCCCCCCCTCTCGCCGGCCCCCAAGCGCCTCCTGACATACAACAAACAGGAAATAGCACTCCTGGGACAGTTCACAGCAAACGTCATGTATAAGTCTGTACATCGTTCAGTCCCCTTTTAGTAGTTAACAGTTCTCTCACAGCAGACTTATTTGGACTGGACGCTTTCCGCTTATTCGGATTTTCAATTGAGGATAACATACACCTCGTATCTCAGCATGTTCCTTTTCCTGAAGTGGACGGCCCTTTGCACCGAGTTTCAGGACCTGTTCTCACCAGGCGTCGGCTGTGCAAAGGACTTCGAAGCATCACTCCAACTCCGGCCGGACGTACGGCCTCGATACTTCGCGGGCACGCCAGGTACCCGTAGCGCTTCAACAACCACTTCAGGAAGAACTTCAACGTCTCCAAGACGAAGGGATCCTCCAGCCGGTGCGGTTCAGCCCCTGGGCCACGCCGTTGGTCATAGTTCAGAAGCCAGGACGCCGCTTACGTCTCTGTGGTGACTTTAAGACCACCGTCAACCCGCATCTGCTGGTAGACGACTATCCACTTCCGAGACCGGACGACCTCTTCCGTAAACTAGCAGGAGGTACCTACTTTACAAAAATTGACCTGGCAGAAGCATACCTTCAAATCCCTTTGGATATCCAGTCCCGACAATACACAGTCATCAACACTCCCTCTGGCCTCTTCCAACTCAACCGGCCTCATGTTCGGCTTGGCCAGTGCTCCAGCGATTTTTCAACGGTATCTCGAACAACTTCTCCAGGATATTCCGGGATGCATCAACTATCTCGACGACATAGTCGTCACGGACCCTCCGCTGCCGAACACATGACCAACCTCCGCCTACTCTTCCTCCGCCTCCGTGCAGCAGGATTGAAATGCAACCTTTCCAAGTGTCAATTTTTCAACAATCCATTTCCTTACCTGGGTCACATCATCGCTCAGGAAGGCATCTCCCCAGCATTTTCCTATGTGGACGCTATTTCCAACTTACCTCGGCCTCAGGATCTACATCAGTTGAAATCTTTTTTAGGCAAGATTTCATACTACAGAAAATTTATACCCTCAGCAGCACAAGTGGCAGCACCCCTGTACCACCTCTGTCGCAAGAATGTCCCGTTCCGTTGGACCCCAGCTTGCGAGACCGCATTCCACACCCTTAAACAGCAGCTCAAGTCCGCAGCATGCCTCATGCCATACACTCCAAACCTCCCCTTGATACTTGCCACAGATGCATCCGATTACGGTGTGGGGGCAGTTCTGTCTCATAAATTACCAGATGGCACGGAACGCCCCGTAGCTACATCTCCAAAGCCCTATCGGCTGCTCAGCTTAAATATTCTCAAATCGAGAAAGAGGCGCTAGCTATTGTTTTTGCCTGCTCCAAATTCTATTCCCTTTTATATGGGATTTCTTTTCATCTCATTACCGACCACAAGCCACTCCTATCACTATTTGATCCGTCCACACGTCTGCCTACCAAAACATCCCACCGCATCCAGCGTTGGGCACTATTCCTGTCCCAGTTCAGATATACCATGCATTTCCGTACCACCTCCAGGCATGCCAATGCAGACGCCTTATCCAGACTACCGCAGGGACCAGACCTTGCCTTCGACAAGTCGGAACTTCTGGTGTTCCAGATCGACGATGACATACAAGAAGCACTGAAGACATTTCCAGTCACGGCCTCAAAAGTCGCGGCAGCCACAGGGGAGGACCCCCTCCTCCGTGTCATCCGACACCACATCCAACACGGGTGGCAAACACGTTCCCCTCCACGCCATCATCAAGACCTCAAGTTCTACTACTCCATCCGCCACCAGCTCTCAGTAGTAGAGGGAGTGCTCCTCCGCACAGAACCAAATTCCACCCCGAGGGTCGTCGTTCCGAGATCCCTACAACCGACAATCCTCCAAACTCTCCACCAAGGACACTGGGGAATTGCCCGCACCCAAACCTTGCCAGACCATGTATTTGGATCGGCCTTACCACGGATGTCACGAAGATGGTGCGGCGCTGTACCATCTGTGCCCAACAACTGCCCCGCCCCCCTCAAAAGTTCCTTTCCTGGCCGGCACCGTCCGGACCCTGGGAACGCATTCACCTCGACTTCGCTGGCCCATTCCTAGGCCACCAGTGGCTCCTAGTGACGGATGCCTTTTCCCACTTCCCATATGTCGTCCGTTGCTCCACAATCACCACAGAGGTCACCATTTCAGCCCTCACGAAGATCTTTTCCATCGAAGGATTACCATACGCTATCGTCACAGATAACGGACCGCAATTTCGAAGTCGGGAATTCCTATCCTTCTGTACCGCCAACAATATCCAACACCTCCTCACCCCGCCCTTCCACCCCCAATCTAACGGGGAGGCGGAACGGCTAGTCAGAACATTCAAAACCCAAATGACCAAATACACCACAAGTCACAAACTCGAAGAGGCATTGACACTCTTCCTCAGTTCCTATCGAACCACTCCAGTGGGGGCCAAAAGCCCGGCGGAATTGCTGCATGGCCGCCAACCTCGCACTCTCCTCCATCTCCTCTTACCCCCGCCCAAAGTACAGGTACCTTCGGGCCCATTCCGTTTCACCCCGGGCTCCCTAGTCTGGGCCCGCGGGTTTGGCTCCCGGGCCGGTTGGCTTCCGGGGGTCATCCAGCGGCCCCGGGGCCGCCAACTGTTCGACGTCAGCCTGGATGGCCGGATAGTGCGACGCCATCGAAACCAACTACGTCCCCGCTACCCCACGGCACCGTCCTCTTCCACCACGGCACGGCCATCCACTTCTTCCTCTCCTTCCCTGCCACCTCCACCACTCCTGCCGTCTAACCGTTGCTCAGGGACAGTTACAGCGCCACCAACGACGCCACAACCTGTCGGTCGCTCCGACACCCTTCAGCCGCAGCCTCTCGACCACCTGCGGGGACCATCTTCAGCGCCCCCCGTACAGCCCCCGGCCATCGACGCCGACGAACCGATGCCGTTAGCTCCACAAGTACCTCCACCACAACCTGCACCACGACGCAGGTCGGCACGCATCGCCAGGGGAACAGCTCCGTACTCCCCTGGAGGTAGCCTTCATAGTCTGCTCCAGGGCGCCGCGGCAGACGACCTCGCAGACGTCGCAGACATCGCTTCCCCCCCCCCCCCGGGAGGGAGGTATGTTCAGTCTGCCAGTAAAGGCCCCTGCCAGGCAGACCTCACACACAACGCGCCTGCACGCCGGGATACATATACGACTCCAAACAGGCGCAGAGGACATCAAAACAAACCAGGAAAACAAATAGAATCATCTAGAAGCTAAGTGGGACTACACAGACGGAAAAAAAAATCCCAACACCAAGAAAAAATTATTGTAGAGTAATGAAATTTGGACAATGCATTTGTCAAGTTAACATGTTAATTGATTAAATTTTCAAGATCACAGGTTTAATTTAAGCTCAAGAAAATGCATTTCAAATGTGAAATATGTTAAATTAATAGCCGGTGTAACCTCCAGAATTTTGAATGCAAGCCTGCAAACGTGAATGCATTGTGTCATACAGGTTTCGAATGTCACTTTGTGGTATGGAGTTCCATGCTTGTTGTACTTGTGCTGTCAATACTGGGACGGTCAGTGCTGGCTGTGGATGATGCTGGAGTTGTCGTCCAATGATATCCCATACGTGTTCAATTGGAGACAGATCTGGTGATCTCGCAGGCCAAGGTAACATGTCGACACTCTGTAGAGCACGTTGCGAGACAACAGCGGTATGAGGGCGAGCGTTATCCTGTTGAAAAACTCCCCCTTGAATGCTGTTCATGAATGGCAGCACTACAGGTTGAATTACCAGACTGACGTACAAATTTGCAGTCAGTGTGTTTGGTATAACCACAAGAGTGCTCCTGCTGTCATAGGAAATTGCTCCCCAGACCATGACTCCAGGTGTAGGTCCAGTGTGTCTAGGCCGCAGACAGTTTGGTTGCAGGCGTTCCCTGGCCTCCTTCTGACCAACACTCGGCCATCACTGGCACCAAGGCAGAACCTGCTTTCATCAGAAAACACAACAGATCTCCACTCCGTCCTCCAATGAGCTCTGGCTTGACACCACTGGAGTCGCAAACGGCGATGGCTTGTAGTCAGTGGAATGCACGCTACAGGGCGCTGGCTCGGAGCTGTCCTTGAAGTAACCGATTTCTAACAGTTCGTTGTGTCACTGGTACCAACTGCAGCTCGAATTTCTGTAGTGCTGCCATTCATGAACAGCATTCAAGGGGGAGTTTTTCAACAGGATAACGCTCGCCCTCATACCGCTGTGTGTCTCGCAACGTGCTCTACAGAGTGTCGACATGTTACCTTGGCCTGCGAGATCACAGATCTGTCTCCAATTGAACACGTATGGGATATCATTGGACGACAACTCCAGCATCATCCACAGCCATCACGACCGTCCCAGTATTGACAGCACAAGTACAACAAGCATGGAACTCCATACCACAAAGTGACATTCGAAACCTGTATGACACAATGCATTCACGTTTGCAGGCTTGCATTCAAAATTCTGGAGGTTACACCGGCTATTAATTTAACAGTATTTCACATTTGAAATGCATTTTCTTGAGCTTAAATTAACCTGTGATCTTGAAAATTTAATCAAAACATGTTAACTTGACAAATGCATTGTCCAAATTTCATTACTCTACAATAATTTTTTCTTGGTGTTGGGATTTTTTTTTCCGTCTGTGTATTTCTTACAGAGGTCGCCGTACTACCACACAATGGAATTCCTGCGCCAGGCCGCCTATATAAGCGTAGCCGGCCGCTCCACCGCCAGTTCCAGCCTGACCGCTGAACCAGCGTCAACTACAGAAGACCACCGGAAGTTCGCGAGAAGTAGAATCCGTCACTCTACCCCGGATCAGGACCAGGCTGAAATTCTCGACGGTCTTCTGATAACTGTACCCACATTTGTTTATGGTTTACCTGTTGTATTGTGTACCGAGTAATAAACTTCAAGGAACCGTTAAGTGTAGTTCACTTCACAAGTCATAAGATTTTTATAGATAACATTTATTTCTGCGACAGTATACTGTAAATAGAATGAGAAATTGTTTACTCTCCTCTGCACAATTGAAAATGATTTCTAGTCTTTGTGACTTGTATTTGTGTATTTGTTCCTACTACAACGCATTTCAGCTTTTTGTGCAGTGCTGTTAAAAATTTTCTGTAACTGATAGATAACAGCAACTTTGTTTAAATTCATCATCTGTATCAAGTCTTTGGGCTTAGTATGCAAATAACTGTTATAGAACGTTTTCTTCACTTCTAAGAAATTTATTAGAGGGTGAGGTAGCAAACGTAAGTATAAAGCAGAAATATATTTTTAAAAATACCAATTTATGCGTTTCCACAGCAACTATTCCAGGATGGCGAAACCTTTATTGATCAACGTGCCATTTTTTTCTAAAGAAATGTTGAACGAAGCTATGACGTGCCATCAAAACAATCATGACTTAGTGATTAATGGGAAAGAAAGAAAATATACTAAATACTGTCATCTTAAAACTTGCAGCCAGAAAAACACATTTCTTATTCAGATCAATAATATCAACAGTTTTGTGTTTATTTAAGTAGATGAAACTAGTGCGACTTCTGTGAAGCAAATCAGATACCAACTTACTTACATTAAGTTCATACTTTATTACTTTTACCAGAAGAATATTAAGGGAGTCAACTGCCAAACGGTCTGAAGCGAGTCTTTAATGTTATTTATTTCTGAAAATAATGACTCAGATGAAAATATGGAAAGAAGCAAACGTCAGCTTCTTAAGACAGCTTAATGTATCTGAAATGGAATTCCAAGATGCTATAGTTATGGTATTGGAATTTATTCATATTCCTTGATAATCTTGATAATTATTTAATTGCAACCCTTCCTTAATTCGATGACTTTCTGAGACATATTGAACTACACAGGACACGATCAGATGAATTTCCTTTCTTCAATTCACAAACCAATCAAGTTTAGACAAGTTCAGTATATCAGACGAAGTCACTTCAGGATGTGTAAAAACCTGATTGTTTTCGATCTTTCTTTGAATTGATAAAATGTCGAGGAACTTTTTTCGATTGAAGAATTAATTACTCAATACATTTCTTCAGTGAGTTTAATTGGCCTGGTTTTCGTGTACATCCAAATCTCTGGTGATCTTTTTCAAGTTTGGAAAAATACTTGTAATTATTGGAAATAATATCATTACTGGAAACTTGTAGTTTAGCCTCAAAATCACGAATAAGATCTATCATAATGAAAATTGTTTGTGCCTTGAAGCTTCACGTTCGAATCATTGAAATGCTGGCACATGTCAGTAAAAATATTAATTTTGATAGCCACATAACATCCATCAATTATGAGTATTGTTCCATTTTTCCTTAATTTTGTAAAAACAGTCTGATTTCTTCAAAGCAATCAACAAATATTTGAAGTTCGTTACCGCGACACAACCAACGAACATTGGTATATATCAGTAAATCATTGTACATCGAGTTGATTTAATCCAACAAAGCATCAACGACGATATGAGGTTCACTATTTTTGTGACTAAGGGTGCGTTTATGTGGAGCTGCGATAAACGATGAGAGCGACGATAAACGCGGCGACAAGAGCGGCGCTCAATTTCTTTCTTCGTGCAGTGTTTATGTTGGAGCTTCGATAATAGCGTAGATTCGTGTTTTATATTGCAGGCAATTGTTAACCTGCCAGAATGTAGAAGAAATTTAGCTTATTCCTTTCGTTTGGGAGTTGCATTGCAACAGTTTTAGAAGTTGTAAGAGAAATAATTATGAAAAATACTTCAACCACTTCATATGACAATTCCAGATGAACAGGAATTCGTAAAAAAAAAAATAGCTAAAAAATTGTTACAATATTTCTAATTTTCCCAATTTCATGGGCGCTATCGACGGAAAATATGCCCGAGTTACTTGTCCTGCACACTATGGCTTCATGTTCTAGAATAACAAGAATTTTTTTCTAAGGTCTGCAAGGATTGGTCAATGCTATTTATAATACTGAAGCTGGAGTTTATGGTAAACAGATAGATCTGCTGCTCGTATGTCTCTTAATAGATGGAAGATTGAATATTCCAAATCCCTCTGCCAAATTCTAAAATCACTGAACCTCGAGTTTTATAGATGACGAAGCTAATCGATTTTTTAATAATTATTAGATTCTTATGGACAATATTTAGATGCAGGCAGATGGTACTTCAATCTAGATAGATCAAGAACATGAAGATCCGTCAAATGTGCCTTTGGCATAATTATTCTAAATGGAGAATTTTAGCCACAAACAGTAGAAATTCTGTAGTCGTAGCGACCAATATTAATAAGGCCATTGTTTGTTACATAATGTTATTATTGACAGAAGGTATTGTCCATCAAAGAAACTAACACTTGAAAAATCTTAGAAGGCCAAACCAAGCTGCAGAAAATACCCGCATCTTATATAAAATTACTTTTGTTCGAAATAAATTAATACGAATTTCTACATATTATACATTTACTTTGATATGTATAATTTAAATTACTTTTACTAGAAAATATATTTTTTTTTCGGTAAATTATATACCATTTCTCTTGGGTGTATTATATTTTATCTTCTTTTTTACTTTAATCTTAAGTATATAACGCAAAACACATTAAATGAGTTTCAATTACGGAACATAATAGTAATTAAAAAACGTTTATAATTATGTGTTGTATTATATTTAGTGGTCATTTCATCCTACAATTTGTCCAGAACGAATCTGTTATGGCGATTTTTGTATTTACTGTACCACAAAAGGGAACTACTAAAAACTTCACCGATCAAACGGTCGCAGCCATCCTCGATAATAGCGAAGAAAATGCTCGCAGCGATTAGCGCCGCTCTCATCGCTGCTCTGCTACTATGCGTTGCTCTGCGCGCTGCTCCAGTATAAACACCTCCATTGTTAACAATGTTTCATTTTTCTTCGCTTTGCTAGTAGCGCCGCTCTCATCGTTTATCGCAGCTCCAACATAAACGCACCCTAAGTCAACTATATTATCGAGGGAGGCGAATCCACCCTTTGCAGACAAAACTTGTTGGTGCAGGATGCAACCGAATTCAAGAATCGGATGTCCTGCGTGTGTTTGGATTAAACTGTGAAAACCATTTATTTTTCCCACCGTACTTGGAGCAGCATCAGACGTTATTGAAACAATTTTGAATACATCCTTTCTCTGTAATTGTTGGTAATGCAATTTAACTCTTCCTTGATCTCGTTTACTACATAAAATCGAGCAAAAACAGTTAAACGATCAGATTTAGTTACATCAGTACTTTCGTCGAGACACGACGATCTAAAAGGAAATGATGTCATTTGTTTGTTGTTCTTTAACATTTGCCGCCATTTTTATTGATTCTCTGAAGGTTTAACATGCCGAGCAATAACATTTATAGCCGAAAAAAGTGCGGCATTAGTATCACAATCCTTGGTAACATACTTAATCATAGACGCCGATTGTTTTCCTCTTTAATTGCACATGCAATGAATACTTTATGCTCTGGTTCACCTGTTTGACACAGAGATTTGTGTTTTGTTTTATAGTGGCGCCTAACAGATGATGTTCTACATATCACTGTTTCAGAACAACACTGCGTTATCACTTTTAATCATTATGCCATATTTCTCACTCCAGCAAGATTGAAATTCTCTATTACATTTGTCTTGAAACTAGCAACGTTGAATGTTTATAAATATAACGCAGACAATCTTAAACAAAGAGCTATGTTAACGAAATTAGTTTAATAACCGCAAGAACTATGCGTAATTGGTAAAAGCATTCAACGACGTCAACAAAAACAAACAAGTGAATAAGTTAGCTGAGTGCCCACCCCGCCACAGCGACGCCTGCGCTTGGTCGCTCAGTCCGTTCGATCAGAAATTTGCTCGAAATCTAGCTCTTTTGCGCAATCTGTAGACGTTACGGCTCCGGTAGTTTCGTTCACGACGAACTTTGTTACTATGGTCTTAAATTATGTAGACGAAAAAATAAATTACTTATGTCGATTAGTACCTGCTAAATTAATGCCGTGCCCAAATTATTTGGTCGCGTGCTATCATCGGCACGCGTGCCATTCGTTCGCTATCCTTGAACTATTCTATTTTTACAGTAAACATTCAGAACAGCGTATTTCAGCTTTATTTAATTCAGTTTCACGAATTCTGAAATTCCAACATTGTTTCACTGAAAACATGGATATGTGAAAACTGCGACCAGTGAAATTTGCGGCCAACCTAAAATCTGCGAAATCTGCGGCCAATAACCTCTTCTCTTTGTGTCGTGCCGCGCCGTCCTAATCACTAAACGCCCCCTTTAGACGACCCGACCTGGTCTCACTAAATCGTGAAGTTATTACGTGAACAAATCATTTTACATTACACGCCCGAAAGAGCCAAGTTAATTTCTATTTTTTTTTTTTTTTAATAGACACGCAAATGTTTCACAGGTTTCTTAGACTTAGACTTTTTTCGCACTCGTTACTGAAAGCTGAATTTTTTGCTGATCTGCAACACTGTTCGGAAAATCCAGTGCGGTACTAACTAGATCGGAGTGACCGAGGTCGTCTAGAGGCGGCCATACACGATCGCTCCATCCGTCCAAATGGAGCGATGTCACTCCATTATCGTGTCGTCTGTGGGGAAATTTTATGTGGATGACGTTAACCCACAACTGCTGATGGTAGAATATTTTTTCCTACACTAGTTTCTTATCTGCTTAACGTCTCTCTAACAGCGAGGTCTTTAGAGACGGGAAAGGATGGGGGGGGGCAAGGAATGGGAAGGAATTCGGTCATGGCCTTTTGAAGGAAGCATCCCGGAATTTGCCTGCAGTGATTTGGGAAACCATGGAAAACCCAAATCTGGATGCCCGGACAGGGATTCGAACCACCGTCCTCCCGAATGCGAAGCCTCCTGCACTAGTAATGTGAGGCAAAGGGAGATTTTGCATGAAATCTTCTACGATTCTGTAAGTATCTGCCTCGTTATTACAATTCTTTTCTACGTCTTTTAAGCAACAATAAAACTTGTATTTTAATAACAGTTATAAACTATAAAACATCTGTACTGTCAACCTGCTATTTAGAAACATTGGCTACAAATGCAGCAATTCGCTCAGAGCGCCGGTGGGGCGGCTTTTAACAATACAACCAGTTTGATCCTATTCTATAATAAACATGCCGCTACAGCATTGTTGAGAATTCTGGCCGCAGATTTCACTGGCCGCAAATTTCACTGGCCGCATTTTTCGCGACACCAAAACATATTCTGGCCTACACAATCTTTGAAGCTAACCGCAAATAAAGCTGCCGACAGTCTGTCTTCATATCACGACGCTTAACATAAATCCTATGTGAAATTGTGAAAATTTATTTCTTCCAATCAACTGCTTAATTCGATGATGTAGTCGACTAAATAGAAGATAATTGAAAGGCTTCGTGCTGTAAAAACTACAATGCTGCCAAGACAAGTTATTCGGAAGTAACTACTTTTTTTATAAAAGTAATACTGCGACGGCTTATATGCAATGCCTTGCAGGTTCCTACCCTGTCCTACCTTCAGCTTTAAATATCTTCAGCCTTATTTATCTGCCTGAAACACTTTATTCTGTCTGTTTTAATTTCGGGTTCCCTGCAACAACTGCGAACTTACCAAGTTGCTCTCAAAATGGGGTCAATACTTTACCTCATCCTACAGTGAGCAGCATTCTTCATTCCTAGTACCCTGAACTTTATCGAGGTAGCTTTGTTTAAAGACGCTTGTACATTCCGAGACCTCATTTACTCTCAGATGTCATTTCCAGCAGTTCTTTCAGTAAAGGGGAGGCTCATTGTTGCAGTTGCTTAGGGAGCGTGCACAAACTACGTGGCTCGGTCGAAGGGGGAGGGGGGGGGTTGGCTGGAAGGCTACGCTGAGCTACGTGGGGGAAGGGGGGTTTCCGAGCCAGGCCACCTAGCTTTCCTTTCATAACAGTTAAAACGTGGAACAAAACACACAACTGCATGTGAATATTTATTTTCTTCAGTTAATTATCTGTGTGTGTGTAATTTACAATAGTCTGACAGGAGAAAACAGTGCAAAATGTCTTCTGGAATCAAAAGGGCAAAAAGCTACATGCTACGTGGGGGGAGGGGGGGTTCACAGGAGGACAAAATGGAGCTACGTGCTTATGTGCTTTGCTTCCGTTTGCCATTCCTAACTTGCAGCCCTAAACAACGATAATCTCTCCGCACTATCGTCTGAACAAAATTTTCTACTTTAGTGTTTTTTGTCCTTTCTATATCGTTTCACTGGCTCTCTTTTTTTTAAAATACATATTCAAACATCGAAATACACAGTGGAATACATTTAACCGTAATATATTTTTGTCATTTCATTCATAAACCTCGTATCTCTTTCAAATTTACCATACAAATAACCATTTACCGTCAACAAAAGGTTGTACATTCATTGTGTTTGAATGTTTATTTCAGGTTCAATATTCATATTTGATAGGTTGTAAATTTTATGAGATTATGAAGATGATGAGCTTTTGTCGGAATATCTGCTGTTCGATATGAATCTGAACAATGTTATGATTGTATGTTCTGCTAGACTTTTACAAAGTCTCAACAGCTGAAAGTCACTGCACGACAATACTGCGCAATTAGTACAAGGTCCATATACAACTCCTTGTATCAACCGTAATGCTCGGCGACATTAGCTGCTAACTCCATGCTGAAACGACAGGTGGCAGCACTAAATGGTTTCTCACCAATTCCAAGAATTTTATATCTGTAATTCTCACAATTTTATATCCACCCAACAAAACGATATTATAATGTTTTAAATCACAGTCTCGTTACATTACCAAAGAAACTGATAGGTACAGAATGTCACATACGAGATAACCTCACAAATAAAATTGGTATAGAAAACAAAAATTTGGTTTTTTTGCAGAAGAAAGATGTGATTCCTACTCTACTTACTACGCTTTCTTCAAATCTGTATTTAAATTTGGGCACGGTTTTTGCATCTTTAATTTTTCAAAATACGTCATGCTGCACTATAAATCCTGAAATGCATTAACATCTGATTTCAGAATTTCTTGTACGTCTACGAACATTTGAATTATCTTCTTAAATCATGTCCATGCTTCCTTGTTTGTTAAATATGCTTCTGATTACTTTATTTTCAATGATGGAAGACGAGTAAGTCTTTTAGAAAGGTTCCTAAATCCACTTTCTGTAGCATTCAAAGGCTACAAAATGGTTTAAATAAATCATAGCTCGAGTTTAAGAGAAGTAGAACACATCCCCAGGAGCAAATGGGCTCTCTGGTTGACCATTTTCTTTATCGCACTCTTCACTTTAGAAAAGACGAATTATTTTTTTTTGTAACGAATATCCTGTACGTAGGGAAAGTAGGCATATTTTACATAAATCTGTTGCATTCACAAAATTATTGCAACTATGATAAAGTCACCATACTACACCAATTGTTATGTTAATTGTATTTAATTTGATAATTTCTTTCAATGTGTTCCATAAGTTCCTTTAGTCAGACTGCCATCATGTACTGGACAGGAGGCATTAATATTTCACTACGTAGCAAGACCCTTTCCAGATCTGTTTTGAAGCATCTATAGTCTGCACGCCTTCGGATAACCGCAGAAGTGCTGCGCTTTTATCAAGCTATCGAAGTTGTTGGAAGTCAGTGGTTGTCAGTAGCAAAATGAATTTGTTAAAGAATATTTTCTCTCCCTGTGTGAACTGAACTATGTTTTTGTAACCTGCTTGTTTGTTCAAAAACAAGCCCTGTAAATTAAATGCTTATTTGTTGGACAGTGACATTACGAGTTGTACGTTGTTCACTGAACCAGTCCACCAGACAATTACTAATTATTTTTACTGAGATTAATTGTATGGAATTTTGCAACAAAACTATTAACAAGGTGACAGAGCGACTAAGCGTTTAATGTTAAGTGGTGGAACTAGCAGACGTCATCAGCATAGCAGCTGACATCGCAAACTAATGCATCAAAAATTTACCATTAAATAAAAATTTTAAGTAAAAGGGGGAATTGTAATTTAAGATTCCTTTATATGTAGAATATCTGGATTCTGTTAAATAATTTATTGAATACAAAGCTACAAATGGTTAAAGTCTTTGGATTTACAATTGGACAGAAAATTGTTCTGCAGCGATCCGATAAATACAGATTCGATAAATTCTATATTCTTGTAAAAAATCTCCTACTGCTTCTTCTCCATTATTTTTTTTTCCATTTTTTTTATAAATATATATATCGGGCAAAGATCGTTTTTCCCCCATTCTAAGAAAAGTTCATAATTTCGTTCCCTTGTTACAACCCCAATATCGCCTGATTATTGAAATTTTCACTCTTCATTGGTTCTGAGAGCACAACTCGACTAATTTCATAACTTAGCTGACGCGAAGTTAATGAATATTATATTTATTAACTGACAACCATTTCATGGTATATTAAAGAGCTCGTGAAATTTAACGAAGGGGGAAGTATTTTCTTTTGAAACAAAGCTATAGGTAGGAATAAATATACTTACGTAATCTAGGTCAGTTAATAATACATTTTACGATTTATCCTAATTGGCACATAAAAAAGAAAACCGATTTTTTAAAACTATTTAAGATATCAATTCGTTCGCCGTTAGTACAAAACTGGTGAGATGGGACAGGTGCTTTGTAAAGAAAATATACTCAGATATCATTAGAATTATTATATTCATTTATTTACACATAAATTTACCAAATGGATGTCGTCATTAGTGAAACAATATTTATGGGTAGTTACATACATAAAGTATCTGAGATTGTTCGTGTGACATACATACACAATCAATATGAACACACTGCATACGAGCAGACTCTGGTATACTCTGTTTCATGGAACATACTGCACTTTATTATAATGATATAATTATGTAAACATATATCTGACGCTATTAATTTGTCGAAATAAATAAACACACGTTGAGTGCCACAGCGAGGAGGTATACACAAAGTAGTCCTACGTTTGTCCTGAGGTAATTGTTCATGAGCAATTAATAAGTAAGCTTTGTTCATGGCTGCTAGTTTTCATTAAAATTATGGATATCAGAAGTATTTATAACATAATCTTTTGTCCGTAATTATATATAACATTCCAACACTTTTAAAACATTTATTGGGAAACGGTCGGCTCCCAAGCAAAGTGCTTGGGTGACCGTTTCCTTACGTTGTGGTATTACGTATAGCAGGTACGCAGGATGCTGGTTGTACGCTGTAGACTGAACCAGTCCTACAGCCAAGTACTAATTATTTTTCCTGAGATTACTTGTATGGAACTTTTTAACAAAACTATTAATAAGGTCTGGGATACAGAGTGAGTAAACGTTTAATGTTAAGTGGTGCAACTAGCATACGAAAGTGAAATACAAGCTCTTTGGGAAGCCACTAAAAAGATTTTTTATATCGCAAATGGATATACGATCACTGTCTGCTGGAAGTGTAGTATTTATATGCAATCCTGAGGCTAAAAAGTTTTTAATTTCCTCGTATTTGTCTCTTGAGGTTTAGTACATGGAATCGAATCTAAGACATGAAACAAAAAAATTAAAATTGATTTCAAAACAACTCATTGTTATAAAAGCACAGACAGAAACAAGTAAAAAAAATTTGCATATCAATTTGCCAATTTTCTATGTTTACGGAGTGATGTATTCTAGTATTTTTTTATACAAAAAAATGCCAATATAATGTACAACACAAAAAAATACTAATCACAGACACTATAGTGTGGAAATAATTTAATACATTCGATTTTAAAATAAATCTCTGGATTCACTCACCATACAAATCAGTGTTAACATTTAAGTATCTTAAAGCGCTTTGTACTCTACAAATAAGTCTATTTAACAACAATCATTCCTCGAATTTATACAGAAAAATCACAAGTTTTGGAGGTATTGTTCCCAAATCAGAGAGAGTCCCTGCTGTATTTACGGATAAGGTATGGTTGTGCTCAACATCTGCTAGGACAGTCTATACACTAATTAATCTAATCAGTTTTACATGGCACTTTTCACATGTGTGGCTAAATATTAAATACATAAATTACAACATAAAAAGACACACACTGCTTGACTCATAAGGAACTTGCCGTTATAATGTTAACAAACGCTTTTGGAATACACACTATTCGAGTTCTATAATATACAACACAGTAGGTACATATTTCTAACAAGACTCACAGAAACCATCCACAGGTGATAAATCCCTCCGTTGCCTTACAATAATACAAATATAAATCGTTAGAGGCGACTGGCTAATTAAATTTCTTGAAAGAATTCAACAATGTAGTACTTCCGAATTGGCACTTGACTATATATATTTATATACTATTTCTGAGTATGTTCAGGATGCGAAACCGCAGAAATCTTAGGAATACAAAACTTGTTTCATTATAAGAAATGTAGATACGTTTTTTTTTCTCTCTCAAGGCCTCATAATTTTTTTTAAAATCTTTTCCTTACTACTATTGCATTTGTACTTCGGTGGAGACATGAGAATATGAAACGTATTAAAAGTAGAGCACAGAAAGGTAAATCCCCTTTTTTATGTTTTTAGCTTTAGATTTCGCTAGTGCACCTTAAACATCTCATTGTGTTGCGACCTTGTGTTAGAACCTCTGTGAGATCAGCTCGACCTATCCCTGAGGGAGAGTCCCTAACTTTCTTGTGTATGCAATCAACCAAACAAATTGCACTGTTCCAGCCCTTAACAACACGCAAGAAATAAGACGAAAACAAGATATCTCGCCGCCAATCAAATATCTACAGTAAAAAAGTTTCTTTTAAAACGGAATAAGTAGTAACAATTATTTTAGAAACTTCCAGTTTGGTGAAGTCGAGAGGGTGAAGAGGGATACTTGCCTCGTACCAATGGATTTTATTATGCTAGACTTTAAATTATTACAATTGTGGTTACACGAAAACCTTTCAACAATTTCCATATGATAGCTGCTGGAAATTTCCAGTTCTAGGAATTACTTACAACTAATTTGAAATTAACGAAAGAAAATTTGTATCAAAAAACTTTTTTACCATAATAATTATATCTGTTGACGCAGAACTCGTCACGATTATACTGCAGAATTTTACTTACGACAAACGCCGTCTGCAGTCATAATCCCAAGTTAACACAGGACGCATTCGAAACGCAATGTCGTACATAAAACTCTGCGGTATAACTACGATAATTTATATGAAATTATATGCCAAGAATTTCTCTGCACTATTTGATATGCTGTTGTAAAATACTGCTTTACTTATTATTCCTTTTGTAACTCCTAATTTAAAACTGTAAGGGTTACAGTTTTTTCCCGGATAATTTTACAGCTATTTACTGGTATATAATAGACAGATATTGGTCTACCCTTCACAGAAGTGAATTACAGTCTTAAAATTCATTGATAAATGGCACGAATCCTTTACTGAAAAACTCAACACTTTGACATGTATAATTATAGATTTGTAGCAAAAGAAATTTGAATTTCTGGGTGTTAAACTTCTTTTGCATTGTAATAACTGCATTCCAAGAGCCACCTGGCGGTTGTTGTGCATAAGTACCGGATACTGAGTGTCTCTTTAAACTCGCCAGGTGGCACTGGAATAGCAAAATGGCAGTTGCCCATTGAGTGAAACCTACTACAGACTGCAAACGGATTACTTGTTTTTACTACTTTTTTAAATAATTGTTTCGAATTTCGGGGAAAACATATTACGATCGCGTAAACGTTTGAAAATCCGCGAATATTGAGCCCAATTTTGCAATACCTGAAACTTTCACTAATTCTGTCCTTGGATTTGGTATCAGTTGATAAACTGTTATAGAAATACTCTCTGTCAGTATGAGGTGACAGTGGGTGATCGTAGTGAGTACTGTGACTCACAAGTGAACCTTACATTGGGAGGGCGCGGTTCTGATCTCCGAACCGGGGATCCTGAAGCCCATTTTCTACCTTTCACGAAATCATTCCGGCTGAATACTCGAAGGATTCCTTCATATTTTCCTTCTTGCCTCTAATGACTTCCATGTCGACAAGCTATAATGATTCCCCTAAGCCAAAGGTAGAGTTTATACAAACATTTTTTTTTTACTTATGGCTTTACGCCTAGTCGACGTCGAGGTCATTAGAGGCGGGAACGGACTGGGGGCAAGGAACGGGAAGGAATTCGGTCATGGCATTTTAAAGGAAGCATTCGCCTGGAGTGATTTGGGAAAGCCATGGAAAACCCAAATCTGGTTTTCCGGACGGGGATTCGAACCCAGGTCCTCCAGAATACGAGGCCACAACGTTAACCGTTCATACACTATGATCGGTTTACATAAAAAAAAGTGCAAATAGTATTGAAGGAATACACCTAAAAACTGCACTAATACGAGCGAAATTAAAACAAAAGAAGTTTGACTCCCAGCGCAGGGGTGGTGTATTTTTTAGACGATGTATTTTTTGATTTTCTTAGAAAAGAAGCTGACAGCGGATCACGAGGCGCCGGCGTAGTGGATGACGGAGCTGTGCCGCATGGCGGGCTCGGGCCCCACGTCCGCCGTCTCCATGGACTTGAGGATCATCTTGCAGCGTTTGCGCGGGGGCAGGCTGAGGGCGTCGCGCGGGTCTGGGGAGGCGGGGGCGGCGGGGGCGGGCGACACGGGGTTGCTGGAGGGCGGCGTGAGCGGCGGCGACGGGCTGGCGGCGGACAGGCACGCGGGCACGGGCAGGTCGTACGGCGTGGCGCGGCCGCGCATGGAGCCGAGCGGCTCGGGGAACAGGTAGACGGGCGGCTCGCTCAGCGACACGGCCGCCGCGCCGTCGTCCTCGCCGCTCGACGGCGGCGTCAGGCTGCCGCCGCCTACGCTCTCGGACGCCGCGGCCACCGCCGCCGCGGCCAGCAGCGCCGGGTCGACGCCGTGCGGCGCGGCAGCCGGCTCGGGCGCCGCGGCGGGCGGGTACAGGTAGTAGTAGCAGAGGTCGCGGGCCGCCTCGGCCGCTGCCTCGGGCGCCGCCTCGGGGGCCGCCTCGGGCGCGGGCTGCGGTGTCGGCGGCCTCGGCGGCTGCCGCGGCTGCTGCTGCTGTCCCGCTTGCTGCGGCTGCTCCGAGTGGCTCTTGATGTGCACCTCCATCGTCTTCTTCGACGTAAAAGTCTGACTGCATATCGTACACTTGTACACTTTCTCTCCGTAGTGCGCCACCTGGTGCAGCTTGAGGACGTGGTTGTAGCCGAACGACTTGCCGCAGATGTCACACGAGTACGGTTTCTCTCCGGTGTGCGTGCGCGTGTGCACTTTGAGCTGCTTGGAGCAGGTGAACCCCTTGCCGCACACTTTGCACACGTACGGCTTCTCGCCCGTGTGCGTGCGCATGTGTATGACGAGCTGTCCGCTCTGGATGAACGTCTTGGAGCACACCTGGCACTTGTGCGGCCGCTCGCCCGTGTGGATGCGCATGTGTCGGTGCAGCTTGCCGCTGTGCTCGAATGCGCGCTCGCACACTTCGCACTTGTAGGGTCGCTCCTTGGTGTGGATGCGCCGGTGCACGCTGAGGTTCTCCTTCACCGAGAACGACTTGTTGCAGTACTCGCACTGGTACGGCTTCTCGCCCGTGTGCGTGCGGAAGTGCCGCGTGAGCCGCGCGGGCACCGCGAACGTCTTGCCGCAGATGGCGCACGGGTACGGGTCGTCGCCCTCCTTGCCGTGCGACCGCACGTGGTTCTGGTACGTGTTCTTCTGCGTGAACTTCTTCTGGCAGAAGGAACACTGGAAGACGGCGGGCCCCGGGCTGGCGGCGGCGGCGGGCGTCGCGGCGCCGGCTACGGCCGCCGCCTTGCCCGCCTCCTCGAAGGCGTGCGCCAGCGACAGCATGGGCAGGTCGGGGCTGCAGACCACTCGCTTCGGCACTCGCACCTCCTCCTGGGCTGACGGCGGGGCAGGTCCCGCGGGCTGGTCGCCGTTGAAGTAGTTGACCATGCCGGGCACCTGCGTCCACAGCAGATCTGCAACACGGCAAACGCGAAACACATCAAACGAGCCCGCTACATAGCGTGTAGCCTCCGGTGACCGCCTAGGCCAGTAGCAAAGCTGTTAAAAGAGCGCCACTGCCGACCACATGGGGCTCACAAAGCATAAATGCGTCCCTGTAACGTCTTACAAATAACAAAAATGACTATCGTTTTGCGCTTTACCATGAAATATTTTTAGCAATATTACCACAAGATCAGCAATGTTTTACATTACTTTTAAATTGGAGGGAAGGTTGACCATAAGCATGACATGGGAATAATTTCGCAACATGAAAACATGCAGACGCGTCTAATACTAAGGCAGTATCTGCATAGAATCGTGCTAGAAAGAAAACCTATTACAATTCCAAGGAGATGGTTTGTCTAGATCAAATGAGAGAGACGGTAAAATATTTTAACAGAGGAATTAGTACGGGTACATCTATTAAAATGTCGAATACGATGCATGATGATGACTTTTTACTATCTAGTGATGCAATTTTTGTAACATCCGCTATACATCAGCAGTCAAATACGTCAAGACACAGTTAAATTAAATACAGTATTAGAAAACTAGCCAGCGTTCTGAAGACGGACACAAACATTTAATAAATCAAGAAAACACTCTCTAGTGTTTGAACAAGAATTCTCTGTTATTCTTTAATAAATCACACGTTTACCTTAAGAAAAAACGAAAACAAACTACTGTGCGAATCAGATTGTGAAGTGGCGACTATGCAAAAATTTCCAGAGTACAAACAAAATTCCGGAACAGATTCTAACTTAAAAACCTAACCATCGACTTCATGAATTTAGCATCTCTTTATCTTTTACTTGGAATTAAGTTATTTTATTCCATAAAATATACTCACAAAATAAGGAATAATCTTTATGAGGTAACCTCGAAAAATTACCTTTAAGGAAAGGTGTTACTGTTGGTGTTGACAGTAGAAATTTAGACGCAGACGATAAATGAGTTTTGAAACAAAAGCGATAGTTCACCAGCATAAAGACTCATGATTCACAGGCACAGTGAGAACGGCCGGCCAGCCCGCTTGCTGCGGCGGATGATGGCGGGACTCTAATCTAATGCTCATGAGCGACATGCTCTTTATACACGAGACTAGCGCCAGCGGAGGCATTGCGCAGGTGTGTGGAGAGAAAAAAAAGCCGCTGAATCCACCCCCAACCCCCGCACTGCTCACCCTCCGCGCGCACGCGCTCGTCTCCCTCTGGCGACCACGATCTGAACACCACGACGGTGATCGCAACGTGGGATATTTAATAAAGTAGATCGGTCGCGCAGTCCTTACCGGTGGGCGCGTTGGGCTTATAGGCCAGCAGCAGGTGCTTGATCCACTCCTTCTGCGTCTTCTCCCAGATATCGTCCATGGCTGGTGTGATAGCGCATCCAGCTGGGGTGGCCCCGACCAGCGCGTGTGTCAAAGTAGTTCCTCGGACTGAGAGAAAACTGTTCGTCGTACGGCTGGACTAGAGCTAGGGCTGGTAGTGGGGATGGGGCCGGATAGACCCGAGTCCGCGTGCACGCAGGACGGAAAAATATATATATGAAAAGTTTTCAGTGGGAGAGGGTGTGTAGTGGCCCCAGTGGAGGGGGTGAGCGGTGGGAGGGGAAGACGGAGTGGAGGGGGCGTGCGCAGATACATCACTTTTGGCCGGGGTGCTACGTCACGGGCAGAGCCTCCACGTGTCGGGAGAGAGAGAGAGAGGGGGGGGGCCTCCTTGCGACAGGTCAGGACTCCGTGTGCACGGCGGCGCGGCCTACCCGCGCAGGCTCCAAGCGTCGAACAATGATCACGTGGCACTCCCCACAACAAGAGTTCTATGCCCAAGTAGACAGACAGCGTTTGGCCAGTATGCCACGTCATCTCAGGGAACGTCCATAAAACACGTAGTTCCATTTTCGCCTCTTGTGAACCCCCCCCTCACCCCAACGTAACACGTAACTTTTATCTCTATTAATTCTAGGAGACATTTTGTACTGTTTTCTCAGTTTTCTCTTGTCAGACTACGGTAAATTACATAGGCAGATAGTTAAATGACGGAAATAAATATTTACATGCTTTTTAGTGTTCTGTACCTCATTTTAAATTAAACAAATAATATGAATGAAAAGCTACGTGGCCTGGCTCGGAACCCCCACCCCCCTAGTCCCCACGTAGCCAACCCCTCTCCCCCTACACCAAGCGACGTAGTTTGTGGACGCTCCGTTACGGCTATAGTAACCTGACGAAACTAATGGAACAAGGCACATGGCGTGGTCAATGAGGACTGATTCATTGTCCACATTCTTTACGTACCACAGCCTGCATTGGGTTTCTGTGCAGATTACGTGGCTAATCCTGGAGTCGCCAAACCCCTCCACCTCCCTCTTCTCTATTTCATTACAAAAACAAAAGCGACACGATAAATTCCACTCCAAGCTTCATTTCCAAACATCCAATTAATTTTCGAACGCCATTTAGAAAAATAGCATTTTTCATTGCATCTGAATGTGATCGCAGCTACTCCAGTAAAAAGACAAAGAATAAGGCAACTGGTCCACAAACACCGATTCTCGATAGGTAAAATCATAACACTTCACGCTCAAATCTCTGAGATGAATCATTACGAAATATGATTAACGTCTGCAAATGAACGTCTTTTTCTGATCGAATACTATATTGATACCTAACAACAACTGAATACTGATCTTGGCAGTACTAGTCTCGCAAAGCGATATCAGGGGGGAAAACGAAACAAAACAATAGATTCTGCATACATATGGAGAGCCACAATAGAGCTAGAGGTTATGAATAATAATTTTATGACTTAATTCGAGCGATGCCAGTAACAAGTATACAGGATGTGCTATTATTCAGTTACAGTACTATATGAAAAAGAATTGGGAACCTATCTCTTATGAATCGTTCGGAGCATAAATAAAAGCAATAGCATGTGGGTAGTGCAAACTGAAGCTCTGTTTGGCGGGCTTGGGGACCGCTTGACCGCAGGGGCTTTCGCGAGTACTGAACTCACTGCTAGCAACCAGCACTGTGATCAGAAAGGTCTGAATCTCTGAACGTTCCACATACCTATATTGTCACCAAAAAAAAAGTCTCATAAACAAACACGTTATGGTGGGTTAATTTACCTTCGATGTTATTTAAAAACAATTGCCAGATTTTCTTCTCACCGGAAAAAAAACTAAGCAACAAAGTGAAAATTTATTTATTCCATAACACAAGTAGATCATCCATCCTGAAGCGTATCCAAGAAGGTATCACTTGTCCAACATAGAGACTACGTTACTTAAATACGTAGAGCCTTAGAACTGTTGTTTCTCCAGGAAGATAGAAAACACTAACCACTTTGACGATGGGCGATAGATAAGAACTGTGAAAACTGAAAATAATTGTAAATTCTTGTTGTTGATAACTGCAATCCCGTTAGGAAGTAGCTTCAAGCTGTTGCTACGCTTCAAAAATAAATTAGTGGAGTTCTGCGTAAGAAGATATCACGGTTATAAACTTGGCTGCTCACAGTCGTGATATTTCGTGTAACGCAGAAGAAATTAACATCATCCGTCTTGGGGTCGCCTTCCATGCAATACAACAGAAAGAAATGGCTACTAGATTCTCCCTTCGGAAAGAGTTAATTATGATGCAACACTGCCATTCGTGCTACAAATCAAATTAACCGATAATTATTATTGTCTTACTACACTTTTAACTCCAGAAACGTCAGGTCGACGGCTTGACTCTACAAACATCATCACATCATATAAATTCAGATTTACAAATATCCAGTAGGCAGCAGACGAGTGAGGAACTAACCACAACTCTCTAAGCCGTCACTTGAACAAAGTTCCACCACAGACCACGTGTTGCATCACGTCAGTTTACCAAAATTGAATTTCGGCATTTTCCCACAACTATGCCTCTGTTCAAATATCCTATTATAACAATGAAATATTTACACCCAAACAATTGTTTTTTATACTTTACAATTTCTGTTAAACTTTTATTTTGAACGTTGTGGGGTATTAGTTTCCTTTTGAATTGGAAATGGTTCAAATTAGTTTCCTAACACAAGGCAAGAAAATATTTGGTACAACTGTGCAGTGAATGAATGGAGTCAAAATCGCTACACATTTTAAAACTGCAATAGTATTACTTTGCAATTTCGTGTTGCTCCAAACCGTATACAAAATCATCGCTCGGTATTATCTACTGGCCGAAGAAACACCAGAAAGGATATTAGGACAAATAATATATCTAGAAGAAAAAGTGTTTCTCCACTTTATTTTTTTAAAAGTAGAGTGACGTTCACAAAAATTCTGATGAGTATGGTACTTCTCCCGTGTAAAATGATGCGTTTGTCGATAGTTGTTTCATGCAACAGAAAACAATGCATCAAGGAACGTTCAGGCTGAAATAAAGGATCTGCCAGACATCCAAATCCCAGTGTTCTCAGAAAGTATAAAAACATCTAATCAGGATAGAAGCGAATGATTAAGGTATCGTACTGAAACTTAATGAAACCGCACATGAAATAAGAGTAACACACAGTGCAATCAAGCCTCCAACCCAGAGACGCACGAGTAGAGTGGGAACGTTCAACGCTGGCGCTAGGCAAGATGCGTGTTCGATCCCTCATCTCGATTTAGAGAAAACACTTCAAACCATTCCGGATGTTTCCTTAAAAAATGATTCAAAACTTCTTAATTAAATAAAAAATCTAACGCGTGTAATGCTGAAAGACTGTAAATTAAATGAATAAAAACATGCAAACTAGTAATATGCTACAAATAATATTGGTGGTATTGTGGTCCAGATCTCACAACATTTCGTCTCTTAAGCAGGTGTCTCATTTGCACTCACGCTTTTCTTCGTAAAAGAAATCCAATGACGCTATTGGTCGTTACGCACTGTGAAGTCCTGTGCGTGTCCCACAGTGGACTGCCGCACGCATTGCGTGCCACGCACCTGGTATCCGCCAGCGAGCGGGCATGCGCCAGGACATCACACCCCCGCCCCGCCCCCCCGGCTCCCAGGCCAAAGCTGTGATGGTTCCTCCAAAAAGTCACGCCCCAATTCACGCGCGCTTCTCGTGTACAGTCTTTTCCCGACCTTTCTATGAGTATAAGAAATAAAAGTACCTTCTGACTGGAAAGTAGCTCAGGTGATTCCTGTTTCCAAGGAAGGACAGTTCCTACGAATTATCGTCCCACATTTCTAACTTCTGTTTGCAGTAGTATTCTGGTGCATGTCATATGCTCTAACATTATGAAGTTTCTAGATGAAAACGAGTTACTTATACCGTACCAACACGGATTTCGGAAGAACAGATTGTATGGAACACAATGGCCATATTTTCGCAAGACGTAATAAAAGTTATCGACGCAGGTTCATAAGCTGATGCAATGTTCTTGGATTTTTAGAAAGCTTTTGGCTCTGTGCCACACAACCGACTTTTAGCGAAGATTCGAGCATGTGGTATATCGGATCAAATTTGCGAATGGATACGCGATTTTCTAACTGGTCGATCACACTTTGTCGTTGTTGACGGGGAAGCCTCTTCTAAGCTATATGTTTTTTCGGGAGTTCTCCAAGGATGTGTAATGGGACCACTTCTTATCCTAATTTTAATAAACGATTTCGGTGACAACGTAAATTGCAGGTTGCGATTGTTTGCTGATGATGCACTTATCTATAGGGACATAAGGTGTTCTGACGATTGCTTAGAAAGTTTTGATGTTATTTCAGAATGGTGCCATAAATGGCAGCTTACACTTAACTGCGAAATGTGCAAGGTAATGCAAATAAGTAACAAAAAAATCAGTTTGTTCACGAATACAAAGTTAACAATTCAGTTGTTTTACACGGTTGATTCCCTGAAGTATCTGGGCGTATTAGTACAAAGCAACATAAAATGGGATTTGCACATAACTTCTGTCGTAGGCAAAGCTAATTCTAAACTGTGATTTATAGGTCGTTTTTTGAGAAGTTGTAATGCTCATACAAAGGAAAAAGCGAACAAAACACCAGTGCGTCCGCATTTGGATTACTGTTGTGGAGTTTGGGGTCCGTATGGTGCAATAGTTCAGCTCAAACCAAATTTATGATACTTTATTAGAGTAATAATAAAGTACTTTTAAAAATTGGTGAATGGTATAGTAATCGCACATTAATGGCTTTTGCACTCGCAATTTCGGAGCTACACTATATATAAGTGTTATTAGTATTTTAGTTTTGGTAGAGTACATGGTCAACAGTTGAGACAAATTTCAAATTCGTTGGTAATACAGTTTATGAAACACAGTCGGTAGCAACAATGCTCTGCAATACACCAGTGTGGACCTTTATCAAGTGAATAAAAAAAAGGAAAATGTCTAAGTTCTCCATTTAATCAGCTGTAAACACATATAACTTGCCTACACAATGGGGTAAAAAGAAATTTTGAGGTGAAAACTAGGACGGGGGTAAATTACGTGACCGACATGCCACCTATTGTACATTCCATATGCACGTTGCCCGCTTTTGGCTAATCTTTATACAAACACAGTTTTTATCCTATTTTGATGGAACTTAGCATATGTACACTTTAAGACAAATAGAAAAACATTGTTTACTTTCGATTTATAAAAAACCTTAGTCCTCTCCTCCTTTCGCCCCTCTCCTTAATTTCTGTCACCGTTGTTCATACAAACCCGCAGTTTTTATCCTACTTTGGTAGTAGTCACCACACGTACACCTCAACACAAGGCGGTCTGGTAGCTCAGCGGTTAAGGCGCTCACGGCCGAAAGTTCTCTCGGGTCGCGGGTTCATATCGCGCGGTGGATACCATTTTTTATGAGTCGTATTTGATTATATGAGCTATGCCGGGACGTTCCGTGGTTCTGATTCCAGTAGTGGACTCTGGATAGCTCTGCTCCCGGCGAGCTGCTCAACAGGACAGTTCTCGTCACTACTCTCCAAACCCAGAGAGCAGACGAGAGTAGTCAAGATGGCGGCGCAATATAGAGAGGTCGCGTCAGCTGTGAGCATTACTACTAAAAAGAGGAAAAAATTGAATAGGAAAAGCTGCCTTGCATTTTTGGATCCAGACATATGGTGACGTGCAACAGTACAGCAACTTTTGCAGGTTAATGAACTGTGAAGTTGAGTTAATCATACAATTTGCGGGACCCACAATTTTCAAACAGGGCTCTAAAATGAGAAAATCTATAATCAGTACATGAACGAGTTATGGCTGCACTTCGATTTTTTGCGTAAGGTAAATTTACTTATTGCATAATAGGTAGATTTCAGTAAAAAAAAAAAATTACTCTGTCTTGACCTAATTTTTGGGGCATTCGTATTCAAGCCTTCATTACATTAAACTTACCGAATAACGTTGTGTTGGAAAGACAGTCAATTCCGGAATTACAAACTTCACTGCATTGAAGTAAGGCTACATACATTAATAATTTTCTTCAGCAACACTTCCACTTTTTCCATTTTTAATATTTCACAGTTCTTGAGATTCATTTTTGAACTTCCTACGGTCATTACAACGTGTCTATAAAAATTATACGCATTTTCACGAAAATAAATTATTTGAAATTGTATATTAATATCGTTCATATTCCATTAATTGTGGAGCTTCATTTGAACTTCTCCTTAACACAAAAATTTCTCTCCAATTTTTTGCTTTTCTAATTCTGTAACACTAATCGGCACATTTCACATTCCACAACAATTCTCTGCCTTCAAAGATTTTAATTAATTCCTTTATTTCGTCTTGTGATACATTTTTACTTATTCCGTTAATAAATGCCGCCGAGCTCTCAGCTTCTGCTCCGAAACGTTTCAACACTGTTCGTATTCTGGGAGCTACTATCAGACAGCGCAGGAATGACGTGTCGACTAGCGAGCGAGTCGATTATTGTCAGCTCTCTGAAGTAACTCGAGCTAGTCTCAGAGACGTGTCCACTGCAGAGTTATAGTATACAGAGCTTCTCGCCAGTACTTACTCTCAATTGGAAAGTCACCTTAAACTGTGCAGGCCCCTGAAGGAAGGAATTGGCTTATTGCCTTTGACACAATAGGTGGGTACATCTCCTTTGCGATGATTTGACGAACCGTCGGATTGTGGACGAAGTTAGATTTTTAGTCTTTAAATGGAAACTTCTTGAGGCGCGTTGCGCGCTTTTTGAATGGGTTCGCACCACCGACATGATAATGTTAGCAGTGAATCTGTTGCGGCCTGATGGTTAGTGGTTAACCAAAGGTCCTAGGTTCGAATCTCTTACTCGGCGGGGATTTCATAGACCAATATTCCGTCCTTCAACTCTGACATAGATCCCGAAAATAAGAGGGAGCAAAGATTGTGGTAGAAACTGGAAGCAAACTGCAATGTGTGGAACCAGAAGCACGACGGTATTCACAAACAAACCAAGCAATTAATTATGACGAATATAAAGCAGTACAGGATATGGAACCTGAAGGAAATAGTAGTGTCACTTGCACATTGGAAGTGAAATTTTTGTCTGAGTGTTATTCACCACTATTTTTTGATATGTATACAAACGGGCATAAAAATTACTGAAGAACATTTGCTCTACTACAGTACAAAAATAAATATATTTGACATGTTAGTTTTGTTGCATCCCTTCAGTTACTTTTAGAAATACCAACGTCATTTGTTTAATAATTTGGTGTATGCCCATCATTTAGGAGAGGCAAAGAAAAAGTTAGGTTATATTCAGCGGCACTTCAGTTTATGTTCACTTCCGAATAATCTTTTATTTTTTTATTTTACGTTCCGCCCTTGTGTGACATTGCCTAGCTCCTTAACTTCGTTTCACTAAATCGGCAGTTGCCATATTGCATCTGTCAGGTTTAGAAAAAAACTCATTACAATAAAGATCCGGTAGATGACGCGAAAGATAATAATGCAACTTATTGAATCTAATTTTTAGCGCTATACTGCTAACATTATAGAAAATGCTTCACTTAGTACTAACCACGTAGGTACATTTGCCTACTTAAAGAATTTCTATTTTCTGTAATAATTTGTGAATAAACTGTATGGTTATCACCAGATACTTCTATCAAACTGTATGCGAAATTCTGTGAATCGAGAACAATAGAAAACATTATAACCTACTAGGGGGTACTTTTAATGGTTTCTGTAGTTTAACACGTCCGGATGCTTCAGCCGAAACGTCGCCGTAATTAACAAACGTGATGTTCAACTCCCAAATGAACCAATGACGAGTAGTTCCTTTCCTTTAATCAAACTTCTTGGGACGTCGTGTGCAACTGCACGGATCAATATGTGGCATTTCAAGTCAGAGAAACGAAGCACTTAATTATACGGCTGGTAGTAACATCGTTCCTATTGCCAACTAGTTTATAATTCCATTGAAGTTAGGTCCCAACCTGATTGATTCCTTAAGCGATGATCAGGCAGATTTCAAGGCAGAAGAGCAAAACTGGATTAAATTTGCGCGAAGGAATCAATTGTGACGGTATTTGCTTGAGACTGAATTGGACTAGAGTGAGTACCTTTGTGACATATCACCGCAGAACATAGCTGGCGAGTAAGCGATGCAGGAGATGAAGTGTTGGAAAGGCTCCAAACCTCTGTCAGAAAAATTTATAAAAGGAAATAAGTGTAGTATTGAATGATGAAATTCAGTGCATGTTGACTGTAAAAATTAATGTAGACAATTACTTGTGTAAAGCGTATATGCTGAATACAGCAGAACAGGTTTTAAGAATCTTTTTGTAGAACAAAAATAAATGCAGTGGATCTGAATGGAGCTACTCATAAAATTTGCTAGCATTGGATAAGAAGTGTTTGAGTACCTTCGAATACAGTTAAGTGAGAATGAGTTTTTTTTATTTTTTATTTAAAAAGAAGAATTTTTCGAGTGACTTTCTTTTCAAATACAGGAAAGTAAACCAGAAGTAAATTATATAACAATAAAGAACAGAGAAGTTAAATACAGCAACTACCACTATACCTGGTCGGTACCACAGGATAAAGAAGAGATGTTGAAGAGACAACAGGAATTAAGAGTCGACAAGAGAAGAAATAAATAAAAAAAGTACAGATGCTGACGACTATAGCCACACCAAAAAGTTTTCTCCTAATCACTGATATATGATTAGGTCACAGATAAATTGCTATCTTTTTTTATTTATAGGACGGTAAAACTCCACTCCGACGTAGTATAAGGCAGGTATAAAATCAATTTGCTGGGCTAGAACGACCCAATGTTAACAGAAACACAACGAAACTTTCGGCTTGCGAGAGGACGCCATACTTTCACAAAACCAACGACAGCAAAAGGCTGGCGCAAACTTAAAAAACAGATCTATAAGTTTATTATTAAATGACAATGATTTTAAATAATAATATAGACAATTTTAAAATGTTAGTTTAAACTCAATAAACAGTCGGAAATGAGCGAAAATATACTAGGTACCACTGGCGCACCTGATAGTATCTGTAATAACTGAATATCAAAAGCAACTATTATTACAAACACTCGCCACTTCTCAACATTATAAATATATTCTGACATACTAACAACACAATCTTATGTAAACTTCAATGAAAAATAATGATCTTATGAAGCAAGCAAAGATTAGAAAAAATAATGTAATTGTAAAATGTTGTTACAGTCTGTCCCGGCTTTTATTAGTAGACTGTCTTTCTGGAAGACGAGGGTTCGTATGCCACTACAATATTCCGGTTTTAATGTTTTCCAGGAATCACTCCAGGTGACGGTTACTTCAGAAGACCACGGCTGAATTCCTTCCCGTTACTTAACGCCTCTCCTCTTCCAGTTCTTATGACCTCCATGTTAACGAGCTGTAAAGTCGAAACAAAAGGGGGAAAAAACAGCTTATCTTTCGACTGCAGTAATTTTGGGAACCATGGAATATTGAAATATCCGGACTAAGAGTGGAGGCAACTGCGATAAACACCGCAGACAACCGATGGCTTGCAACTATGTTAAATTCAAAACCGGGCCCCGTTTGGTACAATTCAAGGCCCATTCAGTTTCGTCGTCATAATCCTCTGAATCCCATGCTCCAATCAACTGTCACAGCAAAAAACTTGAATATACACTCAGGTTCTTGGTTGGGTTCAGCGACGCAGAAACAACATCCAAATATTAGGTCTACATTTAGTTTAAGCACTCATTCAGTATAACATATTTTGAATTTAATTGCAATGGCAAGCATGCTCCGGTGGCAATTTCCCTCGTCATATGTTTACGGTTTCTTATTTTTTTAAATTATTATCTTATATACTTTGAGTGTTAAATTCCTCCAGGCATCTATTATTGTCATTTTAAATTCTTTCAGCATTTTTAAAAAATTATCTGTCATGGCCCTTGTTATTTTATTCCAATTCCTGACACCCTTACCAACAAAAGAAAATTTTCCCACTCCCTTATGCATGAAATAGAGTGACAGCTTGTGGCCATGGCCATGTTTTCCTTTCCATGTATCGCTCCTAATTCATCGAGCAATCAGACTTACCTAACCCCTCCCTGGCGATGAACTAGGCCAATAACAAGCATTCATGGACTGTTACAACACCGTCCTCCTCACGTTTTGCACTCCCATTTTCCAGAAAAGTCGCCACAAATTAAATGAAAAATGCCGAAATATGAGACGCTCCGCAACCACGAAATGTTAACAGCACTGGAAAATGCCACAAAAATTATTGGTGCAGGAATCATAGGAGTCGTGGTCAGATTGAAATTCGGCTTGGACGAAGAGTAAAAAGTTTACGGAAATTCGTTCTGTGGCATCCATCTTAAAAAAAACCGGATGCAATCGATTGTCTGACTGCTTCTATCGATTCTAAAGCCGCATTCCCACGGCGCGTTGTGGGCAGTACGCGCCTTTCATCTTTTACCGCCTGGCGGTGGGTCGAGGCGCGCCGCACCTGCTAGTATATGCGGCAAAGATGAGAGGTGTCCACAACCACGCGCCGTGGGAGATGGCGAGCCTCGTTATTATTATTATTATTACTCCGCGATTCACTAAAAGTGTGTGGCGGAGGGTTCATTGCACCTATCCGGGAAGGTAATGATTTGGAAGGGATATACGGGATATGGCAGGAGGCGCCCATGGGCTATTGTGAGGAACCATCCCCTCATTCGCGTGGAGTGATCTGGGAAAACCATGGAAAACCCAGATCAGGATGGCTGGAGTGATTTATCGAAAGCTGCTCCTGTCGGATTTTAAGTTTACTCGCCCGGTAAATCCTTCCAATTCCATTCTCTAATCGCACGTGGGAAAAATGAGTACAGAAATGAATCGGTTTCTGGCCCTGATTTCTCTTATCTTATTTTCGCGGTCATTTCGAGATATGAATGTTGCTGGTAGCAATATTTGCTGGCTGTCATTCCGAAATACGTCTGTCGTGAATTTTTCAATTAGCTTCCGTCGAGAGCAACGCCTTCGGTGTTCCAGGTCTTCCCAACCTAACTCCTTCAACATCTCGGCTAAATATTTTATACCAGTTAATTTCGTGCGACGTTTTACAACGGAGGAAAGCTAAAATGGCAACAAAAAAACAACAAAACAAAAAAAATACAACAGAGGATTTAACCAACATTTAAAAAGATTGTCATTGCTTTTGCAGCGCCGGCGGCATCTAATAGCTGCAAGTCACTCTCATATTCCGGCATTTTCAATTTAATTCGTGGCACTTTTCCGAAAAAGGAGAGTAGAATACGTGGAGAGGACATTATAACCAAGCGGTTAAAATAAATTTCAACTGGTCACTACCAGTTTATGGCAGGTCCCCTCCCACCCTAAAATTGTTATGTTTCCGCATACGGCACGGAAACCGCTGATAATTTGGCGGACTTGGTGGGCAGTCCGTGGCTGAGGTCGTTGACATGCGCAGTGCCCAGACCGGACTGAAGATTAGATAAAATTAAACCCGTCATCAGATTATGGACGGCACTTTGCGGTAGGTAATGGCATTTCAGCGACGCGAGCCAGCAGCGTGTGTCGTATTAGCGGCCACGCCTACACACGGCTGAGCATATTGCGATTGAGACCTTTTGTCTGCGAGGTCCGCCTGGAGGCCAACCACCGCGGACCGAACGTCCTTGCAAGCGCAGAAACCTGCGTGCGCCGCCTCCACGTGGAGCCGCTCGAGGTTTTTATAGCGATCACCGACCTCGCCAACACAGCGCTCGGTGGGGACGCACTGCCTCGCGCATGCGCAGCGCTGCGGCCTCGTTCCTTCCCAATTTCACACAACAGCGAGACTGTGGAATTGTGGACATTACAGCCGACGATCGTGATCACAACGGCGCCTCTCAGACCAGAGTCTGCGAGGGGAAATGAACTCTGACCCACGGAGCGCAGGGCAACGCGGTTTTTCGAAACCCTCGAATCAAAACGGAAAGTGCCTCAGTCAACGCCGGGGCCACTTGCGAAACAAAGCGGCATTGTGACACTGAAAGTGCTCTCTCCAGCATCGCGAAACACAACCAGACCAAACAAAAGTGAAAGTATCCATCCGTATCACGCAAGGAACAAATATCTAACCACATTAAATATGGCGACAATAATTTGACGTACGCTGCTAAAAAGGAACTCCAGATCAAAAGCAATTACAAAATCTTCATCAATGAATTCAAGATTTTACCTAGTTCTCCTGACCTTTTTACTTTATTCAAACCCAGTAGCGCCTAAATCTTACACTATAACGTAAGTGAAATGAATGACTGACGCTACAGGTGAAAACGCTAAATCAAAAATACCAAAACAAACTTAACGACTAAATAATTCACTAGACGTAATACCATCTTCCAAATATCACCTCATAACAAAAAGAGGAATAAAATTTTTAGGTTCATATGAGAATCGATACGCTGGTAACAGATATAATGGAAAAAAGTTAGTAGAATGAAGAAAAAACAAAATGATATTTCAGTAACTCCACAATAACTTGCCTGTAGTACGAACAGATTCCATTTGTTGTTACTTCATATTCCTTTCATAATTGAAAATCGTTAAAATCGGAATATTCTACCATATGTATCATGAATCTGCAAGTAAAACATGGTAATAATATTTTCAGATCCCAAATATCCGTCAGACAACATCATTTCAGACCTCGACTTAAGGCACGCATACGCAAGAAATCGGTTATTGAGGAAGATCAGTATCCTTCTAGCCCGTTGAAATGCGTTGCAGCACCAGGGACACGGTACCAAACATTTCAGCATATTAGGTCTAGTTTCCAGTCTAGGGCACTCACCTAGTCGGAGGGGGGCGGCCGCGCTGTCGACATGTCGAGAGTAGACTAGGCTCGATCCGGGGACTGCCGCACAGGAGCACGGGTTGAGGCCTGGCTCGCTGCGGTGACGTCAGAGCGCGCCTGGACGTGTGCGTGAGGGGCCAGCTGGGCGCCGACTGCCGTGTTTACCTCCCACGAGCGCCGAGCGCGCCCGACCGCCGCCGAGTCTGCCCGAGCCGGGCCGTCATCCTCCCCCCTGGCCCAGTACCGGCCGGCGCGGCAGCACGTGGAGGCGGCCTGCGGCGGTTTCGACAGCTCGGCCTGCTCGTGGAGACCTGTAATGCCAACACTGCACCACGAAAAACGACAAGCGCCCAACAGATTAATTCAAACTATCATTTATACCATTTCAGATTGCTCCAGAAAACCAAAGCTCTATATTCATATTGCATGCAGGTCAGTATGCTTACTTCATCACCATTTTTGCGGCTGATACAATTACAATAACGAATCAAAACGTTAGAGGACTGTAATTAGTTGCAGGGTGACCTGAACAGGATATCTAGATGAGTTGGTTAACATGGGATGAAAAAGGTCAGCTTAATAGATACACAAATAAAAATATAAATGTTGATTATGTTTATAAGGTGAGGAATGAATTGCTTGTTGAAGACTTGAAATGCAAATATATTGGCATTACATTTAATAACAAACTTAACTGTGCAGGACACATTGAACAGGTGGTAGGAAAAGGGTTCAATATTCTGCACTTGTTGGAGAGAGTGATGAGGAGATGTAAGAGAGAAGTAAAGGAATTGTGTTACAAAACTTTGGTCAGACCAGTGCTCGAATATGGTACTACGATAGGGACTCACATTTTGTGTATCCAATACAGCAATTGGAGAGAGTGCAAAAAAGGCTGCTAGATTTATTTCTGGAAATTATCGCAGAATGCAATTAGTAAAAATAATATGATAAAAGAACTGGAATGGGATTCATTGCAAGACAGGGTAATTGTGACGAGGGTCATGGGAGTGTACAAAGCGCATATTGGTGATGAGGCATGGAAAGATATTGGTGTAAGAATGTTAGAATGACAGACAAGTAACGCATGGAAGGGGAAAGATGACCATCACCACAAGAAGGCACTCGATTTAAGGCACAAGGGTATAGGAAGATTGTATTTTTTAGGTAAGGGTGTCAGGGATTGGAATATGTTACCAAGGAAATGATGGCTAATTTAGCAATAACGTTGAAAGAATTTAAAGTTAAAATTTGTAGAGGGCAAATGTAGGTGGGTGCAGGAAAGGGGGAGGACGAGTGTATAGGGGAATTGCCACCGGAGCCTGCAATCCATTGCAATTTTATTAAATATTCTATTAATTATATTATTATAATATCCAGTCTTCAAGAAAGATTTTGAAGCAGAATAAAAAATTCTTTTGAGGTTAACGATACCGGTGGTACCAATTTCTTTCACGCAGTTTAAAAGTGAAAGATGTATTTTGGCCATTCGATTATTCGTATTTACTGAAACAAGGCTGAAAACTTGCACAATAGTTAGAATGATACGATTCCTATGCCAGTCAGCAAGAACTGGCGATAGTAATAAGGGCATGTTTTGTGAAACGTATTTTCATCTAGTCGGTTGGCTACCATGACCAATCACAAAATTATCTTTATCTAAGACACGTGGAGCAAAAGAAGATATATTCAATGGTATTGTAAAGCACAATATCATCAAAAACAATGCGACCTATTATTTTTTTCAGTAGATAAATAAAATTGATAAATTTGCAGATCTGTGAAACGTCCTCCATATAGTTTAGCTGCCGTTGAAGGATTGAACCAGATTGTACGCTACAAACGTTTTAATTAAAATGATATAATCAACGAGTTTAGGCATGTCGCTCTGTCTCGATTATTTTTTTGGTGGTATAGTAAACCTGTAAATCCATAAGACTTTACGATACATGTATTATGGGCAGTGCAATAATAACGGATATTGTAATGCATCCTGCACCAGAATGACACAGCACCACGATTTATTTTTAATTCATATTGGTTTAGTGACTGCCACATTCTCGACGTCATTACCTTTTATTAGTGCTATATCACCAAAGTCATTACTTCAAAGACATGTAGGATCATCCACCTATATCGCGATCTACAATTGTATCAAAAGTTCCTTACACTCTGAATTATTCTTAAGAAATGAAAACTTTACTTACTTACCAATTTTAAGTGGATTAAGGTTGAGGTACAGGAAAGGAGGGAAAATGCATCTGTAGGGAAATTACCACCGGAGCGTTCGCTCCATCTCAATTAAATTAAATTAAATGAAAATCATTACTGACAATTCCACAAGGTTCATTAAGTTTCTTAACAAGTATAGAGTTCAATTCACACTTTCTAACACCACAAAGAACACAACTGAATTTTGAAAACATTGAAGACGAGAAAAAAAGATTATATATCACAGATAATTGAGTAATAATTAATTTATGTCGAATAATAATAATTTTACTTTGTATGCTGTCCGGAAAGTATAGAATTTCTAATACTTGGCAGAAGCTTAAATATTTCCTAAGGTGACAAGAATTAATTATTATTACCAGGTCTTTAAGATAACTTGGGGGTTGCACCACTATCAGAACTACGCGAAACTGGTACTAACCTGTTAAAATTTGATTCAATTTCTTCTTCAACATCTTCATTTTTTGCGCTCTTGCTTTGCGGAAAAGTCGCTGGAAATTGAATTAAAAATGCCGAAATATAAGAGGCTGAGCAACTGCGAAATGCTTTCAGCACTGCAAAAATAACAAAGAAAAAAACATCGCTACAGGGATCATATCAGCCTAAACAGTTTCGTTTCGTCATAGATTTCGTGGTTAGGTTGAAATACGGCCTGGACCAAGAGAAAAAAACTTATGAAATTTTCATTATGCGGTATCCAAAACGAAATTGGCGTATTTGTTTACAACGGAAGCAATGGATTGCTTGTTTCGGTAAAAGATGGAGGGTACCACCGTATTACAACTAGGATAAATAGTTGATTTGTCAATTTTGTGCGACTTGTTACAACGGAGAAAAGCTGAAACTGCAAGAAAACATTACGACAAGGGATCAAACCTGCATTTTAAGAGACTGTCACTGATATTTCAATGCTTGCTGCATCTAATGACTGTGCGTCATGTCATATTTCGGCATTTTTAATTAAATTCCTGGGAAGTTTTCCGCAAAGCAAGAGTGCAAAACGTGAAGAGGACATGTTGACGAAGCGACTGGACCAAATTTCAACAGGTTAGTACCAGTTTCACCAGGGTTCCGAAAGTGGTGCAGTCCCCGATAACTTCTTCATTGACAAACTGCTAGACCACTACGACAAGTACACGTCAAAAATAAAAGAAGTACATTTCAAAGTTCATTGCTTCAAGAAAATACATTCCAAACATTGTTGCCACTTAACCTACAGCAGTAATGTTATTCCTGCTGCAGAGTAATGCTGTCTCTCATTACAATTTCAAGGCAATCTTGAACGTTGTGCTACAAAGCGGTTTGCAAGCTGTCCAAGCATCATTAACCTTCGCTGAGCCAACACCGCCTAAGTCTGCCGCAATTACTGCATCTTTGAAAAATTACCACACTAAAAACTAAATGGATAGTTAGTTCTCCACGGCCAATATGAAGCACAATATCCAGGATATAGACCAAAACCGACAAACGTACCTTTCATTATTCGGCAGAAAGAACACAGACTTCTATTGTTTCCAAATGATTGTCAGGTATTAAACCAAAGATTAACATGTCTTACTTCTGGTTTCAAGATAAGGATTTTTTTTTTTTTTTTTTTTTTTTTTTACAAAATGTTTCAACAGCAGTTAAATAAACTAAACTACTAAAGCAATTAAAATGACATCAGCATCTGAGGTCAAAACGTTTGAAAGATTAGCGGTTACGAAAACTCTTTATTACTATATCAATTACTACGGCAATCAAGGTAGATCATATCGGTGGCACTCAATATGGCCAACGTAACAAAAATGGATGCTGGCAGATGAATTGTATTATTATTATTCCGTCGTTATGCCCAACTGAGGAGCACGAAAGAATTTATTTAGCAGATGTGTTTTTCATCTTTTCCCAAAATATCTCCATTCTCTCTCTCTGAGCTCTTTCCTACGTTCCTTCGTCCAGGTCTTCATTCTAGTCTACCGTTTGTTGGCAAATTGGTTGTTATTGACCATGCTACTAAATCTGTATCTGTCCTGAATAATATCATCTGTTATTATTATTTCCTGGAAATTCTTTTAGATTTCAGTCAGCCAATTGTTTTTCATTTTCATTGAAATGACCAGGTTGAGAATTCTTTTGGTTAGATTGTTGTTATTCATTTTGATAATATGACCGTTGAATTTAATTCGTCTTTTTCTGAATGTGTCTGATTTTTTTTCCGAATGCTGATACAGTTAATGTGATTTCCTTTTCATCCAAATTTCTCATGTACAAGCTGGGCCAAAGATTTTCTTAAAATTTTCCTTTCTTGCTTTTCAATATTGTTAATCAATGATGCACTCCTAATAATCAAAGTTGATTACCGTGTTATAGTGTCATAATTTTGCATTTTACTTTTCGCTGTATCTGTTCGATATTTATTTCTGCCTCTTTTGATAATGTATTTCCTACCCTACCACTTTGCTTCCTGGCTTTTAAGAATTCATCTACCCAGCAAGGAACTTTTTTAGTTTATTTACCATAATTTAATGGCTCTGTCAAATGCCATAGAAAGATCTAGAACTACACTATCAACTTGGCCCCCACTGTCCAGTTCATCTGAGATACACATGAATTGCCTAAAGCCATGTTGTCGATCTGAAAACCAGTTTCTTTCCTCACAGACATTTCTGATATAGTTGCCTATCAATCTCTCCATCATTTGGCTATCACTGATGTCAAACTAATAGACCCATAATTTTCAACCCTATTTGTCACCCCTCCCCCTTTTATGAACCGGTATTACTGTCGTTCTTTTTTAGTCCTCTGGTAGGTGACTACAGATTCATTTTAAATAAAGTTTTAATATACGGTAAAATATCGTACTCCACAATCTACTATATAATTTCCTAAGCTCACACACTCACTCACTTCGATAGCTATTGGCTGGAAAACGGTGTCACGTGTCAGTCATCGCTCGCAAAACAGCGACCAGAGATACAATTAGAAGAAATTCGTGGTTACATTCACAATTTAATAGCGAAGCAACTGCTACCAAATTAATCGCCATGATACATTCATTAAGTTTGCTTTTCCTAGCGTTTCATAGTTAAAAAATATTGATAAATTTTGAGACTGAAAAAACGTGGATCAGCTTTTAAGTCACATGTTGCTGATGAAAGCAACTTAAAAAAAATATTCATGGTCTCTGCTGTAACCACGAATGCCAATTATCATTCTGGCTTAGGATAAATTTCAGTTTAATTAAAACCTTCAATAATGTTTTTGCTTGACCAAAGTCTATGCATTACAGTTTATTTGCTTTTTATGGACCACTTTCGTTCATGTTCGCTGTACTTGAGTTATTAGGTTATTTTACGTTGACGTCAGAGCAAATATGTTACCGAGTCGAGCATTCTGGCAATTCCTTTCTTCAGAGGTGCTCAACTGTTTAATAATATGGATTGTGTATTAAGGTCTCTGGCCGTTAGAGATACTATGACCAATGACATTAAGAGTATTTGCCCACAGTCTCAATAAAAACAACAACGCGATTCTTTAGAAGCAAACAGGATTTAAAAAAAAAAAAAAATGTAGAGTGAACTATAAGGGTCAAATTCAAGTTTGTATTTGAGCAATTGTACTATTGCGCTATCGTCCCTGTTTGTATTTAATACTTACCTCTACTAATGCTTCTGATTTCTTCAATCTCAGAGATTTTATTTACCCTGAAACACAGGTCAGATTTATATTTGGTCAAATCATAATCTTTCACCCTGAAAACTGGAACTATTCTAGACCGTGACGGTACACAAAAAACTGTCATTGGGTTACACCAGTATTTAATACATCTGTAGTAACGTTATCTGCACCAACCCCTTAGCGCTTTATTAGCTTTGTGAGTGCGTTAAAATTTCTTGAGAATTTATTTCAAATTTTGTAGTATTCTAATTTATCCTTATAGGGAAACTCTCCTCTGATTTATTCCCTCCCTTCACAGTCTGAAAGTCCCTAGTGGTCTTATTAAACCAGTCGCTCAATATCTCTGCCATTTTAAAACCGTCAGTGACTTCAACTCCTTTCTTATCTGCAATTGTATGAGTACCTTCTCTCTCCCTCAGTTTTCTAACACAACCATAGAAATTTCTAAATGCACCGTTCAGTGGCCCCCCTGCATCAATAATATTTTCCATAAACTCATCCTCTCTTTGTTCTTATTAATTGCTTGTTTAGTTGTTTTAAGTATTTCCTACCGCCTGTCAGTCTTTTAACTCTGATGTGCTCCCGGCTCACTAGCCTCTTAAACCTTCTCACCTCCCTGTTGTAATATGTAAGTTCTGTACTTCTCTTTTCCTCTCATGCTCTTTTATTACATCCTTAAACTATTCCCTCCACTGTACGTGTGTCATCATTCCATTTGCTGAACGTTCCCTTAAATATCTCTTATTCCTTCAGTTACATGACACACCACAAGAATTTCTTCAGGCTTTATTATGAAGATATCCATCATGTTTGGCTCCCTTGTGTTCTACTCTAGCACTTGTGTAAAACCCTCATCCTCTACTAAATTATTTGCAAATCTCTGTTCTCTTGTGTTATTAATCTTATTTTCTACCCAGTTAACAGCTGATAAATTTAAATACTCTTAAATAATTACCGCTCCACCTCTGAACTGTGAATATGAATTTAATTTCCCTCCAAGAACCCCATCTTCATCATCATTCTTCTACTACCGTAGGCAGTTAACACCCAGCTTTTTATTTTTTATCACCTCTAAACTCTACTCATAGAAACTCTTGGTCATGATCTATGAATTGTAGTTGTCTTTGCTGACCAGTATGAATACCTCTCCATCAATTGCTCGTCTCTTTCTGCGATACACTCTGTAACCATCAGGGAACTACTTCCTTCTCTAACACTCCTTGTTTTAATCGAAGCTCTGCCCCTATAATCACATGTGTTTCATGTATCTGTAATACGTTTGCAAATTCTATTACTTTATTTACAATGATTCTACAGTTCACCAACAACAATCTTATTTTTGGCTTTGTTGTATTTTAAGCACTAACTTTTTTTTTGTACCTTTGTCTATTATTATTTCAATAGTTTCATCTGTTTCTTTAACATTTGCGGTTTTTCCCATTGTGCATCTACAATCAGTATCCCTTTGATCACTTATTTCTATCCCCTGACCAGCAGTCCCTAATAAGAAAAAGGCACAGTCCTCACCCCGTCATAACTGAAAGTGGGAGACCTTACAGTACTCCTCCCTTCTATTTATGTGTAGCCGATGCTTAGTAAAACCCCACCTGCCAATGGTGTTCAAAGGCACAACCTAAAAACAGAACTCGTTCCTCTTCCAAGTAGCATCTCTCTTTCCACGTTTAGCCGTCTGACAGTGTGGTTCAACTGTGCCCGATAATGGCGACTTAGAAACAAGCATGAGTTCCATCCTGGAATGCTGTGCCCACTTCACCAACTTCCTCAGGTCACTCTCTTTACTATTACCTATCGTCCTTAGAGAAATCCCCACGAAGTGGTGCTATATCCTCGATTACCTGCCCCTAATGTTTCACTGGATTTCAAAAAGCTTGTGACCTGGTAACCTGTGGCTAACTGATCCTGTAGAAGTGAGCCTAAACCACTTCCCAGGCTACTACCTAGCAGCAGAACCTTTTTCTTCCTATTTTTTAGTTCCACGCCTCTGTCCTCGCAATGGTACAGTTCGGAAGACCAATAGCAATCAATGATAAAGTCATAATTATTAATTTTAGAAAGACTGTAAGTAACATCAATGGGAGAAGAACAAATAGAGACTGTTAGAAGCGACCGATCGTTGTCTGCTTCTTGTTATGTAGCGATGATAATTCGCCTGTTTACTGCAAGCATTGGTTCGAAAAATAGGACAAACATTCTGCTTTTTACAGTGTATTCAATACTAAGCCGAACATAATGGAAAAGTTCATAGATTGGTAGGCAAATAAAACTAAGAAACCTCGAATAAGATGACGTAATTTACGACAAGGTAATCTAAAACATCAATATTATTTTTTGATGAAATAAATTATGACTCTGTTTGCTTGTAACACAGGATATTATACAAACTTCAGTTTGGCGAACTCTACTAAAGTAAATTTATGGGCAAATTAAAAAAAAAAAAACGGAATCCATCATTTAGTAGGTAGTCTACATTATTATTTGGTTGGTTACTTTTGTGGTAACGAAGTAGTACATTCACGGGAGAACCGTGAAGAAAACAATGGAGCTGCACGTAGGGCCAACAAGAATTTGGTTCCTGACGAGGATAGCATTACTGTAAACAAGCTGGTTCATTGGCAGTCAGTAGCTGGCGAGAATTAACGTTAATGCGTGGTCTTAGGTTCATTTGGAGAAAATTTGGTGCCGAAGCCTGCAATAAGAACGTCCAGAAGTGTATCTCCCTGCAGCTAATTTTGGGTGGAGTGAACTAAAATGTAAAACAGCCATAACCTGTGACTACGACACGGAGCAGTATTTATAGTGAGCTGGGCTGCAGCGGAGGCCTAAGTTGGATTCCCGTCCGGTGACTACGGGAAGGAGGGGGAACTGACTGCAGGCCCGGCTCGGAGGCCAATGACCCTCAGCGCCGCACGTGGAGAACCGAGGAAACCGCCGTAGCGCGCCTCCGGCCGGGGCCAACGACCCGGCCGCCCTCGTGCTGCACTGCAACGGCGTTCTGGTTGGCTGCGAGGCGCGGGCGCCCGTTCATTGGCTGACGCGGCCCCAACACTCGCCGTACAAAACCACATCGGCTATAGAGGGGAGGGGGGGGGGCACGGGGGGAGATTATTAAACGGCGTCCTCACGCGTACGAAGACAAAAAAAAAAAAAAAAAAAAAGAGTCCGTGGAGGGTTCGGTCGTCGACCGGAAGGGTGACGACGGATAATGGGTGCCTAGCTGGGGGAGGCGGTAAGATTCCTACCCCGCTGTCTCGTGGGAATAAGACGGAGGGAAGCAGGATGTCTGTCGTTCGATGTATCGACCATTTTAGTGCAAAGCATGCGCGGACGTTGCGGTCGCTGTGTCCGGGCAGTGGTGTGGGAGGGGGAAGCCGCCTGGAGGGGGGCGGGCGGCTCGTTTCGGAGGTGTGGGTAGCACCTTGACCAGGCTCAACTCTCCTTGATTTAGGACTGGCCGCAAGAGACCAGGCGAGGTAGCCAGCGAGCCGACTTCTACTGTTATCTCTGACCACCGTGTGTCCGTATCAGCAGTTACTCCTATAGACGTCATGCCTTGCTGTACTCACGGCACAAGAGGAAAGTAAATGCTTCATACAAAACAGAGCTCCGAATACCCATCAAAAACTCCAACATCCGAATGGTGGGATCCACATACCTTACTGATGCGATAGTTTACTAAATATTCTAGAGAAATGTAAACCACACACTAACAGTCGAGCCTCGTTCTGCAACCGAGGGGTCATTCTGCACGGAGCCTGCACGGCGAGTGAAGGCAGGACGCAGACGGCCTTGAGGGACTGTGAAGTAGGGCAAACGGTCTGGCAGGAGCGCCATCAAGTCAGCACCTCCGCAACATCACCAGATAGAGCTCTACCCAGAGACCCGCACCACATGAACGCTGTCACATGCGCTGTGAATAATCAATATTATGTTTTCAATCTTCTCAACTGCTTGCTTTGGTGATGTGTTTCATATTGTTACTAAAACTTTTCAGTTTTTAATTTTGCGGGCTTTTGCAGGTTTTTTTTTGTTGCAACAACAGCACTAAAATAGGCAGCACCTTATCTATTAATCATCAGTCAATAAATTGAACGTGCGGGCATCACTAGCTAACATCGTACACTTCAGTCTCGGAAACGATGCAGAAAGCACGCTACGAAATTTCGATTCTTCAGGATGTTAAACTCGTATATTTTTACTATCATTACACTATTCAGTATTTTGCATTAAAAGGTTTATTAATTTTGTAATAAGTAATCGATATTGCTTATTGAAATTTGTGCAAAAATCAGTTGTTTTTGGAGCCGGTGTGAGCAAAAAAAAAGTGACAACAGTAAGGAATGACAATAATACATAAAAAATCATGTTTGTATTTACCTATGAGGGCCCGATACCCTAAGGGCCTACACACGCTAAATATGGCCCTGCCTCTATCGCAACGATCTGTCTTCTTGTCGTATTAAATCACCACTGTTCTTTGCACTCAGAAGTTACCAGCATGAATAACACAGACAGCACATCGCTTTTTGAAGCAACGAACACTGAACAAACCAAAGTAGCTAACGGATGTTGTGGGCCATTTTCTCAATTACAAGTTAATAAATGATAATGAAATTTATTTTATTTTTTTGTGTCTTGTGAAAAACATGTCGTGGTGTTTACACCCGTGTTTTGAACTCGATAATCTTAAATGTAATAGTGATACTGTGAAACCGAGCGTGGTGAGTGAACGGCTAACGCTCTGGCCTCGCACTCGGGAGGACGTGGGTTCGAATCCCCATCCGGGCATCCAGATTTGGGTTTTCCATGGTTTCCCCAAATCACTCGATGCTTCCTTCAAAAAGGCCATGGCCGAATTCCTTCCCGTTCCTTGTCCCCAGTCCCATCCCGCCTGTAATGACCTTAGCCGCTACCGAAAAAAAAAAAAAACTGCACGTAGAAGCAAACCATAGATAATGATATATGGAAATAGAGTGAAACGCGTACGACACAAAAAATAAAAATTAAATTCAGTTGCGTTGGCGTGTCATTAACCTTTATAAAAAAAATTAATACCAATTGGCTTCTAGTATGCAGATTGTATTGATACTAAAATACACAGCATAATAACGAGGGGTGATGAGAAACTACGGTTGCAAATCCTGCAGTGAAACGAATACATTTTGTTTCATACAACCAATATAGCCAGCAGACAGTACACCCACTGGTCGCTACGTCGGATGAATTTGAATATCGTGTCCTTGCATGTTCAGCTACATGGCCACTAAGTGGTTCAGCTCCTCGTCTGAAGTGAATCGCCAGCCTCCAATGTGCTCTTTCAAGTGAGCAAAAAGGTGAAAGTCGCTAGAAAAGAGGATCAGGCTGTAGAGAGGGCTGCTGGGTCGGCCACTGCGATCTTCGTCGGTGATGTTTTCTCTAATGGCCGCAGACTTACAACACTAGTGTTGCGCATTGCAGTTCGCGACTGGGAGCGCTCAGTTTAGTTCGCAGATCCTCCGCGAACGAGGTAGCTCTTTTAGTTCGTTAGTTCCCTTCTCGAATTCAGAGAAACAGATCGTTCGCTCGGTTGCTACCGCTACTGCAAGCGCTATTTTATTTGTTAAGGTTGTTGTGGTTATCGGGGGTTGTCTCTTAATTGTTAATAGGATCAAAGCGTATTTTGTTTTCACATTCCTCGTTAAATTTCCGTTTGAGTTTTCTGCGATAGTGATTAATCTTGAACAGTTTATTATTATTATTATTATTTTTAAATACGTATCTGTGACTTCAGTGAAATGTGTTCACAGGGAACAAAAGTCAGTTTTCGAAGAAGGATCGAATGAACTAACGAGCTAACGAGCTGGGAACTAGTTCGCGTAGTTCGTCTGTGGGAGCGGTCTTCCGAACTAGTTCGTTCGAGAACTACACCAGACTATACGACACCATTCTGCCACATGCTACATTACAGTCCCTCCGTAAACCCTACCAGCTGCCGGTGAAGTGCAGCCGCTGACACATGTTTCGCCCGCAGAAACAGAATAACTGAGCGGATTTGTTCGCGGGAACATTCTAACAAACGAGTTGCCAGTACTGTTTACCTACAACTAGCACCGTAGGTGAAATTCCGTATAGTTTCCAAGCGCATGTCTATAACGGACGACACTCCAGGAATATCGGACTACACAATTACAAAACTATGATCTGAAAGTATCCAGTGGATAGAAACCTGTAGTAATAATACTACTAGCTGGTGCCCACGACTGCGTTCGTGTTTGTAAAGAATTTTGATTGATAGCTACCGACATGCAACCACCAAAATGCACGAAATGAGACTCGAGGTTAATACCAAACACAATCACCAGTGATCGGCGCAGGGTATTTACGGCTGCAAAGTCAAATATGGGGACACAAATGTCTCTGGTCGAAATATACTCTCTGTCGACTACTTTCAACCTTCGAGTATCCCACATTCCCACAGCTAACGACATGCTACCACCATAGTGCACGATGGCAGCTACTACCTCACGCAAACACCAGTGATCTGCGTTATGTTCTTGTGGCAGCAAAGAGAAATATAGGGACACTCATGTGTTTGGTCGGAAAATGAAAATCGACCATTATCAATCGCTATATCTGCTTCACCCTCACAGCTACCGGAATTCGGCCAACGTTGTGCACGATGGAAAACTGCATGGTACTACCACCCACGAACACCAGTGATCTGTGCTGGGTCGTGCAAGCTGCAGACCGAAATACAGGGCCCACACTGGATCGTACAATGGGACCCGATTCGAGAACTGGTTCTCGACGCACCAGCTGTCCTGTTTAAACGGCTTCACGCAATTATCAAGGCGAAAGCTGTGACGGTTCCCAATCTTAGTCGCATAAACTACACGTTTCACAAACAAAGATGCGCTTTCCACACGCAGATCATAGCTACACGTTCGCAGCCAGATGGCAGCACATTTCACCATAGAGTAAACTCTCTGGCTCTGTCGTGAGTGAGCCTCACCTCTCCCACATCAGACGCTGAAAAACTCAAACCCAACTGCGATGTGAAAGACATGCTATGAGCGTCGGAATCTTACATGTTCATTATCTTCATAGTTTGCCTTAACAGGCATCTGAAATGGTTTTACTTGTATTAATGCGAGGCATTAAAATATATAATCACGTATGGAATGCAAAATATATTCTCGTACTATACTCGTGGATTCCTACCCTCATAGCAGCTTTTAACCTCGTGGTTTATATACAGCGTGTCCGGAAATGAAACGATAATCCAGCAACCACAGATAGTTCACGTCATTTCCTACTATATTTTTTATTTTAGCAAAAGTCTCACCATTTTCAAGATACTGATTTTTAAATATTATTTAAAAACATATGACCTGGTTAAGTTTATTCTATGCGACTTCTACAAATTAAGACTTTTTGATTCCTGTTTTTTTTTTTTTTTAATTTACTCAAAGGATTTGTATCATCTAAAACAATATTCTTTTTTAAAATACGATAAAAAAAAACTTATAATAATCTTAAATGATATCATTATTTTATACTTCTTTTAATATGATTGTTTTGTGGTAGTTCAGTCTTCTAAAGAGACCATTGTGCATTTTAAACATGTAGTAAAAAATGATAAGAATGATTTTAAAAAAGAATAATGCAAGTAATATTTTTTATTTCGTTAAATATAAAAATTCTTCAAAATGACCACCATTTGCTCTTATGCACGCCCTAAATCTATTGACACATGATCCTTTTATTCGGCGAGCTTAACTTTTGCGGTTAATGTGTACCGCAGGTGTTTTTATTTTCTCACGTAGTTACCTCCGTCATATAAAATAAATCTTTTAGGCAGCCCCAATAAAAAAAAAAAAAAAAAAAAAAAAAAAAAAAAAAAAAAAAAAAAAAAAAAAAAAACCCCGAGAGATTTAGGTCCCGCGATCTTGGTGACCATAAGATTTTTTAAAATGTATTTTAACGTTTAAAAAAACATTGATTTAGATGACTCAAACATCCTTGAGTAAATAAATAAAAAAACAGGTTTAATTTATAGAAATGGCATGGAATAAACTAAACAGAGTCACATGATCAATTTTTTATGAATAATTTTCACGCCAGTGCCATTGAATATGTTGTTTTTATTTTCCTTACGGGTTTCACTTCATCCTCTGAAGCATCTTCAGCGGTTCTGTCTATTAATTAAATTTGTTCTATATTGAAATTTGCACAAGAAAATTAGGATATATACAGATATAAGCTTACTTGCATTTTCACATGTTCACATTGGCTTGTAATTGTACCGTGTTTCACCATCAGTTGTATCTGTAATAACAATATTTTGCACTGCAGGTATTTGTTGCAGCTTTATGAGTAATTTCGTGTCACTTCCACTGCACTATAGACATTGATTTCCGATGGCTTACATTTGTTTAGTGTGTAGTGTACATCGCTGAGCGGCAGGTTTGTTTATCGTTTGGTTTCTGTTTTTATTCGGTGGGTGGCGCGTTTTTAAATATGTCTCTGTGCTTAGTTCGGTGTGTTTAGTGTATTATTATTATTGGCTGTGTCTTTTTGTGGTAGATGGTTGTGTTTTTTATTTCGTCTTAAGTACTGTGTATTAGAGGTGAGCAAAGTGACTCACTAAAAAGAGCGGCGCTCATTTGATCCCTCTATAAAAAGAACTAGTTCTTTTCAACGGTTCACCAGCTCACTAGCTCAGTTTATACAAAAAGAGCAGTTATATCTATTTTGAGTGTAGAATATGTTCTTTTTATTTACATTTAGACTGATTTCTTAGGTTAATCTGACTGGTTATTTTCGTTTATTTTTGTATTTATTCTGAAACATTTTTGCTTCTTAAATACTACCGGATTACTTTCACGCAGAAAAGGCCATTTCAAAGCGTCAATTAAATATTGTTCGGATTGCTGGGAATATTTGAGAAATAGTTTGAGGATAGTTAGTTTTCCATTAATTTCAATTTTAAAGAAGTTTTCGCATTAAATGAAATGAAGGTTACTGTTCACAAATAAAATTTTACTTATTTGGCCATACAGCAGCCTTCTTCATTTTTCAGTGCGAATTTGTCGAGCATTTGTAAATAATCTTCCACAAGGCACGCTTGTAGTCGGAATACACAAAGAGAAGCGGAGCGGGCCGTCAGATTCGAAAGAACTAGCTCCCCAGAGGCACTGCTCCGCGCTGTGCTGAGCGCTTGGGATCGGAGAACGACGCGAACGAACGAGCTCTTTCCGCGCTGGGCATTGGAAACGGAGAACGTTGCGAACGAACTAACTCATCTCGATCTTCGGGATTTCTTATTTTTTCAGAGCGGAGTGGATAAACAAGTATTGAAATCCGGTAATAGTATATGCTATGTTGTAAACCTAAGCCATGTAGTATTTATATTACATCTGAAAAGCATGACCCCATACAAGATGGGTATTACAAGAAAGAGTGATTTCTGACATTAATTTGTAAATTTTCCCTTTACTAAACTTAATATGGAACATATAAACTGGATTATAGAATTAATATATATAAATTGTATATCTATAAGCAAATGTGAATCTTGTCTAAGGCAGTATGGTATGGCAGAAGAATCATAGATACAAACTTGCCATGTAATATGTATTAAAGTCTGTAATTGTATATGTTCACTTTTAAAGACAACTATGTATAGCATTAGAGCCACATCTGTAAGTCCAAAATGTAAAAGTATACATGGTTTGGCTGTATAGTCATGAAACCAAAAGCCAATAAATAAATAAATAATAATATAATATCAGCGTGGAACTAAGAATAAACATGGGTCTGGCCGCGGGCGAGATTTATTATTGGCGCACCCTCGATTGAAGTTAAGTTTAATCGAGACCGACACACCACCGTCATTACGGCCTCCAAGAAGAACAACTGTTCACTTTTAGTGAGCGACTGCTCACTCGCTCTTTCAAATGAACTGTTGTAAAGAACTGGTTCACTCGCGAACGACCCATCTCTACTGTCTACAGTGTTGGGTCCGTCAGGTTCGTGTATTCATTTATTATGATCTTTTCTTCGGCCAGTGATTTTTGAATGTGGTAGTTTTCCTGAACCGTTAGTAGTTGTGGTTTGCTATTATTAATGGTTAGTATTTGCATGTCTTTTGTTATGTTTGTGGGCTGGTGATTATGCTCTAGTAGGTGTTCTGCGAATGTTGAGTGGTTTTTGTATTTTAGTGCTCTTAAATATTCCTTATATCTGGTTTCAAACTTCCTGCAAGTTTGACCTATATATTCGGCATTACAGTCATTACAAGTTAATTTATATTTACCTAAATTGTGAAATTTGTTATTTGGTGTGTTGTTTGTGATATTTTTCTGTAGTGAGTTGTCTGTTCTAAATGCTATCCTGAGTCCTTGCTTTTTCAGAATATTTGCTATTTTGTGAGTGTTCTTGTTTATGTATGTCAATGTGTGCCTTTTTTCTTGCTTGTGTGGATGTTGTTGTTGCGTTCATGGGGGTGTTTGTATTTGCTTGTTGTGGAATTGGTATAGTGTTATGTGTTGTTCTTAGTATTTGATTTTTGATGGTTTTGTTTATTTGGTGTATTCTGGTTCCTTTCCTTTGTATCCATTTTTGGTGGCTATGTATATGTGTTAAGTTCTGTTTTGTAGTTGTCCTTGTTTAGTGTTTTGTTTAGTCTGTTGAGCATGCTTCCTTGTATGTTTGTGGATGATTGGAATTCGAGCCTATTATCATGTCTGTTGTGGTGTGTTTCCTGTATATTTCAAATTGGAGAATATTGTTGTGAGTGGTTATGGTGAGGTCTATGAAGCTGATTTTTCCTTCTTTTTCTTTTTCCAGTGTAAAATTTATGTTTTTGTGTATGGTGTTGATTTCCGTGTGTAGTTGGTTAACTCTGACTTCTGGTTCATTTACTACACAGACTATGTCATCAACATATCTCAGCCAAAATATGATGTTTTAACCTTTGTTGTGCATGATGTTTTCAAATATGTGATTTTCTATATAATTTATGAAAATGTTTGTCAATGTATGTTGGGGAACCCATTGCTAAACCATCATGTTGAGTGTAATTGTTATTGAAGTGGAAGTAATTTTGTGGAGTTAACAAACTGTTAATAAAACCCACCGAGCTACTTCCAGACAGCACAGAAATGACGTATCGACTAGCGAGCGAGTCGATTATTGTCAGCTCTCTGCAGCAGCTCTAGCTTCTCTCAGAGGCGTGTCCACTGCAGAGTTATAGTATACAGAGCTTCTCGCCAGTTTTTACTCTCAAGTGGAAACGCACCCTAAAGAAATGAAAACCATTATTGATAGCTTTCAAAAACTGGCCACTCATACACTCACCAGCGCGTTTCAATGAGTTGACGACACCTGCCTTCCGCCCGCATAAGGCAGCTGTTACTACCTGACTTGAAAGGGATGCAGTATCCCGCGCCGAACAACCTCAATGAAAGGTACCGAAGCAACGCTCAGTTGGAATCTCAATCCGGATTTACAAGACCGGAAGCGAGGCGAATTTCAAATGCTTCTGGAGTGTGCTAGCACAGTAGTCGATTATAAATCGAAGCCATGTCTAGTTGCAAACTGTGTTCCACCACCCCACATTTTCCTTTTGCTTGCTCCAGGCAAACATGTCGGACATGTTCCAAGCAACGTTGTTTCATACACCGTATCGTCTGGCCGATGTACTTTTCACAAGGAATGCTGTAAACTCCTGGTACACGGAGGGCAAGGTCATCCTTTGGATAGCGCAAAAGTGCAACGGCTAGACAAAACGGTGTATTGAACAACGTCGTTTAGAAGATGCCCGACATGTTCGCCTATGGCGAAAGGACAAACCTGCGGTGGCGGAAAATAGGACAAGGCTTCGATTTCGAATCGACGAGGGTGCTGGCGCATACCAGAAGCTTTTGGCTCATCGTAGTTGCAGCAGAGCTTCCGATCTTGTAAACCGTGATTATAGATTCCAACTGAGTGATGATCGGATATTGAGGATGATCGTCGTGCTTCGTGCCTCGCGGGATGCTAATCACTAACAATGCCTCCTGTGGTCGTGTCAGGCTACCAAACAACGCATTGTTGGCTATATGTTGTCAAAATATCGTGTTTAATCGACAACTTCATTCGTTTCCCGACACAACGCTGAAAAAAACTGCGGTCATTTATAAACACAAGATTCTTCTGCGCAAATAAATCACCAACAGTATTAAAACTTAACCAAGGGAATCAATAACAAGAGAGAAAATAATCTACCACATTGATCCTGATAACACAAGGGTTAATTCACGCTGTGCCAGTAACTGTCTTGTGGATCTCAGATCTTAGATGTAGGAGACCAAAATCGCCCCTCCCCCGAAAGAAAGCTTTTTAGTAGTCTTTCTATATTCTAATGTGCCTTAATGAAGCACATCACACCAAACTAAACCGACAGTCCTGTGCTAATGCGAGGCATGCGCGTTAACAATGTAATGTCGGACTAGGGATTGCAATCCAGCAAAGCGGGATCCCGCAATCCCGCGGGATCCCGCAACATTAGACAGTCTGGCCGATTCGCAAAAAATTAAGCGGATCCGCAATCCGCAAAATCCGGCGGAAACGCGTGTCAGTCTGCGTGACTCGCTGCCCCACTCGGTCTCTGTCGGATATTTCGCACTGTTTGCCTGTACCAGAGCAGTTGGCATTTGACTCGTGTGAACAAGCGTTTGTTTTTGTCAACATTCGTCATTCGTAAGTAAATAAATAAACTTTTACGTATTCATTAAAACTTACGTTTGTTTCGAGTACACATTTCTGTAATTTGAGTTATGGTGCGTATTTAGTACGATTTTCTAACTACAAAATAATTTTTTAAGTGTCGCACACGTTATCTGAACTACACGGTTACAGCTTTTTATTCACGGTTTCATTATTCCCATTTTCTGTATTTGTAGATAAAGTAATTGTGAACTTTCCTAATTTGCCGCTGAAACTTTGATTATTCGTTGATATGATACTAATGTTATCGTAATTTTAACGATCGCGTACCTATTTATTTATCAGCTATAAAAAGGAAATTGTATATCCTTTGACTTATTGTTGTTTTGGCTTCTGCCTCAATGCGTTTCTTTGACGAAAGCCGCCTGCTTTCATGTGCCGCTCAGCCTTTCGATTAATCCCTCTTCTCCTTGTTATTATTTCGACTAAAGGTAAAAAAAGTTATAATGAAATTTTCACGGGTGTATCGACGAATTGTGTTGTAGGAACACCATACTTCGACGGCTGCCTCCGCCGTCTTCCTCACGTGTGTAATTTCGTGTGTTTGGAATGAAATCCGAAGATACAACCTATGAGGACTTCACTGCAATCATTCGTCCAGAAATTCCCCTTTCTTACTGAAAAATAATAATTTCCACTCTAAAAACGTCGTTACGCCACATAAGTAAATCTGAAATACTTGACAGTTTACGTGTTGGTGAGTAGTTTCTTTTAATAACATTGAATCAACTGTAATATCAATCAAGGAATCAGGAGATATAATAATGAATCATGCAAAAAAGGACCAAGTCTCGTGCTTGTGCAGTGACAAAAGGTTATGAGATCTTGTTCTGAGCCAAGGCTACACTTTACGGAGTATATTCACTTCACTTTGTGAAATGGAATACTTTTCTCGGTATTATGGATCGTTTATTTAGATTTTTATTAAAAAGAGAAAAAAAAACTCTGGTAACTTGGCCATTAAGCAAACCATACTTTTACACTTATGTGATGTGTTGTAAGGCACATAATATGACCTAAGAATCAATATTTTCCATTTTTATTATTCATTTAAAAATTGGTTTAGATTAAAAAACAAAAATGTAAAACCTCGAAATACACTTAAGACACGTTAAAAAGTTTTAATGTCATTTTGTCAATCAAAATATTGTTAACTGTTAATTTTTATAATTTAACATTAAAAAATATTTATTAATTTGATTATTATTTAATTTATTAACGTTTTAAGTAACTACGTTTTAAATATATGCGTTAAAAAACTGTTTGTACCAATCCCGCACGGATCCCGCGGGATTGAAAACACTGCGGGATTGCAATCCTTATGTCGGACTGAATTGGTAAACATCAAAAACGAAGTATTGATATTAATATTATCCCTATGATTCGCAGCAAGGATGTAGAACAAAAACAGAATTTCGCCAGCCAGCGAGAAAACAACTGAGAGCATTTTCAGGACATGTTGGTGCTGCCCATCGTAAACTACAGCGAGATCAGATCATGAAATATGAATAAGGACAGAGGATTTTAAGGGACGCGGAGGTCTTGCTCAAAGAACCATACGACCTACATAAATATTGAATTTATGTAGGTATTGTGTAAGTGGAAAAGAAATTTGATACGAATAACAATTGAAATAATTGCTCAGTTAAATTCAGACTTATACTCATTCTCCTTTGATAAACGCGATGAATCTGTAAAATTTTAATTAATTTTTTTGGTTCTCGCTTTACGCCTCGTCGATGTTGAGTTGACTAGAGAGGCTGCATAGGATATACGGCAAGGTACGGGAAGGAATTCGGCAATGATATTTTGAAGGAACCATCCCGGCATTCGTCTGGAGTGATTTTGGAAAACCCAAATCTACATTGCCTGACGGGGATTCAAACCAGCGTCTTCTCGAATGCGTGGCCAGAGCGTTACTGCTCACTCACCACGGTCGATTAAAATTAGTTGAGTCCTTGAAACGCAGTAAGAAGCAACAGCTAAACGGAAAGTAAAATGTGATAATAGCACTTCCGTTGTCTGTTTCCTGTTTATGTAGCAGTGTTATCAAATATTTAGTACTTGAAACATGCTGTTGAAAAATAACACACTTTTCACTTATCCTATTTAAGATTCCCTGCATTTATTGTTTTGCTATACATTTAATCATATAAAACACTTACTACCCCTCCAGGTATTGACAATTCCATTCCATGTTAATCATACTGTATGATATACCATTATGTCGTCTGTTAAAAGGTTCCGAGTGTAAACCAGCGACACAATTATTCATTGGAATAATGAGCAGCAATGGCGCCAATACTCTCTCCTGTGGCTCTGCCATTTTCACTTTCCTCTCTTTTGATGTTGCATTTCCTACCCTTCGGTTCCTGTGATCTAGATTTTCCCTTTCTATGGTTACCCGAAATCATCATTTTCGACCTTGTCAAATGGTTTGGAGACATGTAGCCCGCTAACCGAATACCTTCTCCTAAACTCATGTTGGTAATTTACTTACCCACGTTTACTTACGATGACAATAATTCCGAGCCGAGTGGTTTACGTGATAACAAAATTTCCATCTCCCCGCGACTTGTCTGTGTGTCGCAGCCTTTGTCATCCTGCAGGAGAGAATGGGACCTACGGTTTCACACGGAAGAGGATTGAGTTTTCGGCTTAGAAGATTATGGAATACCTAAAATGGCAGTCAGCGTGGTGAACATTATGTTTTTAGTTTTTATTTTAAGTAGAAAAAACTATCTTCATTTTTAAGCAGAAGAAGAATGGATAAGAAAAAATGTACAACAACAACACAATGTTACAAAAGTCTTGGAATGTGAAAAGGGTACAGGATAAATTTAGGCCAAGGAATATACCTGTGATTATAGGACAAGTATGAAATAGAATAATGGTGACTTAGATAGGGGAAACAGATAATACACACACACACACAGACAAAACAGCTGAACAGCTTCTACGATAGCCAAGCATTTTCGAAGCCACAGAAATATTACTACGAGGATTAAAGAGAAGGAGAAGTTGACTTTCTGTTTTGGTGTACAAACGTCTGTATTGCGATCCTTTATGTGGATTTGGAAGACAAATGTTGGTGGCGCGCGAATGAAGGCACGCTTTTTGGAGGAAGGTGCAGGGAGATACAGGAGAGCGCGTAAGAGGGGAATAATAACGAGAGGAAGAGAGAGAGGGGAGAAACACGCTGACACCGCAGTCCACACGACTGTCCTCACGAGTGAAACGCGGATTAGGGTTCCCATTGCTTCGACCTCTAATTTCTCTGAGTGACAAACTGTCATTGAATCCTTCGATTTTAAAGCTAATGTTGCTGAAGTTTTCTTCGTTCGTTTTGCAAGCCGTTCCACGTGCCATAACAAAGACAGTATTGCAAATACAATGTGTGTTCTAAGTGCTTCATACGTAATGCTGCCTGCAGAAATAATCCACCTATTCCTTTTTGTAAACTAACGTTATACTACGAATTTATATCTTACATTCAGAATGTTTGCTTGTTTAACTAGCTGAAAGCGTGTTAGAACTATTGCTATTTAATTCTAAAATATATGAACTAGCCTCAAATCCCATCAAAAATAACGGGTTTAACGAAGTGTTGTGACAATTCATTTCTCTGCGGTTGTTACGTATTGCTCATATCTTTATTTTGTAATTTGTACATATTTCGGTTGTAGTTCACACAGCGACACACATGGATGCTCCACTGAATGAATTATGTCAAAATTAGGGAACAAATTAGATTAAAAATAAATTAGGAATCCTTAAACTTTATGCTATACTGCTTGATATTGGTTTTATTCCTTTTCCAGGTCTCATTCAGTACTATAAATACGGAACTAATTCCATCCGTATGATTTAGTAACTTCAGTAACTCGACACTTATGAAAACAGCTTAAGTTATTTATAAAACTAAATTCATCGTGGTTTACTCCGTAAAAAAGGGTGTCAGTGGTCTGTTCCTATGTGCATTTTGACATAACCACATTGTTGTTCAAAATTCATAGATGCTATTACCCACGTAGGAATAGATTCATTGTATTGTGATCTGAATTCGACTTCCTGAAAATATTTACATATGTCTGATGTAGTGACATCAGTAATAAAAGCACTTATAATTAAAATGTTAATTGAAACGCAGAACATACCTTTATATCAGTGTTTCAGTAAATCATTTCTTCCAGTATATTATAGCAGTGACTTTAAATATCTACATTGGATATAAATATCTTGTAAGCCCATCAAAAATACGCGCTGAAAGAAGCAATTCGTTTCTTCGCTGACTAGGTTTAATTTTCATCAAATGACGTTCGTTATCTTGAAAATGATGTAATGTAGATATTTGTTAGCTTACTGTAGCAACTGTATCGCTTTCCAGAGTGAATAAGAAAAATCTGCATCAAAAGAATTTTCATTAAGAAAAAGCAACTAACAATTAATACGTCGATTTAAGTGGAATACGTATTTTTCTTTCAGTGTCCTGACAATTAATTTATTTACTGATACGTAGCTAAATAGAACTGTTATTAAATAACGTACATAACCTAGAACAACATCTCTGATGTTGTGAAAAGGAATGACGTCATGGCACTACGGCATCATTGCGTGGTAGAAAATAACCAAAACTTGCGTTTTATATTAATTTATATTATGAATTACAGAATATGAAAAAGTAGAGATATAAGACGAACTAATGCATAAGTGTGTGTAAGAACGTATGCAACGAGTGTAATGATCTATTTTTTTAGACAGGGTAGCTAAATTAATACGAAACACGTTACCAGCGGGCGGACGGGATCGGCTACGGAGAGAACGCATCTCCCAATCCCTGTACAGCCATCCACATATCGATTTTCCATGGCCTCCCGAAATTATTCGAGGCGAATGTCGTTTCATTTCCACGAGGAGGCTGTGGCGGAGTTCATTTCAGCTCCTGCTGTCAACATTCGTCTGGTTCTAATGACCTCGATATCGACGAGCCGCAGAACCCTACCTAAAAAGAGGACATATGAATTACGACGCAGAAGAGATTGCGGAATTATGTGGCAGTTAACTAATGGTGGGCAAGGGAACGAAGAAAATACTCTACATGCTTGAAGCAGAAGAGGAAGAAGAAATTAAAAGTATCGTCACAGTTTTAGATGTATGAAAAACATTGCAAACCACCCAGAGAAAAATGTGCAATTGTCGCTAACAGTGTTGCAACTGAAATGTTATTGTTCGAAAGATAATTTGCTGCACACATCGATTTCAAAGGACTATTTTTAGTTTATTTCTATGATATTCCAGTAGATAATTGCAAATTCATTATTTCATTTTTGCTTCATAGCACACCAATGCATTCAAAATTTGGCTGCCTTTGTCGGGTCGGAATGTAGCCGTTTTTTCTGTATACAATTTAAAATAATTCATTACAATTTTTGTTTCGTTCATACTTTATCTATTAATCAATTTTATAGGATCAGTATGTTCAAAAGATAGTCCCTGATATCTTGTACAAAAAAAAAGAATTTTTGATTGGCTGTTCAAAGAATGTTACCTGCCATACTGATTAATCGTCTTACACCTATCACTACGTAACATCTTAATTCCACTAACGAGTGGACCCGTCTTGATCACAGACTCCGATGATTCTGACACCTGTTGAATATAACTGGCGACGGGCCGTTACGATACATCGCGTTCAAAGTTTTTATAGCAGCTCATAAGCAGTAAACCAAGCTAGTAATGCGGCCCTCGACGTTCCTGTGATTTCTGATACTAGTGAGATTTTAATTTTATGTACTAATGTAATATTTTTTATCCTTATACTATAATCCCCTGATCCTGTAACGAAAGGGATACCACACCACAAAAACATGTATTACAACAAGTTTAGCAATCGAGGATTTCAAAGTCTGTTGGTTCCTTTGTGAGACATAACTGGTAATTTTCTTTGTATAGTTACTGTTCCTGTTATGTAAGCCTCAGAGGGATCGCAACAGGTATTGAGACTAACGGTTATATGAAATGAACCACACCATCACCATAAAGAGCCTCAGAAACTTTTCATACCCTACCTTTAAGTGTGACTATAAACAATTATTAAAATTAAAAAAAATACATTTTTAAAAAAACTTAAGGGTAAGGAATGGAGTGCAATATGCGGATGTTGAAAATTAATTGGATAGTTAAAGCACGAAACTAATCATCTATAAAATGGTGGAAAGGCTGAACTTCATGATAAAAACTTACACAAAGAGGAGAGCCACACCTACAGAAAGAAAGACATAAATCAGAGAACGTGAATTACGTTATGGTCGGTATAGGATGCTATACTTGACCCTCATTATATAATGTATTGGGAGTATTATGTCACCCGCAGTCAATACACTACCTGCATTTTATTTTACTATGCGTACTTCAATCATTTCTCAGAATGTGTCTTCCTTCCTGACAAAGTCTCGGGGAGATATTTCTAACATCTGTTCTTATAAAACGCTTGTTTGGTCACGTTCTGTCACACTATGACGTCGCGCTATGACGACACGATATACGCCTTCGTTGCACAACTTACGACCAGAGATGTTGTTCTACGATTCAGTAAATAAATTAACTGTCAGAGAACTGCAAGAAAAGTATGTATTCCTATTAAATCAACAATAAAATTATCAGTTGCTTATTTTTATTTAATATTCGTTTTATTTAAAAGCATTAGTTAAAATCTTAGGTCATAGATATGTAAGATAAAACCTTTAATCTTCGTTTAGCAATGATTAAATTGCTTTTATAACCGGCACTTAGCTTGAAAGCAGAGGGTGAGAGTTTTTTTTTTAAAAATATTTCAAATAGTTTTCATGAGTGTCCTATTACTTAAGTCATTACTTCGTTTGAACGAAAGTTGTTCCACGCTGATCGCAATCTATACAGCCTAGACTACAATGAAATGTAATATTACCTGGCATGACGTAGGTTGTTAAGATTTTTTTTAATTTCCTTTGATTTACTGATTGCATGTTTAGCCATTCAACCGTTGGAATATCGATCTGAATCACGGATAACAAAAAAAGACCAATCCAAGATTTTTGATTTAGTTTATATGGCGATGTATTACTATCACCAAATTGTGATACAGTTGTGAGGTACACAATCTCACCTTTCAAGATTTTAATATTAGTAAATTTGTTTTTTTTATTTAGTAGATGTAATTGTAAATACTAACATTGAATTTGTAATTTCGAAGGTCACAGAATGTTAAGACAAATATACGAGATCTTTGGCGAATAAAGAACAGTTGAAAAAAGTTGAAGAAAAGGTTTTGTTGGAAGAGTATGAGTTGGTTTTGAAGAGAAAATATATTGAGAGAAGAGGTGAAAGAGAAAGGCTCAATGGAGAAGCCGCGAATAATCCTGGTGGGATTAGTAACTGGAAAATGTTAGCCTGAGGGCAGAAAATTAGAGTAATGATAAAGTTAATGAAATATGAATTTGAAATTGATAATTGGTTGATATGTGGAAAATAGAAGATATAAGATAAGTAGAAAATGTTTTATTTAATATTTTGATTGTAATAAAGACAAAGGAGTTGATTCTTAAAGTTCGTGTGGTAGGATTTTGTTAATAGTGATTTCATCTACAGCGTGGGTATCGAAATAAATTCAGTGACGGACAAAAAAGGTTAAATGAAATTCTTATGTACTGGTCTGACGCAGGAAACATAAGTAAAAGTTTTATATTAAAGTGCATAAAGTACATTTCCATAATTTCTAAAAATAAAGATCCTTACATGTATTAATATGCTTGTGATTGAAGCATTGTTTCTCTAGCGGAAAGATTAGCGTTGTATGTGGTTAGGTTGAAATGCAGTCTGGACCAGAATGGCAACGAAAAATTTTTGTTACAGCGTAAGGCACTAGGAATTACATTGAGCTTCAATTTAAAACAATATTGTTTATTTAATCAATTGTTAAGAAATGAGTTGCCAGAACACTGAAAGAAAAGCATGTACTTCGTTTAAATTGGTATATTAATTATCACTTTTTTTGACTGAAACCATTACTTGGTTTGAATGAAAGAAGTTCCAAATTGATCACGATCTATGCAGCCTAAACCACAATTAAATATTACGTGGCATTACATAAGTTATTAAGATTTATTTTTTGTATCATTCGTTTTCACAGGGGTCTTTATCATAGATCATAAGAAAGAATGATGTAAGAACACGTGAAGATTTTGGATCAAGTTTATGTATATGTTAATGCACGTGTGATTGAAGCTTTGATTTTCTAGCGTAATATCAGCGGAGATTGTGGTTATGCTGAAATGCAACCTGGACCAATTTGACAACTGAAACTATTTCCTACAGCACAAGGGACGAGAAATTATATTAAGCCTTATTTTATAACAATTCAGTTTTGTTAAGCAACTGCAAAGAGATTAACTCCCAAAACACTCAGCTAAGCCCGACATTTTTGACGGGCATTGAGGCTACGCCTAGCATTGTTTCGTCCTGGGTGACAGGCTCCTGGTGACCTGTCTCTACTAGCAGCTGTCCGTAGCGTCTGTTCCACGTGCTCTGTACTGGTAAACACCCCCCCCCCCCATTTCAGATTCGTTTCACTAGCGACATCGTCGCCAAATAACTTTGCGTTACGAATCATACCTCGCTTCATTCACAAATGGTCTCCCCGTGTTCACGATCTCGTTTTGAACGAACTTTAAAGTTATAAGAAAAGAGGAAATATCATAGTTACAACTCAGGTTATTGAACTCTTAAGTATATATACCTACATTTGATAATTACATTAGATGTGGCAGAACAATAAGTATATTTTTTTATTTAGGAAATAGAATTACAAATAATAACTGAAGTTCGCAAAACAAAATGATTTATATCAAAAAGAGAATACTTGAAATAAAAAACTTACTAGTATGAAAGATTAGAAATGTGGTGCTGGAGAATGATGTAGAAAGTTAAGTTTAAAATGGAAACAAGAAATTAAAGTATGCCGAAAATGACGGCTGTGAGAGAAGGTTGTGAAAGGGACATGATTAGTGGTTGTTCTTTTAGGCATCTTTTACGCAGGATAATGGAGCAACAATAGAAAAAAATCAAAGATTAAAACATAGAAACGATATAACTGACAACGTATGATGTAATGGGTGTGCGGAGGTGAAGAGATCCATTAAGCCTATCAACAGTGTAGTGGTATGTGCCGGAGGGAGGTAAGGGTGAAAACCTTTTACTTCTTTTTATAATTCAAAGAAACCCTAGGCTGCTAATTTATTGGGTACTCATAATGGCGTACAGGCGAGGCTTATTTATCGTTAACATTGACACATTGAGATATGATAAAAAGAACTATGCAAAGCCTCTTCTTACAATTGCCAACAAATAAACAAACACTAAAACACAACCACATTTAAAATTGATCTTGAAGCAAATTCCCAATATTAATTGGCAAGCAAGAAAGCTTCACACTTGATTTTTTTTTTAAATGAAAGTTCCCTTCACAATGATCGGGAACCATAAATCAAATACAGTATTGACATTAACACTATCCGATCTCAAATGCCGGGCGCCAGGATAATTTAAATTATCCACCAAGTGTGGCTTTAAGAAAGTCTGCCCCATAGCTCAATATTTGGGGGTGCGAGAACTCCTAATCATTCAGTGGTCGTTACAGGGCTGTACTCAATGACCGAATAAAAGTACCACACTGCACTGTAGAATTATTACCGTGACTGCGATGTATTTCCCGCGACGGCGGAATTACTATAGCCCCTTGGCTATAGCGGACAATGCACCACGTCCGTCAGCAAGCGTACTGGATGCGTGCACAGCGACCTCACTGTACAAGACACGCTATTGACCCTCAGGTTCGATGCCAAGACGGAGCGATCTCCAGCTTCGGAAGATCCGCTCCTTCCAGTCTGAAGGCTCGGAGTCAAGTCCTCTCCAGCGTTCGCCGCAAAAAGCCTCCTCCCGTCGCTCGTGGTTTACATAGAGCAAAAATACACCGGCATTACAAAATGCAAAGGATAGTCTCTCGTTGATTGGTCCTGCCATTTTCAAGCTCCTCCTACCGGCTGTCACGATAGGCGAACATTGTCTTTCTCGATTCGTGCGATCTCGGCATAGCCTCGGACTTATTCGTCACCTGTGACCTCCAAACTGCCCGTTCCGAGGCCTGGTGTTTGGATACGATCATTCACCCCAGTGTACAGTTTCCCCGGAGCCAAGGGATTATACGCTTGACCAAATGTGTGAGAAAGGGTAGCTGGTGTCCATTGTCACTGGCAGCCGCCGGCCTGTCGCGACAATCTGGCGCGTCTAGCTCAGGTCCCACAAACACTGACAATCCTCTCCCTAAACTTCCTTTCTTATTCTTTTTATATATAAAAACATACAAAATATTATATACAAAAATGTACGGAATGGCCTATATTTGGTCATTCTGTTACAACAGAAGGACTATGGAAGTAACCTAATCGTAGAGCTGACAGTGAATGGTATATAGGTTTATGGTCTTACTTTTTCCTGAGTCAGCATTAAGATTGTGTAATATTCTGAATTCCCTTGCATGATAGATTACATCTCATGTAGATAGTGTAGAGGAACATTATACATGCCAACATCTATACATGTATTATTATTTTTTTTTACTATTTCATTCCTCCCAGCTGAAGGCTGGGAGGCGGGCTGCTGGAGGATCACAGAGATCCTTTTCAGCCTACTACACTACGGGGAGGGAAGGGGGATGGAAGGTCGGCCGTCCCAGCATTCGCCTAAAGTGTCTGAGGAAAACCACGGAAAACCTCAGACAGGATGGCCGAACCGGGTTTGACCCCGGTCCTCCCGAATAGCAAGTAGCAGATACACGTATTTATGAATTACTTTATTTCAAACGCTATTAGTACAATTCGTCTGCGAGATTATTGTACTCATAAGGGACACCTTTGACCTCGAACGCTCAGAACCGCACGAAAACATGCTTAGAATAACAAACAATCATAAACAAAACAGTGGTGTGTGTCATTTCCATGCAAAACGTTGCATTCTACCTCAAACAACATTTTAATAGAGAGGACCAACGTAACAAGATACCAATACCATATGAAGAAAATTATACTGATTCAATGACGTCAGTGTATCATTACATTTTCAATCAACAAAGCCGAAAACTCTCTGCTTGAAGTACTTAATATAGCGCAAAACACGCATACACAGCAGTACCACACACCTGATAGTGCTTATCTATATTAGTCCTCTAAGTACAGATGCGGGATTTCAAGGAAGTGGTTAAAACAAACTGGAAGAGAACAATTTGCACACCTCACTAGAGCCTCGTTATCGCATTCCGAATCACTTTCGCATCCACACAGTCCAATATCAAAAGCCACACTAATTACATTTTAAATGATGATGTTGGTATGCCAATGTCATAACCTGACTTTCGCCAAGGATATTGCAACATAGGCTTATACGTAGGTGCAGCAAATTGATTGTAAATCACGGAGTATCTTCACTTGTGGTTTGGCACATTGTAGTTGTACAAAATCAGTAATCCTTCTGATATTCGTCACTTATAAGATTCTACGTCAGTGGATTATTTTCGCAGAACATTATTTCGTTGAACATTGAAACTACGGAGTACACTTACGAATCAACAATTAAAAGTACTTTTTTTTTTTTTTTAAGAAAAGGGGGCACTAATCTTTCTGGTAATACATTGTTCAGATAAAATTCTTATTGCATGTTTTCCCTAGCAACATTGAAGAAATTAATTTTTCCGCTTTTCATTTCATCAGATCCGTAGTTTATTGACCCACTGTCGTCTAATCCAATTTTATAAATAAGAATCAAAATGATCTGTAGAATTCACATTGGGGTGCCTTTAACCCACCAATGTTTTGAACAATCACAGCACTGTTACTTCATAAATTGTAGGAAAGTATTTAGCAGATTAAGAATGTAGAGTAAACCTCAAATTGATCCCGAAGGAAAACTGCTTACTTGTTTTCGGCCGGTCGTCCACCGGTACCGAATTCGTCCGACCGCCTGTTCGGCCGAATATGGACGAGTATGAAGATGGGTCACAAATAACTAAGTGGCTAGAAATAACCGTTATTTTAAAAACACTGTTTAGCAGGTAGCGGCCAAAACGATAACTAGAGATATTAAAATAACTGTCAGCACCACCCTCTGACAGCGCTGTAATTGTTCATTAACCGCCCGCTACGAGTGCATTAGTCACAACTTATTGCTTCTCTCCCCGTTATTAATTGCAATAGTTACCACTAGATGACATGACCATCGCAAAACGCTATTAGCTACTTGCTAGTTACTAACTATGATAGCGAGCAATAGAGGACACCTCCTCTGTAAAGCGCTTTTTACTACCTTTGACCGTTAGCTGCGATAGCAACCAACAGGTGTCGCTACTACTGACAACGTTAAATACTACTTTGCAGATATTATTTGAGATAGGGTAAAAAATTTATCATCTCTCTACGATTTAGTGACCATTAAGCTGGTTTTCAGCATCCATCCTTCCATCGTAAACCATTTGATGATGCTTTTTGCTACTCGTTGCTACAGCTGCTTACCCGTGTTATAGCGTCTTTGCCAGTTGAAGCAGGTATTAACTGCGATAGCGCCCATCAGACGACACCACCGTCGCAAATGCTATTATTTCCCGTTATTAATCGCAATAGCGGCCAACAGATGGAGAAACCATCCAAAAGCGCTAGTTTGAAAGTGAGATATAAAATATACTTTTTTCTTGTTTAAAATTAATCCTATTCCTAACGCCTGTATTCCAAGCCAAGACTTCCACTGATGGTTAAATAAGTTAAAATAATTCAAGGTATCAGTTACTATTTCTCAGGTTGTTATGCTTAAATATTTGACAAATGAAACTTCTAGAAGATGCCGAAAACCTTTAAATTTTAAATTAAATATACTCGAAGTACATTAGTTTATATTCAGACCAGGTATAAATAGGCAATAGGACGAGTTTTCATGTTTGGTTGAAAGTGCTGACATTATTGGTAAACCATGTGTCCATCGCAGAGAAATACTTTCAACTTTTGTCTGTAACTTGCTGATAGAAGTGTCTATAACAGAACTATCTGGCAAATATTTTTTCCTTGTGAACATCTCCTTTAAAAAATTACATAATGTTAGACTATAGGAAGATTGCACAAACCATCAATCTTGGGATCATTAGTTACTATTTTTGAATTTTCTGTTGCTAGTATTTCTGTGTAGCAATTATAAGGTCAAAAATTTTCCTTTGGACATATAAATATTTCTTCTGGGTTGTAAAGGTTTTAAGGATAAATTTCCACAATATGAAATCAAACTGTAATTAGATTTAATTTGTAGTGCAAGGTAAGGTACACTGAATGAATGACTGAAGTACTATCTTATTATTATTATTATTGCAGCTATATCAATCCTTTTTTCAGGATGTAGCCTCTTTAAGCCTAATGAGCTATATATTAGAATTTAATTCTACATAGTGTTGCTGTAGTTCTTTTCAGGCCGATCGATCCTGAGCCGCCCTCTTCCAGTTCACGCCTGTAACTCGACGTATATCCTTATCCCAGCGATCCGGGGGTCTTCCTCTTGCTCTTTTCAGGTTTCTCGGTATCCAGTCCAGCACTACCGTAGTCCATCTTTCATCTCTTTTGCGAGCAACATGACCGGCCCATTGCCATTTTTGGGCCATGACTCTTTTTAAGATGTCTGTATCTACTTGTATATAATTTATGAATTGTTGGAAAATGGTGCAAAGTTGATAAATTTCATTCTGAACTTGTAGAGGGAGGCAGAATGTTGATATTTATTTACTTCAGCAAAGGCTACGCAAATTAAAAAGCTAATACTACATTAGAGGTTCCACTGAAGTTTATTTTATAACATGCTGAAATAATAAGGGCTGTTTGTGAAAGTAAGTATAAAGAAGAGATATCACTCGGAAAAACCGCAGTACTGAAGTGAAAGTGGACAAATATTATTCAAGTTAGAGTTTGGTTACAAAAAAAAAGTATGTTTATACAGTTACCGAACACTAGCTCAGGCGGTACATTAATTAAAACATATTGATACAGGTGCCACATTTGCATGTTCCATTATGCACTAAAAGCATAATATTCTTAAGGTCTCTATGATGGAAAAACATGTCACAATCTTAATTTTCATGCCTCAAATTAAGAGAAAAACTTCCCATACACATATATAACAACTTAGTTATTCTGAAAGTAAAACTGCAACTGATTGCTGAGGAAAGGGTGCAATAAAATAGCATACAAATTGGCTATATAAACCTTGTGCAATTAGTTATTCAAGTTCAGGAAAAACTTATAGAGGATTAAAGGCATATTCACTCTATATGGAAATTACATTTTCTTCCAGAGCGAAATAAATGGTTACACTACCACACAAAACTTCATCCCACAGTAATGTTTGATTTCTTATCGGTTCATTTACAGATTATTAACGTATATGTAACCTTGCCCTATTTGTTTCATTAATCCCACAAGTTAATTAGTTTCAAACACCAAAGAATATTTACATTTCAGATTACTTTTATGTACGTCTGTAAATTTCAGCTGTTCTGTTATTCGAACACATTTACTCCATATGTAAAATACAAATCACTACAGCCACACAAAACTTAATGGCCAGGCTGAAAAAAATTGTTTACTTTCAGCAAAGTTAATTTCCTTTTCTTTATGAGTAGCAACGCGTAACGCTATATTTGTTATCGTGTTGCATTAGTTTCAACTAGAAAAATATATTAACACGAAATAAACATTGCCCACTTCGGATTATTTTTATGTATCGTATGTCTCTAACTAACTAATAATTCATTTCATTCTGTTTGATCCCGTTATAAACAAGACGATGGAGGTGGTCCAAGTGTTTATAATTACATATTAATTTCCAAAGGTATCACTGCTCACTAAACAAAAACAAGTCGAAGGTGTATATAATGTCTCTGACAGTTATTCTGGAAGCAACAACTGTTAAGAAGCTGCTTTTGATTACATATCGCTATTCCGCTATTTTTGAGGGCGTTGTCGCTATTTTAGTGACATCCGGTTATTTGACGTAATTTCGGCTATTTTCAACAAGAGAAGAGCGTTTCTGAGCAGAGATTTTAATGGCGTGTTCACAGATATTACGTCGGAAAAAATAACTGTACGCTATTTATAGCGGTTAGAAAAAGAAGCAATAACTGAATAACGTATTACTGGAAAAAAGCTGTTTGCCCATATCTAGCCGAGTATGACTGACTAATACCAAGACAGGTAAAGGCATTGTCACGTGTCCACAGGTCACGACCTGCTCGGCCGAATACAGCCGAATCCGGCCGACTGACGGACCCATCAAATCGAAATGGGATTAGTAGGACGTATTTGGCCGAATGGCAAACACATGTTGCGCTCCTAATAAACAAGATTTCGTTTTTTATCTTTTATTTGATCTTAATTTGTATTTTTACACACACTGTGGTGGTACACAGTCACTATAAAAATACGTCTACGCGTCTACGCAATTATAATAATTATTTAATTAAAATTTGTACAGTAAAGACAATTACTTGAAATTCGTAGTGGAATATTCTCATACGATTACGAAATATCACTCTTGTCGGGCGCGCATTTATGTTTAGGCTGCAGCCTATGAGCCCACATAACAAACAAAAATTTGCCTTTTTCTTATAATCCTTCTTTTTGTATCTTGTTTTTTTTTTTTTTTTTCTTTCTCCTTGTATATTAATTCATTTTTATAACTGAAATACTGACTTTCGCGAAATTGGCAACATGGACATAACTCTCAACTTCGCATTCTTTTTCTTCTATAATTGTTCAGAGCAATCTTAATATATTGTAGGCCCTATTGAATATCTTTTCAATTGTTTTCATTTTATCTCAACAATTCTACATTATTCTAGACACGTTATAGTAAAATATTCTACAATTAAATAATAAATTTCAAATGTTTATATTAGAATTTTGGTTAGAAAATAACTATAAAATGCGAGAATGAATTTCAAAATATTTGCGGGGCATGGCGCGCATCACAGGGTCTACACATCCTAAATACGGCCCTGACTGTTGTAATATTTCGCGAGGGAAAGGTAAAGTCTGTTTTTACGAAAGGTAAGCCACTACACATTTTACAAAAACACCCCGTTCGCTTGGTATTGAAGCAACTATGACGGATCGCTAGTATGTGTGGGACGTTATTCGGCTGCAGTGGACGAGGTTAAACGGACGAACTGGTCGGCCGTCAATTCGGGCGTTACTCGGACGAATGCGGTTCGGAGGAAATTCGGTTCCCGTGAACGCCCGGCCGTAGGCGCGTATGTCATTCCTCGTGGCTAGGTCCTTCCTTTGTTCTCCAGGATGGCCCCTGCTGTGGGCCTCAACCTGACCACGAGAGGTCCACACGCAGCTCAAACCACACATCCAATAACCAAACACAAGGACCAAATGTGTTAAAGGTATTCATATAATTCCTTTTTTTTTCTTTCTAGGAAGTGAGATATCACCTCGCGATCGAAGCAGGAACTACCTATCCCAAAATCAGAACAACAATAGTGAATAAAAACCTTCTGCAAAAACAGAAATATTGCAGTCTAAAAAATTGATCTAGGGCAGGGGAAAAACTTAAAAGAATATTTTATATGGAGCACTGGACACAGCTTCAATTTTAGCCGTACTAGAAAGTAGCAGAGCTGATTAGTACGAAATGTGGTGCTACACAAGCATGCCAAAAATTATTTCAACACGAAAATCTAGGGAATGAAGGCTTGAGAAAACTCGTAAAGAAACTAGAGATCATACTTTACTACATGCTGGGTTGATTAATTAAGTTTGTGCAGAGAATAATCGAACAGAAATATTGTGGAAGAAGTACAAGACTAGAATATGAAACTGGGAAAGTATGTTTCACTGACTCTGCTGAGAAAAGGAGATAATGTCAATATAGTCAGATATGGAAGTTTAAATTGTGTAAAACGACTAACTTACGATCATAATTACCGAGGATGGTGGGTGAGCGGTTAACACTCGCCCTCGCATTCGGTGGTTCGAATCCCCGTCCGGGCATCCAGATTTGTGTTTTCCATGGTTTCCCCAAATCACTCCAGGTCACTCCATGCTGATACTAGGATGCCTCCTACAAACGACCATGGCCGAATTCCTTCCTATTCCTAGTCCACAGTCCCATCCTGCCTCTAATGATCTCGACGTCGACGAGACGTAAAGCCATAAGTAAAAAATAAAAAAGATCATAATTTCCTAAATGTCTTAGGTATTACCAGCACCTTACGTCATTTTTTTAGTAAGATATGCATGCCTTTCTTCCCCTGTCTTCTCTAGTATCCAGAGATGTATGTTAATTTACCATCGAGGTAGCAAGATGTGGAAAAAAGTTTAATTTTTTTTATTTGTAGTGTAATAATCTCTGTGATGGGAAACCAATAATGTTACCAACTACTGATTTCTGTTTATTTGCTTGGAATACAAAGGTATAAATATATTTCCAGTGGTAACTGCAATCACATAAAATCAAAAGTTAGTTATTATATGACAAGTTTATAAGTCCGTCAGATGTGAGGGGCTGACAATTCGTTTCTTGACAGTTGCTTCGTTAGATGTTACTAAATAAGGCTTATAGATTTAAAAAAAATCATTTTTCATTTACCTTGGGTCGGAAACGATTTAGCCAGCAATGGTTTAGTAGGGTCGTATGTGAATTCTTATTTTTCCCTCCACGTGGCCCGCCATGGACTTCATGTGCAGCTGATCCTTCGAATGTTGCAGGAATCGAACATGTTGCAGGTATTTCTTAGATTACTATAACTGCGATATCCATGAACAGAGAGTATAAGAAAACATCTACAGCGAATGAATCTAAACAAAAAGCTACTAATCGTTAATACGTGGATTTATTCTGAATAGATAGTTTCCTTTAGAGTTCTTTTGTAATTTGAAACCCAGTGAAAAGAACTCTGGTCCACCAGCGAGGACCGGGTGCATGTCACCACAGGATTACAGACACTATGACCAAAATAGCCTTTTATTAGTGTTGATGATTAAAATTCCCGTAGCCTCTTATTAATTGTTTCATTTCTAAACACTTTCAACAAACAAACAAAAAATATATACACGAAATCAATAATTACGAATGACCTTCTCATCTTTCATTACTGTATTGAGAACATATACTATTCTCTCACTGTTGTTTAGTTACCAGATCCCCAAAGAAAATTCTTACACAAAGTAAAATGGGTTCTGAAACAAAAGGGTCACAAATTTGAATTTGAAAAAAACAACAATTTTAGCCCGGGTCAAAGATTTGTGGGCCAGCGTTATTACAGAAGCTGTAGAAATAAGATTAACTGATTTATTGGTCAACGGGGACACTGGTTATCAACTCAGTGCGGCCTGGAACCCGGCGATTAAAATGCCGAAACAGTTTCGCGTCGGTAACGAGCAGAAGAGTGGATGACGTAATCGAGTTGTGTTGGTTTTTGTCTTCCACCGTTTCCGTGGCAGCGGCTGAATAAAAAAACAGTTAATCATTGACATTTGGTTGAGAATGAAGGCAGAGAAGGACGCCTTCGAAACGTCCCACAAATGTAACATCTTCACATGGCTGGAAGCCCGAGAGAAATTTATTAAAAATTATTTCAGTTTGGATTTAAAGCTGTCAGATTTTTCTGTATAACAATTTATAAGATGTGGAAGCACATTGAATGAAGAAGCTACATAGAACGTTAGCTTCTTGCATAAAATTGACAGTGGCTTGTAATATTTGTGGATGCCTTACTCATTAGAAGCATTGTAGCTATGTATGTGAGCATTCATATTGTTCAGGATTTTTTGTTGATAAAGAAAGTACGAATTATGTGTATTGTGCTGTAAGTATACCTAGATTTTTAAACATATTTCTTCACGTAATCCGACGACTTACGCCACTAATAATTTGGTTTTGTGACCTAAATGTATGGAGTGTAGGACTAAATGAGGCGGCAACATGGAAGCTACGTAAAGAAGATGTAAAGTGGTTGGAAGTTTTCGAAATGAGGATATGGAGGAGGATGGTGAAAGTAAGTTGGAAAGACAAAGTAAGGAATGATGAGGTGCTGGAACGAGAAGGAGAGCAAAGGCCACTTGTAAAAACAATAAGGAACAGAAAATGGGACTGGATTGGTCATGTGTTGAGGAATGAGTGCCTGTTTAAAACTGCTCTGGAGGGGATTGTAAATAGAGGAAAAGAAGAGGTCGGTGAACAAAGAAAATGATTGACGACATCATGATAAATGGGAAATATATAGAGACTGGTGGAACAAAGGGAGGCATGGAAGGCTGTTGCTGTGATTGGAACTGCTGGATAGCTGGAAACCCTTGATGGTGATGTGACCTGAATGCCTGTTGTGGGAGATGTTATATGCGACCAGGGGTTGATAGCATACAAAATATAACAACTTCATTGTTCTTCAGCTGTAATAGTTTTATCCTCAATAGAACGAACGGATGAAGAACTAAGCTGCGTATGTTAACCCTAATTGAAACTGTCGTCATTCAGGAATTTGTGAAACTGCTTTCATTGATTGCTTTTCTATTTACATCATGTTACTGCTGTTCTTCGTATCTAGAACTGAAAAGCTAGAAAAATAATGTGTATTGATCATCAGTTGGCGCATACGAATGATGAAAATTATTTGACTTATAAAATGACAAACCGAGACATATTAGGATAGACGGATTTAATGTTATGCAAATGAAGGGACAAACATTAGTGGAGGAAGATCTTGGGGCTGACAACAGGAATGTCGTACGAGGGGGGAGGGGAGGCGGGAGGGGGACCAAAAAAAATCCGCGAAACTCGTCATAATGTCTTTATTTCTTAATATTTTTACAGCAAATTTTGATCACCTTCGAAGTATTCTCCACTGACCACAACGCACTTCTTCAAAAGATCCTTCCATTGTTCAAAACAGTTTATAAATTTACTTGTCTGAATGTTCTTTATGCCTTCCAGCGATTTTTCTTTTACGTCCGACACAGTGGCAAAACGCTTTCCTTTCATGTCCCTTTTGAGTTTCGGGAACAAAAAGGGGGCTAGATGCGGTGAGTATAAAGGTGGGGGTGTGTTGGACAATCGGTGTCATGCCGCTTCGGGTCAAAAACTGCTTTATGGAGAGGGCCAGCGCGTTGTCATGATGGAAGAACCAGTCGCCATTTTCTTCCGGATACTCTCCCTCAGTCTTTTAAAAACTTCCAAGTAGAACTCCCGGTTGACAGTTTGATCCGGAGGGAACGAACTCCGCGTGCACAACACCTCTGCAATCGAAGAAACAAATGATCACTGTCCTGATGTTTAACTTCACCTGGTGAGCTTTTTTGGGACGAGGAGAGCTACATGTCTTCCACTGGCTTGATTGCTGCTTTGTTACGGGATCGTATCCATAGCACAAAGATTCATCACCAGAAATCAGATTCGAAAAAAATTCAGGGTCCTCTTTGAGCTGATTTTAAATCTCAAAACATGCCTGAAGTCAACACTCCCTTTGCTTTTCTGTGAGAAGGCGAGGGACAAATTTGGATGCAACCCTTCTCGTGTACAAATCTTCCGATAAAATCCTCTGAAGTGAACTCCGTGATATTCCAGACATCTCACAGAGTTGACCAATGGTTCGGCGACGGTCTTCACGAACGAGGGTATTGATTTCGTCGACATTTTCGTCATTTCTTGACGTTGAGGGGCGTCCTGGACGGGGTTGGTCATCAATTGGCAATTCTCCATTTTTAAAACATGAAAACCAATCGTCGACACTGGTTCTACTTAGGGTAGCATCCCCATAAGCAGCCTTCAGCATTACGATAGTTTCCGCGGCCGATTTCAACAACAGGAAACTAAATTTGACAACTACACGTTGCTCTCGACAATCTGCCATCGCGTTTTTGCCGAAATAGAAAAAAAGTTGTTTTACTAAAAAAAAAAAACAATCATGGGCGAACCGAGGCACTCACAGCGACACAATTTCGCACACTGACTCAAGTGGTGTGACCGTAATGGACACCGGGTCGAACAATGGGTTCCCCCAATCTCCCTCCCCGCCGCAGCCCAATCCCCCTTACTTTTGGGTTCCCCCTCGTACATTATGTCCCGCGAAGATTTCATATAAAAAATACGCCGGGAAAGTAGTGTTTCTCATATTAGTCTTAGACATGCTTGGATGATGGTAACTGCTGCAAATAAATGCACTGAGAGACTACAGAATAAGAGAACGACTAAGTGAATTGATACCCAGTAAAACCTTCGACCTCACATCAGATTCAACTGTGGTCGAAAATCCTGAACAATGAGGCTCCACGCGGCTATCAGGCAATATCAGTCGTACCAACCTGCCTGTAAAACTGACGTGACTCAAACATCCATCTCCTCCAGTCCTACAGATACCGTAAACATCATATGGCAGGGATGGTGAACCTTTATTGATGTACGTGCCAGTTTTTTTTCTAAAGAAATATTGAATGAAGCCATGACGTGCCGCCAAACAATCATGACGTAGTAATTAATGGGAAAAGAAATAAAACTAAATACTATCAGATTAAACTTTTATATTTGCAACAACAAAAAAAAGCACATTTCTTACACTAAGCAATAATGACATCAACAGTTTTGTGTTTATTTAAGTAGATGAAACTAGTGCGACTTCTGTTGTTGCAAATTAGATGCGAAATAACAGGTTCGTACTTTATTACTTTTAGCAGAATGCAAGCAGAAGTAGAGTGATCTGACAAACGGTTTCGAAGTGAGTCCTTAATGTTATTCATTTCTGAAAATAATGACTCACAGGCATAGGTAGATGAAATACTGTTAAGATAGAAAAAGCCAGCTTCTTAAACGTGCCTGGAATTGAATTCCAAGTTTCCAATGCATTTTTGAGTACACATTGAACTACACTGTAACTCAGACAGATGTATTTTCATTTGTTAAATTTCCAACCAGTTAAATATAGACAATCCCAGTTTATCAGGTTAAGTGGCATCAGGATGCAGAATAAACTTGAGTATTTCCGATAATCCTTTGAACTGAGAATATTTCGATAAAAATTGTTCTATTGAAGAATTAATTATTGAAGATAACTCTTCAGTCAGTTTTAATTGGTCTAGTTTTTTTTTATGTTCATCCAAATCTCTAGTGATTTTTTTTCAAAGTTTCTAAGTACTTGTAATCGTTGGAGATAATATCTTCACAGAAAACTTCCAGTTTGGCCTCAAAAGCACGAATGACATCTGACATAACTATAATTGTTGTATTTGTAAAGAGATTTGTGATTTGTTTCATAGTGCCGTTTTACAGACAATGTTGTACATATCACTGTTCCATAACATAGAACACACACCGAATTATCACCTTTATTAATCATGCCATATATATTTCTCAGTCCGCCAAGGTTGAAATTCTCTATTACACTTATCTTCGACTTTTTTTTACACCAATCTAGCCATGTTGAATAGTTGTAAAAATGTAACTCAAACTTAAACAAGCATCTGCGTTAACGAAATTACAAGAACTTTGCGTAACTGGTGAAAGCAGTCAACGTCAACAAAAACAAACAAGTGAATAAGTTGTCTCTTCCCGCCGCTGCGCCGCCTGCGCTAGCTCACTCTGTCCACCTCTACTGCGCAATCTGTAGTCGTCCTGCCATCGGTAGTTTCGTTTACAATGAACTTTCTTACTACGTTCTTAAATTCCATAGAAAATAAAATTATTTGCCGATCATGCTATTATTTATCGTGAAATCACAACCCAGGACGACTGCGCTTTGTTACAAGACGATATTATGAAAATAATTGCGTGGTGTAAAGATTGGCAGTTGGAGTTAAACGTTAAAAAGTGCCAAGTCATGTGTGTAAGTAAAAAGGTGACACCATTTAGTTTTGAATATACAATTAATGGCACTGTCCTTAGAACGGTAGATTCCTCTAAATACCTAGGGGTAACAATTCGTAATAATTTATCGTGGAATGAGCATATCGAGAATGTAATTGGGAAAGCAAATCGTATGATTCGATTTCTAGGTCGTAATTTAAAACAATGTACTCCGGAAGTTAAATCGATTGCGTACAAGTCAGTAGTGAGGCCTCACTTGGAATATTGTTGCTCTGTATGGGGTCCCCATCAAAAGGGATTAACGGAGGCATTAGAGATGGTCCAAAGAAGAGCCGCCCGATTCGTCACAGGTGTATATAGTTGAAGGAATTGAAAAATTCTCGACTGACGTATTTCGGAATGACAGCAAACAAATATTGCTACCACCAACATTCATATCTCGGAATAACCAAGAAAATATTCAGCCGGCCTCGGTAACGTAGGGGCTAGAGTGCTGGCTCCGCGTGCCGAAGGCCGCCGGTTCGAATCCGGCCACGGGCATGGATGTTTAAGTGTTGTGTGTCTATGTGAATGTCCTGTCCGTCCTGTGGCGTCCATACACTGGAAAATACAATATACACTGGATGATGACTTATACACTGAAAAACTACAAAATTACATTGAGTTGGCTGTATAGCCTTCGTTGCCAAATGCCATTAAAAAAAAAAAAAAATAAGATAAGAGAAATCAGGGCCAGAACCGATTCATTTCTCTACTCATTTTTTCGACGAGCGATTAGGGAATGGAATAGAAAGGATTTACCGGGCGAGTAAACACAAAATCGGACAGGAGTAGCGTCTGATAAAGCACTCCGGCCATCCTGATCTGGGTTTTCCACGGTTTCCCTAGATCGCTCAAGGCGAATGCTGGGATGGTTCCTCACAATAGCCCATGGGTGCCACCTACCATATCCCGTATATCCCTTCCAAACCATTACCTTTCCTGCAACCTCCGCCAAACACTTTTAGTGAATCGCGGTGTAATAGTAATAGTAATAGTACAGTACCTACTTAATAGACGCCGTGGAAAAATCATTTGGCAGCGTGCCATCATCGGCACGCGTGCGATTGGTTGCCATCCTTGCCATAGGGCATCGTGGGAGTGAATAACTCCAGAATTGAACCTGTCTCGATGTGCTTGTGCTCTCCACACGACTACGGGGGAGTTGTACATTGTGCAGGGTTGCTCTCTCCGCGCTTTCCTTGGAAGTCTCGCCGGAGGTGGTGGCCTGGCTGGATTCCGACTCGATATCAAGTTGTAGAGGCTCTGGATAGTGATCAGCTGAGGGTATTGTCGACTAAACCTTGTATATTTTTTTTTTTAAAGTTCTATAGTTCAGTCTCATTTTATAATTTCCATATGTGTCATGTAAATATCGAACACTAAACAAATAAATAAATCTTCATAGAAATGCTTTGATACAAGTTTCTACTCCGTACCTGAGCGGATAGTGTCTGGTGGGATGCTTTGTAGGAAGGCAGATCTGTGTGGAAGTATTCACAGATAATGGCGCCTTGTCTCATTCTTCTGAACTAATCTTTTCGGCAGTTACAGTCCAGACAGAGTTGGTCGGAATTGCGAAGGACATTGTGTTGTCTATTGGCTAAGCATACAGAGGGCCGGCGTTAGGGGGGGGGGGGGGAAGCGGGTCAAATGTACCCGGGCCCGCGCGGCTGATGGGGGCCCCCCGCTAGACGATTTGTAGAGCTAAAAAAAAAAAAAGTTCGCCCATTTGGTCTGAGGAAGGGCCCTAACCGATGAATTGGCCAAGGGCCCCCAACGCTTACCCCGGGCCCCAAAATCCTAGCGCCGGCCCTGGGCGTACACACACACATTTTTGAGGCAGCAATTCTGTGGCGATCCATATAGACAATAAAATGTGTGTGTTCATTGTGTAACGACGAGCCGCACCACAAGCCAAGTAACAATCGTTACAGATCTGAACGTGGCGAGCATGCGCGACGGTAACCATACCCCAGATATCTCGCCTAAGAATTAGTCGCACCGGATAAGAGTTGCAGAGTGTCTGACAAGTTAAATCTGATTTCATAGCGGCATGCCAGCAACACACTGCATTGTGGAACGAGAAATAAAAGAGTACGCAAACAGAAATTAAAAAAAGGGAAATATAATATAAAAGTTGATAGCGCACTAATAATAATAAAAAAATCCACTATTTTTGGAGTGCTTTTCGCAAGAAATATAAAAAAAACTGAAAACTCAATAGGCGATGACGAAATCTACAAAACTGATTTACGGTATCACGACTTACTACTGTTTACGAGAGATTAACGCGAACTAATGGACAGTATCAGCAATATAGGGCGCCCAAATTATGAAGTGGAAGATGAATATGAAGGAAATCCGTAGAAAGATGTATCTGTGTATTTATGTAATACTGAATAAACCGAAGAAAATGTTTCTCATATAGTAGCAGTATATGATCGTGTTTATAATCTTCCTATAACCACTTTTGTCATACTGCCCGTTGATTTTTCTTTTTTACGGCTCTAATATAAGCTGCTGCACAAATAAATACATTTTTTTTTGTGTAGGACTTTTGTGTTTCAGTTCACTATTGTTACCACGCGAGCAGCACTAATCGCACTGCCCCTGGCTGCTGAGTGGCGTGCGCCGACCCTGGACCGCGAGGTCGCGTGTGGTAGGGCAGTCGCGTGTCTCCTCCGAGGGCAGCGGCAGAACCAGTTTGGGGACGCGTCCCGTCGAGAGCTGTCAGTACACGTGCGCCACTCAGGCACAGTGGTTGTCGCAGGAGATCCCAAGGCCCGGACTTCGGTAGACATTTATCTTCTTCGTCATGCTGTATACTTTGGCGGGCACTGGACAATGCACGTAGCCAGCGATGTTATTGGAGCATTATCTGCTAGTGTGTAGTCAGAATCCTGTGGCGTATTAGCTGATATCGTATCTACACATACTGTAGTCGATTTTTAGAGTTTCGTACCTTCTGTATAAAAGATCGAACCATGATTGACTCATTCATTTGTCTGTCTTGACCCTTCAACTGAGAAATACGAAGTTGTTCCCAGTTTCAGTTCTTACAACTCCAAACTCGATTATAACATAAAATGTAAGAAAAATAGGAGCGGTGAATACAATTATAAAGGATGCAATGGGAAGAATATTTTTCAGGTTACTTTGCGAGCAATCAAATTATTACTTTTTTTAAAAAACATCTCTTTGATCACATTGTTGGCGGATACTTATTTGCCCTTTATTTCGGAAACTGTTGTTAAAAATTCTTAGTAATTTACAATCGTTTTAGTCTTGTAAAGATTGCAGGAAAACTACATCCATCGTTCTTGAATTTGTAATATTCCCAATAATTAAACGAATAATTACAGCGAGTTTAATGGTTTAATAGATAATTTTCTCGGCAAAAATTCATGTATATCATTTGCTAGAGAACCTGATAAGAAATAAGTGCGCACAATATTTTTTCAAAAAATTGTACCAATTTATAGGTCCTACTACAACATGGTCTTTAAAAAACAATTAGCACAAAAAATGAACCTTTCTTGCTGAGGCGCTTTCTGCCCAGGGTATATACAACACGCTACACTTCGAACGAATCAATTCCCTTTTCGATATAAGCTTTTAGAACCATGCGGGTTCTGAGATATAGGGAGACGCAAGATGTAAGGAACGTTTTTCTTGTTACTATCATAAACGTTTAAAAACCACTGAACTAACATCACCGCCGTCTTTCAGAGAGTTTCTATTGTACTTCACACATAGGAAAACTTTTGTCAAAAATTAACGGGAAAAATACTATCGTATCCTTTATTTCCGGTAAGAAAATCCTTTCAGAATGTATAGTGATATGTAGTCTGCTAAATTTAACGGGAAACCTTTGTGGAATTTATAGTTTTTGTATAATAAATAAATGTGTTATATTAACAAATTTTTAACTTTTTCGAAAGTAATTTCTTTTAATGAATATGATGATGAATTAGGTAATAAATACATCGCGAAAGTATTTTTTGTAGCTGCTGTGGACAGGCATCCGGATTATAATTATGGCAGTGGTAGAACATGTTTAGATTTTGTATCACCGATAAGTTTGTCACTGATATGGATATAAAGTACCCTGTATCCTTACCCATAGCATAACCTATCAGTATGTGCACATTCATTTAAATCCACGCATTTCTTTTTGCATGATGCGCCAAAAACAGACAGACAGACAGACAAAGTTTTACTTTTTTGCTATCGCTATCATCACTAGTGAACTACACTGTAGCTATTTTGAAATTAATTTCATGTACAGTCACAATTTCTGTAATTTTGTTATATGTTGTACTGTTGATTAATACTGTAAAACGTGAATGACGTTTGCTGAGCTTGTTATATTGTTAAATGATAGGACTTATTCAAAATTTATAATCTATGTAAATTCGGATAGCTATAATAAAAATAGAAACAGAAGCATGTGAGTAGAGGTGTGATGAAGTTTTTAAAGTCTGTCTCTCAAGAAAGACAAGGATTAAAGGAAGTTAGTGAAAAAAATTTAATTTGGCCTTAGGGGAGAAACAATAAATATGCTGTGACATGCTGATGATCTCTTCCTATTAACAGACAAGAATGAAGAAAATATTGCAGTAGTTGCTACTACTTCCTAGTTGATCAAAGGAAGCGCTGATTTCTATATGCGAAATCAGCAATTTTATTTACAATTAAACTTCAACAATGTATTTTGTTCAGAGATTTTTTTTTTTTACTAATACATTTTGCTGACACCCCAGAAATCATGTCACTAAAGACAAGGCAGAAAGGACGACATAACCGTGAGAAGATGACCCATGGCATAGTCATCATGTTGTCGTTTGGTGACAACTGGCTTCTTTAATCAGGTGAGTTCAAGTGATCTTGAGTTTGGAGTCGCGAGGTTCTCAGAAATGGTCCCCGTCGCTGGATGAGTTGACTATTCAGTAGCAGTAGAGTTACCCCTACGTTGAGAAGTTGACAACTTACAAAGTTGTGTGACCACCTCCATGATGATGTCTTCATAGCGGCCAGAGTGCTGGATGTTTCGTCGAGCAGGTTACTTGTTGTTGCTACGCTGGTGCCGTGTGGTTGCTGGATGGTAAATATTGTTGGCCTTATGTCTTGTTGAAGTCAGACGTTTCTTCGATGAATGTTCCTGCAACTGCTGCATACGTGAGCTGTAACCACACTATGAAGTAGATTGCCTGGCTCTGCAGTTGCAGAAGATGGCATCTTGATATTGGCGTGTAGATACGGCAATCTTGAGGCAACATCCGCAGCAAACGCACCTCACAGCTTCAGATACGTAGTGCCCGTAAGATTGGCACCGAAAGTATTGATAAGGATTGAGTTTTCTCGGTGTAGAGTTGGGGCTGTGAGCATCTTTTTAGAGTCTTGGAGAGGCATCTTGGTCATGTTGTGAATGCCTTAGTGCCCGCAGCGAAGTCCCTAGGGCAGGTGAGGAAGACCTGCAGGTCATCTTGCGTCAGTGAGTAGAGCATGGACAGCACTGCAAGGTGCTGTATGGAGACTACGAGACTGCCGCAGTTGCCTGAGTAGCTTGCGATGGTAGGCTGGTTCTTCAGTTGTTGATGGTGCCACAGGTTCAGATGACGTCGGCATTATTAGCTGTGTGCTCGGTGCAGGAACACTGCCGGAGATAGAGAGCTTGCGTGCGTAATTGGTTCTTCTTAGCACTTGGTTAGGTCTGTCGACGTTTGCTTTGCGCAATGACGAGTGGTTGCTTTAGGCTGTATCTCCCCTGCTTCCTGGGTAACTTGAACAAACACTTGTCTTGAGCAGCTTGTGTTCGGGCTAACGGCATTCCATGACTTGGTCACGTACATCTACATCTACATCTACATATATACTCTGCAATTCACAAAATTGTGGGTGGCAGAGGGTGCTCAGCACCAAAGCTAATCTCTTTGTTGTGCATTCCAATCCCTAATGGTACGAGGGAAAAAAGAATTCATATAAGAATCATTGCGGCACCTTATTTCTCTAATCTTATCTATCCTGCCATTCCGGCTCAAATAGGTTGGTGGACGAAGTATTTCACTACACTCGTGAGTGAAAGTGGGAGTACGCATGTTTACCAATAAGTTTAAACGAATCGTGCGTCGTCTATCTATCAGAGACTCCCATCCTAGTCTACTAATCAGTTCTGTGACGCTTTCATAAGGACTGTAGCAAGCGGTCACGAATCGAGCGGCTCTTCTCTGTACTTTCTCTATACTTTCGATCAACCCCTTACGAAACGGATCCCAAATGGCACAACAATAGTCCAAATGTGGACGCACAAGAGATTTGTACGCTATCTCCTTTTTTTGTTCATTACAATTTTTCAATATTCGACCTATGAATCGCAGCCTAGAATTAGCTCTACCTACCAACCCATTTCATGTTCCTTTGTACTGTTACTCCCAAATATTTCATAGAATCGACCATATCAATAACTGAATTGTTTAACTCGTATTTCTGAACAATTGGATTCTTTTTGTTAGTTATGCTCATTGTCTTGCACTTTTTACAATTTAGCGTAAGTTGCCACTCAGCGCACCATGCCAAAATAATATCCAGATCACGCTGAATTTCTAAGCAATCGGCCAAATTCCTTACTTCCCTATAAATAACCGCATCATCAGCAAAAAATCTAAAAAGGCTTTTCACTTTGTCTCCGAGATCTTTTATAAAAATTTAAAAAATAAGTGGTCCTATTGCACTTCCTTGAGGTACCCCCGATGTAACATCTAGACTAGAAGAACTTTCTCCTTCAACGACGACATACTGCGACCGACCAGTTAGAAAATCCTTTATCCATTCACAAAGCTGATCCGATATACCGTACGCTCGTAGCTTCGCTAAAAGGCGGTTGTGTGGCACAGAGTCAAAGGCTTTCTGAAAATCGAAAAAAAATGGCATCTACTTGTGAACCTGAATCAATAACTTTCATTACGTCGTGTGTAAATAGGGCCAGCTGTGTTTCACATGATCTTTTCTTCCGAAATCCGTGTTGATTTGTTGTAAGCAAATTATTATCGTCTAGAAATTTCATAATGTTCGAGCATATAATATGCTCCATAACTCTACTACAAACAGATGTTATAGATATTGGACGATAGTTTTCAGGATCACTTCGATCACCTTTCTTGAAAATCGGAGTTACTTGCGCGATTTTCCAGTCTGAAGGTACTTTTCGCTCTTCTAATGATTTACTGAATATATCAGACAGAAATGGGCCGATTTCCGCCGCATATTCTGAAAATATTCTTACTGGAATTCCATCTGGGCCCGGTGCTTTCCCCCACTTCAGGAGCTCTAATTGCTTTATGATACCTGCAGTATCTATCCGTAATGATACTTTTACGAATTAGTGCTGGTATATTGCTATTGGTACAATTGACTTTTCGTACATACGACCAGAATTTCTTTGGGTTTTCTGTGAGACTCTTAGAGAGAGAGTTGGAATAAAAATCGTTGAAGGCCTCACGCATTACATTCTTAATACGTCCTCTTAACTCAGCTAAGGTTTCTAAATCGCTGCGACACCCCTTCCTTCTTGAGCGTGCGTGTATCCTCCTTTGTTTTTTGAGTAATCTTTTGACTTCGCATGTGTACCACGGTTGATCATCCTCCCCATTTATTATCCGCTTCGGCATATGTATATCCATACCTTCCCTGACTATTCGTATAAATCGATGCCACATCTCTTCAACGGTGTCATTTTTTGACTTGAAGTTATGGTAATTATTCCTCAGGTAGGTTCTAAAACACTCCTTAGAGGCCTTTCTGAATTTGTATACAATCCGCCGTTTTCTCCTTTTTCGCTTGGTCATTAGTCTGATAGTTGCAATTACCACTTTGTGATCGGTTATACCTGTGGTCGTTAAAATTTCGGTAAATAATTCTGGCCTGTTGGTAACCAGCAGATCTAAAATATTTTCGCTACCGTTATGACACCGCGTAGGTTCATTAACTAGCTGCTCGAGATGATTATTTGAGAACAATTCGAGAATTACTTCAGAAGCTGCCTTATCCCTGCTACCTGTAATGTGAACGTAATTACGCCAGTCAATATAAGGCAGATTGAAGTCGCCTCCTAGAATCATAGCATGATCCTGAAAACGGCTAGCTATACTGTTTACATTATTTCTTAACTCCTCGGCCATAGCTATGTCAGAATCGGGTGGACGTAGTCATGATGCTCGGTTCGCTAGGTGAGGCTGCAGTCTTCAAGAGTTGTTCTTGATTGCATGGTAGTTGGTACGCGATCGCTGGCCGAGTCTTCTTCTTCCGCATAACAGAGAATTCGACTGCTCTGTCCTGCAATTTGTTGCCCTTTCTTTGAGCCGTTTTGTATTGGAGCATGCTGTCTTTCGACAATTATTCCCCGTTCGTTTTTAGATTATGGTTTACCGTCTCTGTTGCCTTGTCTTATTATTGGCTGTATAATGCATAGGCCTACTATTAGAGTAAAAAGTCTTTTATGAGTGTCGATTTCAGTTTTGTATTGGCTTAATGATTTGATAAGTATGTTCATCAAATTCTGTTGCTCTGTCTTGAAAACGTTGTTTTATTTTCTGTATATTACCTGCTTTATGCAGGTCATCCATTGGAAATAATATTGGAAGATGCAATGATCTTTTGAGTGCCCGGTTTTCAATTACTTGTACAGGGTGGAGCAAAAAGAACGCATGGATTTGATTTGAGTGGTGGGAGAGGAATGTAGTGGTGGGGTATCTGTTGTTTTGTAGGTTAGAGCGTCCAGTTTCAGTAGTATTGGCACAGTGGTCCGTGCAGCATCGCGTTTTCGTTGTTGAACATTTTTTCAAATGTAATGAATCTGTTATTACAGTTTAACGTCTTTTCCGAACACAGTTCAATGTTCCGCGAAATGATTTGGTTCCTGATCGCAACACAATAATCCGTTGGGTCAACTCTTTTCGGAAAACTGGAAGTGTCATGAAGCAGAAGTCGGCCTCGCAGGGTGCGATCTCTAGAAAACGTCGACGGAGTAAGAGCCTCTGTTCTTCAAAGTCCTCGCCGCTCCACTAGGCGGCGCGCTCCAACTCTGGGTTTGCGCATCCTGAAGGATGAGTTATAATTTCAGCCTTACAGAATTATGATCGTGCAGAAGATTCACGAACGTGATCATGAGCAACGGAGACTGTTTTGTGAGAGAATGCTTGATGTTCTTGTTAATGATGATGTTTTGTTTATGATCAGCGATGAAGCTCACTTCCATTTAGACGGTTATGTAAATAATCAAAACTGTCGGTATCGGGCAGCAGAACTGCATCAAACACCACTGCACAGTTCAAAGGTGTGGAGTTTCGAAAGTGGGAATCGTTGGGCCTTATTTTTTTGAAGAGGGTGATGTTAGTGTAACAGTGAATTCTGAACGTTATGTTGCAATGCTACTCAATTTTTTTGCGGCCACACTTTGGGGATCAACATGGCAGAGATGTGGTTACAACAGGATGGAGCCACTGCCCACATGGCAAATGATTTCATGGCAGTTGTCCGAGAAATTTTTCCACAACACGTGATCTCACGTTTCGGCGATGGCCTCTGGCCTGCACGCTCACCAGATTTGTCGATTTGTGACTTCTTTTTATGGGGCTACTTAAAAAGTACAGTTTACTGCAACAAACCTCGTACACTCAGTGATCTGACAGTTTCAATAGGTGAAGAAATCGCTGCTGTTCCACATGACACTTTGCAGAAAGCAATGGATAACTTCGAAGAAAGACTTTTAATGTGTATACACGAAGAAGGCCGTCATCTGTCTGAAATTATCATTAAGTGTTAAGTGCAGTTCATAAACTGGATAAATTACATATTGTATTGATATGAGTACATTTTCTGTGTGACGAAAATAAAACCAATTATAATAGTTTGAAATTCATGCGTTCTTTTTGTGCCACCCTGTAGTTTGTTGATGTGGGTATCGCTCACATAACCCCATATGGGACATGCTAGACTAAACTGCAGTAAATCATAACGCCTACCTCAGGCGCCGGGAAGCTGTTCTTATTTAGTATCGGGGAGAGCTGCTGTAGTGTCGCGCCTGTTTTCCCGGATGTGAGCTTGCCAGTTCAACTTGCTGTCGAGAGTCATACCGACGTATCACACCGCGTTGCTCATTGAGATGGCGCTTCATTTGAGCCCCACTTGTGGCCGGTCATCACCTATTCCTCCCTTCCTGTGGGATAGTAGGATGGCCTGAGTTTTGTCCGAGTTAATAGTGATACCCCATCTCCTCGCCCAGGCCTCTTTTATGTTTATGGCTTCCTGTAGGCGCCTGGTGACAAGTGACCTGCAGCGACTGATAGTGAAAACAGCCCTATCATCAGCGTATTGGACAATTTTTCGGTTGTTGATGACTGGAATGTCCGATGCATAGAGGGAGTACCACATTGGCCCCAGCACGGATCCCTGTGGGACTCCGACTTTGATTGTTCGCGGTGTTGAGAGAGAAGATCCTACACGCACCCTGAAGGTTCTTCCAAGCAGGTAGGATTTTATAAGCTTTACATATGATCCTTGATAACCAAGTTCAAATAGCTTGCACGTAATCGGGCGAGCCACACAAAATCGAAAGCCTTAAATTTGTGAAGGAACTTGAGGCCGCAGTGACTGCGCTCGTTAAAGGCTTTTGTGGCTTCCTCGCCGACTCGCAGTAACGGGTGTGTGGTGGATTGATTTTTGCAGAATGCCATCTGGTGGTCCAGGACTAGTTTTCCATCAGTGATGCGCATTTCGATCCTTGTTAGTAGTATTCTTTCAAGTACTTTACTGTTGGAAGGCAGCAGGGTCTATAAAGCTGTGTGACTATGGGGTCTAGGGATTGCAATCCAGCAAAGCGGGATCCCGCAATCCCGCGGGATCCCGCATCAATAGACAGTCTGGCGGATCCCGCAAAAAATTAAGCGGATCCGCAATCCGCAAAATCCGGCGGAAACGCGTGTCAGTCTGCGTGACTCGCTGCCCCACTCGGTCTCTGTAGGATATTTTGCACTGTTTGCCTGTACCCTCGCAGTTGGCAATTGACTCATGTGAACAAGCGTTTGTTTTTGTCAACCTTCGTCATTCGTAAGTAAATAAATACATTTTTACGTTTTCATCAAAACTTACGTTTGTTTCGAGTACTTATTTCTGTAATTTGAGTTATGGTGCGTACTTAGTACGATTTTCTAACTATATAATTATTTTTTAAGTGTCGCACATGTTATCTGAACTACACGGTTACAGCTTTTATTCACGGTTTCATTATTCCCATTTTCTGAATTTGCAGATAAAGTAATTGTGACAATTTCCTAATTTGCGGCTGAAAATTTGATTATTCGTTGATATGAAACTAATGTTATCGTAATTCTAACTATCGTGTAACTATTTATTTAACAGGTATCAAAAGGAAATTGTATATCCTTTGACTTATTGCTGTTTTGGCCGCTGCCTCCATGCGTTACTTTGACGAAAGCCACCTGTTTACATGTGCCGCTCAGGCTTTCGATTAATCCCTCTTCTCCTTGTTATTATTTCGACTAAAGGTAAAAAAAAAATATAATGAAATTTTCATGGGTGTATCGACGAATTGAATTGTAGGAACACCATACTTCAACGGCTGCCTCCGCCGTCTTTCTCACGTGTGTAATTTCATATGTTTGCAATGAAATCCGGAGATACAACCTATGAGGACTTCATTGCAATCATTCGCCGAGAAACTCTCCTTTCTTACTAAAAAATAATAATTTCCGCTCCAAAAACTTCGTTACGCCACATAAGTTAATCTGAAATACTTGACAGTTTAGGTGTTGGTGAGTAGTTTATTTTAATAAGATTGATTCAACTGTAATATCAATCAAGGAATCAGGAGATATAATAATGAATCACGCAAAAAGGCCAAGTCTCGTACTTGTGCAGTGACAATAAGTTATGAGATCTTGTTCTGAGCCAAGTCTACACTTTACAGAGTATATTCACTTCACTTTATGAAATGGAATGCTTTTCTCGGTGTTATGGAACGTTTATTTAGAATTTTTTTAAAAAAACTCTAGTAACTTGGCCATTAAGCAAACCATATTCTTAAACTTATTTGATGTATTGTAAGACATATAATATGATCTAAAACTCAATATTTTCCATTTTTATTATCTATTTAAAAATTGGTTTAGATTAAAAAACAAAAATATAAAATCTCGAATACACTTAAGACAAGCTAAAAAGTTTTAATGTCATTTTGCCAATCAAAATATTGTTAACTGTTAATTTTTATCATTTAGCATTAAAAATTATTTATTAATTTAATTATTATTTACTTTATTAACGTTTTAAGTAACTATGTTTTAAATATATGCATTAAAAAACTGATTGTAACAATCCCGCACGGATCCCGCGGGATCCCGCGGGACTGACGCAAATCCCGCGCGGATCCTGCGGGATTGAAAACACTGCGGGATTGCAATCCTTAATGGGGTCCTTGCCGGATTTGTGTATTCCCTCCACAATTGCTCACTTCCAGCAGCTCGGGTATATTCCAGTCACCAGGATGTCCTTAAAGAGATTGGAGAGGTATGCACAGGCCACTAAAGGTAGTTGCTTCAGCAGTGTGTTACTTTTATTGTCCACTCTTGGAGCCTTTTTGTGTGGCAGCTATCTCAAGCAGTTGGTAAGTTCAGTGATATCGACGTCAGTGATGTAGTGGTCTAAATCTGCAGCAGCTGCTTCCTGCAGTCTCCTGCGTATGGCAGCTACGTCTTCTTCGTCTGGGTGGTACAGTGCTTGGCAAGAAAACCGAATTGCTCAGGGATGATGATATCTATATCTTTCAGGAAGTTTTGGTTGGAGGAGTTGATGGCGATTTCAAGAATGTTTCCGAGGATGTTAGGGAGGGAGATGGGTCTCTGGTTTTGTCGGAAGAGTTGTTTTTTGTTGGTTTTTGGTTGTGCGATGAGATCAGGCCCATGGGGCATCCCTTACAAGATTGCCGCTGGCAAAATTAGGCCACCTACAACCTTGTCTACAGTATGGATGGATCTATGACCACCAACTGGATGGAAACTGCACGGGAGCTACTTGACGTGCTACTTCCAGATGATAGTACGGAAAACGAGACCGTTCGGCAAAGTGAACTGCGTCAAAAAATGTGGGATCCCTACGAGAGTGAACATCAAAAATGCATCATATCAGATGAAGAGATAGTAGAGGCAATATTTTCCCTTCCAAAAAGAAAAGCACCTGGACCTGATGGGATACCGGCAGAGGTCCTCCAGGAGCTGGTCGTCCAACTGGTGCCAACCTTAAATAAACTTTTTAACGAATGCCTGGTGCAGGGAAAAATACCAAATGCATGGAAAACGAGTGACGTGATTATCATAGCGAAAGGTGGAGGCAAAGACCCACAACTCCCGAAATCCTATCGTCCAATCTGCTTACTCAATGTTCTAGGGAAAGTACAAGAAAAGAAACTTTGCAAGAAACTAAAGGAACACAGGTTAAAACATGGGATGAACCCAAATCACTATGGGTTCAGAGCAGGCAAGTCAACAGAGGACGCCATCAACCGCTTAATGGAAATAGCTCAAAACTCTTCCAAAAATTATGTGGTTGGAGTATTTGTAGATATCGCTGGCGCATTCGACAATCTCTGGTGGCCCGCGCTGTTCGAACGCTTAAGAAACATCAACTGTCCTAAAAACCTATATACCAGTTTTAGAGATTATTGCAGAAATAGATATGCCAAATTGCGGTGCCCCAACAAGTACATGGAGAAAAGACTGACGAAAGGTTGCCCGCAGGGATCAGTGTGTGGACCAATTTTCTGGGACATTGGTTTGGAACCGGTCATGGAAATATTGCAACAAATGTCAGAACTGCTGGGTGTGGTGATATTCGCCGATGATCTCGCACTTCTGATAGACGCGGACACCAGGCAGGAGCTCGAAACAAAATGCAAAGCAGTATTGTATTGCCTGAGTAAGTGGCGTGCAGCAGTTAAGTTAAACCTAGCCCCACAAAAGACGACCTACATGCTCCTAAAAGGAACACTCAAACGAAATTCGGTAATTAAGATCCAGGGAAAAACAATAAAGAGAAAAACAGTAGTCCGCTACCTTGGTGTAAACCTGGAGGAACAACTGAAATTTGCGTCTCACATGGAGGAAGATGGTGGAAGAGCAGCACTGGTAATGCACAAATTGATAAGCATTGGCGAACGACGGTTTAATCTGCCTCCGCTCGTCATAAGAAGATATCACGATGCAATACTGACCTCCATTACTGGATACGCTGCAAGCACTTGGGCCAAGCACCTAAGAAAGGTCAAACCAAAGGAGCTGCTTCGCCGTACGCAGCGAGGAATTCTGCTCCGACTAACTGGGGCTTACAGAACAACGGCCACAGATGCCCTAACGGTTATACTCGGTATTTGGCCCCTGGACCTGGAAGTAAGGAAGTGAGGAGCGTTATACTGGATTAAAAAAGGTAGGTATGACCAAGCTACTGAAATAATTGGAAGGCCTGTTAAAACCCTGTTAAAACCAAAAAAGATATTTGGGATGCGCTGATGGATGAATGGCAGCAAACATGGACTAACAGCAACACGGGCAGAAGGACCTTCGACATGCTTCCTTGCGTGAAAGAGAGAATGAACATGACTCACCTACAACCATCTCCAGGGCTCATACACTACATAACTGGCCATGGCCCATACAACAGTTTCTTAGAACAGAGAGGCCTCAAAGAAACAAACAGGTGCGACTGTGGCGAAGTAAGTACTCCCGAGCACGTGGTTTGGGAGTGTAAACAAACTGAAGAATCAAGAGCATATCTCCAAATGCAACTTCAGAACAAAAGAATATATGACATACTGCGTGATACCGAGCTCTGGCACTTGCTGGATGAAGTTGCTAATCTAGCGTCGCAGCGCGAGAAGGCCAGATTTGTTGAATTGAAACAGGCAGAGCGTAGGGGACGCCGCGAGTAACCGGCATCAGAAGCAGAAAGAAGGACAGGAGAGGAAGAAACTCAAGAGCAAAGAACAACCCAAATGTGACTACAAGCACTGCCCATGACTAAGGCGGTGCCTGCACCAGGAAGACGGCAAAGACTCAATTCATCGTAGTGCCTCTGGAAGCCAGAGGCACCTTCTCCAGGCCTCAGGGGGTGGCCTGCTCTGATTCCAGGAGGGAACTCCTGATGGGGGGAGCAGGTGGCTCCCGGGACAAACCGGAGAAGAACGAGACCACTACCTGGAACGTGAAGCTGGCTGACGGCACTTTGTGGTCAGCATGTCAGCAGTCGCCCCGCTGCATCAGCAGAGACAGCTGGCGGCCAGATGTCGACGCAGGCCAGCAGTGGTAAAAGAAGAACATATACAAATAGACTTTATTAATTAGAAGTATGAAAATACAAAGACAATTGCTGATTTTTGTGTGAATTAGTAAGATGGTAGATTAATTAGTAGATTAGTTGGTAGATTAAGTGGTATATTAATTATTAGAATAATTAGTAGATTTACTATTAGAATACTTAAATCCATTAAATCCTTAAAAATAATTATCCAGATATATTATTAAAAAAAAAGTAAATTGTTGTAAGAATAAAACTGTAGAAACTAAGGACCTACTTTAGGTAACAAGGTAGTAGGCTATGTAAAATCAGGAAATAAAATGTAAAAAAAAAAATGTGCGATGACTATTGTAGTTTTCCAGGAGGAGGGAAAGTAGTATAACTTAAGGCAGTAGTTGTAGATTTGTGTGAGATAGTCTATGGCGGGTTGTGGTAGGTTTTTAAGAAGGGCGGCTTTGATGCCATCAGGTCCCGGAGATTTTTTTTGCTTCCATCCGCCTGAATGATTGAAGTCACTGTGGACGATTCCACAGGACGCAAGAAGGTGCATGTTCTTCGCCTCAGAAAACAAGGCACTTCCCTAATCACCCTATCTTCGTGGATATCGCATTCCTCGTCATCAATGAAATGGCGTTCCAAAGTGTCGGACATGGCCTCCACTTTCTCCCGCGCTGTACCAAACATACATGCCATTTGGTCCGTGTAGTGGCTTTAACGACTGGGGTTCTCCGTTACGTGATTTGATATGCTACCTCTCCTACCAACAAATACCAACAGTTTGATATTAGGAGGTGATTTTAACTGCGTGCTACATCCTAAAGATCAATTCCCAAATTTTAACGCCTGCAACGATGTAAAGTTAATAGTCCAAGGACTCAGATTAAAAGACACTTGGGAAACAAAACATGGAATTGACAGGTCCTATACATATGTTACAAAGGACGCAGCAAGCAGAATTGACAGGATATACATAAGCGAATATATCATTTCCGATGTTACTAGTGCAGAGGTATGGCCTGTAAGCTTTTCAGACCACAGCGCCTACACAATACATATAAATATGAGCAGACAAGAAATTCACCGAGGAAGTGGCTACTGGAAAATTAATACTATTTTTCTAAAAGATCGTGAACTTAATGAAATGTTCCAAGAAACATGGCAAATATCTATGAGGCAATATCAGAGATACAATTATAAACTAGATTGGTGGTTACAATGCGCTAAACCAAAACTGCGCCGCATGCTGATAGAATACGGAAAAGTAAAGAAGCAAGAACATAAGCAAACAGCGGAATTTTATTATGCTTGTCTAAGAGATGCTTACCAGAATACGGTCAGATTAATTCAAGACATAATAAAAATAAAAAGAATAAAAGCGAAACTAGAAGCAATAAAACGTTTCGAACTGGAGCAAATGATGATTAGATCTAAGACCAAATATGCTGTAGCAGAGGAAAAGACTTTTTTATACCACTACATGCGGGAAAAGAAAAGAGCAAGGATTAAAATTCTTAATAACTTGAGAATCAGTGAAGACACCGTTGTAACAAACCAAAAGGAAATTATAAACGAAGTTCATAAAGTATTGAAGAGGAAGATTCCAATGACTTACTCAGTGTGGTGTGCAACAGAATCGACGCAAATGACAACACACAACTGGAAAGTAGAATAACAGAAGAAGAACTAGAAGAAATTATAAAAACAAGCCCAAGGAACAAATCGCCTGGCCCTGATGGCATTCCAGTAGAAGTATACCTACACTTCTGGCCAACCATCCAACAACAACTGACGGAAGTACTTAATGATGTGCTTACAATACCTAATGTGCCCAAAAGCTTCAAAGAAGGATTAATAGTTCTGATACCAAAAAACGGCAACAACAAAAACCTAGACGGAATGAGACCTATATCATTACTAAATTCAGACTATAAATTGTTCACTAGAATACTCACAAAAAGAATGATGCCTCAGATGAATAAAATAATTGCGGAACACCAGGTTTGTGCAGTACCTGGCAGAACAATCATGGGGACATTAAGCGAGTACAGAGACATCATTGCGGCCGCAGCAGTAACAGGAATAAATGCAGAGTTATTGTCCGTCGACTTTAATAAAGCCTTCAACAGGGTCAGTCATAAGCTCATACGAAAGACATTGGAGAGAATGGGATTCAGTAACTCTTTTATCAAAATTATACAGAAACTGCTCCATGAAGCAGAATCAAAAGTTCTAGTCAATGGCTTCAGAACAAAAGCAGTGCAAATAAAAAGGTCTGTATGACAGGGTGACCCCATATCAATGGCGCTTTTCTCAATTGCTCTGGAACCTCTGTTGCGATACATAAACGCCACAATATCTGGAATAAAATATGCAAACAGAGAAATCACCTGCAGAACCTACGCCGATGACGTATGTGTAGTGGCCAGGGATGCCGAAGAAATAAAACTCATCAGGGAAAACATCTTAAAATATTGTCGTGCAACGGGGGAAAAATAAACTTAATTAAATGGAAGATGTTGAAACTAGGTAACGGCATTCCATACCAGCAGCTCATTGGATACAAGAAAGAGAAACAATGCAAATCTTGGGAGTAGAACTGCACACGTGCCCACTAAAAATGATAGCCAGAAACTGGAGGACAAAGCTAAATGTGATTAGAGGATCAGTAAGAGAACATTACACCAGGAACCTAAATATGTACCCCATGTTGTCGGTGTCTCTTTACTTTTGATAACGTCTAGCTATTGAGACATGATTCGTTGTATGCGGAAATGAAAACATGTCTGCTAGCAGCAGAACATTTGACAACATTAGAGGGAGCAAATTCACAAGGTTGTGGCAGGAATTAAGTCGTATCTTTCCTATTTCCTTCAGCGAAGAAGAATATCTTCAGAACATATAGAGCAAATAATTTATCACGAACAGCACATTTGACTTAAGATTTAATTGATTTTCGCTACAATTGTTCAACTTATATAGTAAAGCTGCAAATCATAGCTGGTTTTTAAAAGTACTGTACGAATCCAAGTTTATGGTACGGGGTCAATCCAAAAAATAAGGTCTCCCACCCATTTATACGGAAAATCTATTTTTTCTGTAATATATACTTCATGTAAAAGGTTGAAAAATTATCTATTTTTCTACATCATAATAATTTCGGAACACGCATTTTTGTAGATGCTGTTACAATTTGTGAATGACCAGGCGTGATGGGATAAGGGGTGAAGTTCTGGCCTCTCATTCGGGAGGACACAGGTTCGAACCCTCGCCTGGTCATCCAGATTTGGGGTTTCTAAGCTTTCCCCAAATCACTTCATGGGAGTGGTGTATACTGGTATTTATTTATATTTAGTGTTAAATTTCTTATATACCGTAAAAAATAGTTCAAATCACTAGTTTGAATTTCGATTGTTAAAGCTTTCTATATTGTCCTATATTAAGGCTTTATTAGGTTTAAAATAACAGTTTCTTAATTAATTAGTTCCGGAATAGTAATAAAATCAACTGGAAATAATAAATAATAAACATAAGTATTCATATATAGCATTTAGTTACTCACATAGGTTACCATAGGTTACATCATTGTTAAGTTCGACTATCGATATCGAAATCAAGTTTACGATAACAAAAACATACGTTCTAATAATTAACCTGTTCTGCCTGAAATTGAATAGTGTTTAATTGCCATCTTATATATATATATATATATATATATATATATATATATATATATATATCTTTATAAAAAATGTCCTAACTTTCTTTTTTTTAAACTTTCATAAGTAACAAAATAGTTGTTATCCACATTAGCTCTAAATAGTATCGACCTACCATCTTAAGTTTGTTTAGAAATCCATTAGCTTAAGTTTTTTTAATTGGTTCTTAAGTAGTTTAATTACCTAGTCGTTTTTCATAAAACTTCAATCAAATTAAATATATATAACAATTCAACAGTTAGTCGAGTATAGCGGCTATCATATTTAGTAAAAACGTTAAAAAATATAGTATAAACATTATAAGACGACTTTATCAAATAAATTTAAGGTTTGTTTAGAAGATGGTTGAAGTATTTGAGAAAATCATGAAACTGTGGCGCCTGTCGTAGGTACGTTGTGAAGGGGATGGGTTGTAGTTGGTGTAAGAAGTGGTTTCACTGGGCATGTGGGGAAGAGGAAACGGGGGAAATAAATGAGGCTTTCCCATGGTTTTGTTCACTGTGTCTTAGGGATGATAGGATGTGGGAGATGGGCGAGACGATTAGGGAGTTGCGTGAAAGGATCAGGGTTCTTGAGGCTCAACCTGTGGAGGCTCAGCCTCTGCAGGCGTGGTCTGTGGTGGCCTCGCCTGTGGAGGTTCAACCTGTGGAGGCTCAGACTGCACAGGCACAGCCTGTGGGGGCTGAGCTTGTCGAGGCTCAAGCTGTAGAGGCTGAAAGTAGAGATAGTGGGTTGGAGGAAGTTGATAAGGATGGGTGGGAGCTGGTAACAGGTCGTAGGAGACTCATGGTTAACAAGATGAACAAGCCAGACACTTCAGTAATTGTGGGAAAAAATAGGTTTGACCTGTTGCCAGAGTCAGGAGGAGAAGAGCCTCATGTAGATGTAGGAGTAGGAGTAGGTAAGATGCAGTAGACCTTTAGGAATAAGGGCGTGCAGGGCAAGAATAGGAAAAAAAGGGTTCTGCTGCTAGGTAGTAACCATGGGAGAGGTGTAGGCCCTCTTCTGCAGGATCAGTTAGGTACAGGATATCAGGTCACAAGTGTTTTCAAACCTAATGCAACATTAGGCCAGGTAATAGATGATATAGGTTCTCTTTGTAGGAGTTTCACTAAGGATGATAGAGTAGTGATAGTGGGAGGTGTGGGAAATAGTATTGATAGAAACGCGAATTATAGTATAGAGAGTGACGTTGGGAAGGTGGTGAAGGAGGCACAGCATACCAGGGTGGAGATCATGCAGGTCCTAAGTCGCCATGACCGGCCACAATTGAACTATGCTGTTAGGCGGGTTAATGTGGAAACGGAAGTGCTACTTGGGAAAGGCATTAGTTCTGTGTTGGGAGTTGTGCCTGTGAACACCATTGGTAGGTGGGGTTTCACTAGGCATTGCCTACACCTAAATTGAAGGGGGAAGGGAGTACTTTCTGAGTTATTAGCTAAAGCAGTGAGATAGCCCGTTTCCAGTGATGATGGGGTCAGGACTGTGCCTTTTTTAGGTTAGGGGCTGCTGGTGAAGGGACAGAAATAGATTATCAATGTGATACTGATTACAGATTCGCGATGGGGAAAGTCACAGATATTAAAGAAATAGATGAAATGGCTGAAACAATAACTGACTACGGTAAAAGTGGGAAAGAGGAGATAAATTCTGAAACTGTAAAGCCAGTAGTAAGGGTGTTAATGGTAAACTGTAGAAGTATAATGAACAAAGTAATCGAATTTGCAAACTTAATAGAGATTCACGAACCACAAGTAATAATTGGGGTAGAGAGTTGGTTAAAAGAAGAAGTACTAGTCAGTGAGGTTTTTCCTGATGGTTACAGAGTGTACCGCAGAGAAAGAGGAGCAATTGGTGGAGGAGTCTTCATACTAGTTTACAAAAACTACCACAGTTCACTGGCGTTCATAGATCAAGACCATGAGTTACTTGGGGTAGATTTCTGGGGTAATAAAAAAGAAAAAATCAGAGTGTTGGCTGTTTACCGCAGTGGAAGAAATTAAATTCATACTCAGATTTCAGAGGTGAGAATAGAATGATCATCATCGGCGGGGATTTAAATTTACCAGGTGTAAACTGGGAAGGGAATAAGATAAATAACACAAGGGAATAAAGATTTGCAAATATCTTAATAAGGGAAGGAGGATTTACACAAGTGGTTGAGCAAAACACCAGGGGACTAAATATTTTGGATATATTTCTAATTAAGCCCGATGAAAATCTTTTGAGGTATCAAGTAACTGAAGGAATAAGTGATCATGAAGCAGTTCTGATGGATATTAGAGGACTCAGTAAACCAGCAGCCAAAATTGAAGGGGGAAATAGGTACAATTATAAAAAGGCACAGGTTTCAAATTTGAAGAGATATTTCAGAGAACAATTCAGCAAATGGAAGGAAGGCTCAGGTACAGTAGAGTCAAGGTGGGGAGAGTTCAAGGAGATAAAAAGAAAGGGTGAAGAAAAATTTATTCCAAAGCAGAAAATAAAGAGAAGTAGAGAACCTATGTACTATAATAGGGAAGTGAGGAGGTTAAAGAGGTTGGTAAGAAAAGAACACAGCAGAGTTAAGAGACAGCATGGTAGTAGGGAATATTTAAAACAACTAAACAAGGACTTAATAACAGCAAAGAAAATGGCTAAAGATGGGTTTATGAAGAGTATTGTCAGTGCAGGAGGACCATTGACTGATGCATCTAGAAATTTCTATGGCTATATCAGGAAACTGAAGGGAAGGGAGGGTGTAGAGACACTTATAGATAAGGATGGAGAAGAAGTTACTGACGATTTGAAAAAGGCAGAGATTTTAAGTAACTGGTTCAGTGAAAGCATTAGGGAAAATGAATCAGAAACAGGAGGGTCTAATTCGGAGAACGAGCTTAACAACACAATTAGAAATGACGATAGTAAAAAATTTGATATCTATCCTGAGGAAATCTTAAGGAAATAAGAAAGCTGAAAAAAATAAATAATGGGGCTGGTGAAGATAATATTACTACAGATATCTTAAAGATAGCCGGATGTGACATTGTACCTTATCTCGAAATATTATTTAAATTGAGTCTAGAAACTTGCTGCTTACCACAGGACTGGAAAAGTGCAATAGTAGTACCGGTACATAAGGGAGGGGTCAGAAATAGAGTTGAGAATTACAGGCCAAACAGTTTGACATCAGTGGTAGGTAAATTAATGGAAAGAATGATATGCAATCACATCAGAAATATATGCGAGGAACGTAAGTGGTTTTCAAGCAGGCAACACGGTTTCAGGCAAGGATATTCATGCGAATCTCAGTTGGTGGTATATATGCAAGATATTTCAGATGAAATGGACAAGGGAGGCCAAATTGATAGTGTAGCACTAGATCTGCCTAAGGCGTTTGACAGAGAAAGCCATAAAATGGTAGTAAATAAGGTAAAAACCATTGGAGTGGATAAGAAAGTCATTTGCTGGGGAGAAGAATTTTTAAAAGGTAGAAAACAGAAAGTTAGGGTAGGAAATGTAGTATCAAAAAAAGTGGAAGTAAAAATGGGAGTGCCACAGGGTAGCGTATTGGGACCATTGCTATTCATTATTCTAATGAATAATTGTGTTGATTGTTTACTATCTGAAATTAGATTGTTTGCAGATGACATAATGCTGTATAAAAGAATCAAAACGATAGAGGATTGTAAACAGTTGCAGGGTGATCTGGACAGGATATCTAATTGGGTTGGTAAACATGGAATGAAATAAATGCAAAGAAGAGTCAGCTTATTAGATACACAAATAAAAAACAAAAGGTTAATTATGAATATAAGGTGGGGAAAGATTGGCTTGCTGAAGACTTGAAATGTAAATATCTTGGAATTACTTTTGATAACTAACTTAACTGGGCAGGACACATAGGACAGGTGGTAGGAAAAGGTTTCAAAGTTCTGTACTTGTTGGAGAGAGTGATGAGGGGATGTACGAGAGAAGTCAAGGAATTGGGTTACAAAACTTTGGTCAGACCATTGCTCGAATATGGTAGTGTAGTATGGGACCCTCATTTTAAGTATCAGATACAGGAGTTGGAGAGGGTGCAAAAAAGGGCTGCTAGATTTGTTTCTGGAAATTATCGCAGAATGCAATCAGTGACGGATATGATAAAGGAGCTGGAATGGGATTCATTGCAAGACAGGAGGAGGATGAGGAGGGTCATGGGAGTGTACAGGGCATATACTGGCGATGAGGCATGGAAAGATATTTCAATAGGTATGAAAAGTAGTGCATGGAAGGGAAAAGATGACCATGACCATGACCACAAGCTGGCACTCGATTTCATGCACAAGGGTGTGGGAAGATTCTCTTTTTTAGGTAAGGGTGTCAGGGATTGGAATGAGTTACCAAGAGAAATGTTGAATAATTTACCGAAAACTTTGAAAGAATTTAAAGATAAAATTTGTAGAGGGCAAATTTAGGTAGGTGCAGGATAGGGGGAAGATGGGTGTGTAGGGAAATTGCCACCGGTGCCTGTGCTCCATTGCAATTAAATTAAATTAAATTAATTAATTCCAAACAAAGAATAAAGCATAAAAATTCATGCTTAATTAAGTAATTAGCATTTAATCCTCGTAGGTATGAAATCGCAATGCTTTAAAACACATAAGGTAATTGTGTTACGAAACTACTAACACCGCTGTAGAAAATGGAAAAATGGTAATTTACGAACTCTCCGCTACTATCCAAGATCCTTAATCAACTTTGTTTATTTATACCAGTTTTAAAAGAATTAATGTTTAACCACGAAAGTAATCGTTTTGTAAATTTTTGAGTGACAATGGTCGTTTAATTTTTTACAGTGCTGATGTTTAGTTGTCCTCTCATGTTTTTATTTAATATTTTTGTTTTCATTGACGACGGTGCCTAATTATTATAGTCCACCTACACAATTAGAGAAATAATTCCCACGATACTAGTTTTATTGTAAAAAAATTATTTTCGTAACATATGTGCAGTCTGAGAAAGGACAGATGACGTGATTTCGACGCAGCTAGAAACGAGAGTAGCTAGCAGTAAAATTTAGATTCGATTCATATTTTTTGTTGTAAAAGCTCATAGCCAAATGTGTAATGTGGCAGAGCAGTAACATGCGATTCTTCACCGTTGTCAAGTAAATCGGCATTGAAATATTCCTTTGCGTTTAGACGCTTCGTACGTTAAGAAACCGTTAAGGCGTGATTGGCGTAACGAGTAAGTTTTCTGCCTCATACGTCAGTCGTCACCAGATTGAATTTCGCCAGCGGCAATATTTTATTATTATTGTATTTGACGATGAGATGCTTGAGGACGATGAAAAGTTGCCAACGTGCACTATGAAGGTCATTCCTTCACGTGCACTCCTCTCGAACCGTCTGCAGACTGGTTTATTTACCAGCGTATTTAATCGAGCAAGTCCGTGAGATCAGTCCCAGACAATACAGAAATACAGTCGATGGTCCATCGCCAGTAGTCTTCTGCGATTTTTTGCGATACTATAAGATACGTGTGGTTTCTATCACACCTGACGGACTACAGAATATGCCTTCAATGTTTTGAACTCCATTCTTTTATAGCTGTGAGATAACTGCGACGAACCTTTATTAATTGATTTAAGCGATTTGACCGAAATTGTTAGACATTTTATGTTCAAGAAGTTTATCGGTTCTGACTATAATTACTACTATACTATAAATAAACCTTGGAAGATGTACTTCTTTTCATTAAATCGTTGAAAATTTTACCAGGTTTACTGGCACTGACAGTTTGGATGTCTACTTTCAAGTATATTTGTCATTAATGTTGTGTATGCCAAGTTCAACAAAATCAATGTTTTGGTTCTCCGAGGATTAGAGAAATAATTTCAGACTAACGGAGGACTAGTTCATAATGAAATACCGTAACCAGATTCCTTTCCGGTCATTGGGAAATATCCTATTCGGTGACACTTCAAAATATATAATACATTTCAAGAATCAATTGCTAAAAAGTAGACCAAGAAAGTATTTGCGTACTTTATCGATACGTGCATCGTCTCCATTCTTTTAACTTCTCAACTGAAGTATGATGTGACTTTAGTGCTACACAGTACGGTCAACACAAGACGAACGTAACAGTTCATGAAAATCACTTATGTCATTGGCTGGGCTCGAACCGTCTACTCCAGGGAGTAGCCACAATGCTTCCGGGTGGGCAGTCGCACCGGCGACCTCTACTGTGCTGTCGGCTAGGACCTACCAACCACGACGGCAGCCGAGGGGGCAACAACTCTCATACACGTGTTGACCAGCATTACGTTTCCTTGTTCACAGTTTCCTGTGTAGTCTCATAAACAACGGTTACAAAATATGAAAACAATTGTTCTTGAATTTATGATCTGCACTTGTTAAATTTTCACACTTTTGTAACTTCTGGATACATTCTGTGTTACCAGATGACTGGTAACAATTTTACCCCTTAAATCAATGCGAGTTCTTTACCGACCACTGTCGGAAGAGATCACCGTAGTATTAACATCAATGTGGGGTGATAAGTTGGTCCACAATAATAATTTCAAGTAGCAAAAAGCGTATAAATCGTGAAATGAACCAATTATTTCGAACGTGTCCGCTGGCAAACGCAGCAGTTTGTTGATTACCAAATGTTTTCAGCGACGTCCTTGGATATTTACTAATAGTTTATCATTATTATTAGTGTCCGACCAAAGATTAGGTTTCGGCCAGTTTTGGTTAAAAAATCTTGTTGCGGCCACAGTTTAGGTTTCAGACAAAAATAGGCCGAAACATCGGTCGTGCCGAAACTTTTAGCTAGGATTTATTTAAGATGATTATTATGTAAAAGTAAAAAGATCTTATGTTTGATTCACATGTTACTGACCTACATTTTTAGATAATTTTTGTTTGATTACACTTTGTACCAGTACTTTAATTTTAACCACTCAGACAACTACGTGCTGTGTGGCCTACAGTAACTTGATTTTAACAGTGAGTAATCGCGTATAGCTCGTGCGAATTAAGTTGTCACCTTGGACCGTTTTCACGCAAACTGCGCGAGGTGCCTAGTAAATTCGGACGGGTAGTACGTGCAAATTTTGTTTTCTAGTTGGAATTCATATTTACTTGAATTAGTTTTCCTAATTTAGAATGAATGCCATATGCCTGCTTTATTACAAAGGTTTTTTTTATTTGATCTGTTAAATATGATTTATTTATCTTACAATATTTTCATTCGGGCAAAAAATCACAAAAAAATCAGATTTGGTAGTTTTCCAAGAAGATCCTACCGGTTCATCTGAAGATGTTTGCAAAATTTGTAATACATCAAATCCATTGGTATGCAAAGAACTAAAAACAAACATTGCATTGGAGTAAAGCAACATTTATCAAAGTTTCATTGCAGGTGTTAAGACAACAGTCAGCAATAGATGGAATGAAAAATTATTTAAATGAAGCTAAATCAAAGCGAATGGGTTCATAGAAGTCAATAGAAGCGTTGAGTACTGACCAGCCGAATCTTGTTCAGTCAACGATCTCGAGTTTGACCTCTAAATATAAACTTGTTGAACGGGCTTATGTTCATGAAATTGCAGAAAGGATTGACGGGGCAATAATGGACGTAATGATTGTGGACGTGCTGCCTTATGCTTTGGTGGAAGGCGAAGCATTGTGGCGGCTCAATTTCACTGATCCCCACGCAGTTAAAAAATATGGGATGAAATCTGAAAAAATATTTTAGAACATCACTGATGCCACAAACAAATGAGAAAATTAAGACTAAAAAATCTAAAATAAAGACTTTAATGGCAAAAAGCGAAGGGCTGAGTGCTACCACTGATATCTCTATCAACTTCTCAGCCTCACAGCTCATTTTATCGTAAATCATCAACACCTAAAAATTATATAGGGTGCGTGTGTGCTGGAACACGATCATACCAGTAAACACTCGTACATTCAGCAAAACTTTACAGAGGTGGTGAATGAATGGAGTTTAAACGGCAAGACGTTTTAGGTCCTAGGTGACAGTGTACCAAACATAGTTTGGCGTGGTCAATATGAATCTATAGCTTGGGTGGCACACACGCTTCGGTTGGTGAAAAAACACGCACTACTTTCAGACGATGAAACCAAAGACTTATTTAAAAAATGATGAAAAATTTTATGCAATTTCAAGAATAACGAGCAAGTAGTTGGAAAATTAACAGAATGTCAAAAAGAATGCGGAATGTCAGAACATTCTTTGGTGCAAGTTGTCGATGTGAGGAGGGGAAGCAAATAATTAATGTCACAAAGGCTTTTAGAGCAAAATAATGTAGTCAAATTGTAGTGTTGAATATGGCAAGATTGATACTTTCTTCTCTAGTGAATTGGATGTTATATAGAACCTCACAGACGTTTTGATATACTAGATTTATAATTTGATGAGGCATGCCATTGATATCACTATTAACCCGCAAACTGCAAGTTAGATCTGAAAGAGAAGATGAGATGATTACAAACGTAAAAAACTCAATGTACGAGTCTTTGAACATCAGATTTTCTTTCATAAAAGATACCTTTCTTTGATCTCTGCGACAATACTGGACCAAAGAATTAAATCTAAATATATCAGTTCCGATTAAGTAGATGTTGCAGCGAGAGAAATGATATCTTTTTTGACGGAGTACTGCCCGATGGCGGAAAAAATGTTCACTCAGTTTCTACAGAACTGATCTTTCCACCATCCAACATACAGCAAGAAAAGGAGTGTACCTGGGATACACACTACAATACTCCTAATCAGATGGAGGCAACTGGATCTGAAGATAAAAACAAACTGTTTTGAAAGAAAGATTTCAATCTGATCTGTTAATGCCGACATATATTGTTATTTGAACAGCAGTCCATGTCCTACCCTGTGAAATGTGGTCGTCTGCTGCGCCTACCAGTGTTCCAAGCGATTAGCTGTTTAGTGCTGCTGAACAAATGTTGTACGTACAGGTATATAGTAGGAGTTGTCAGCTTGGTATATTAGTAATTCCGTGTGGTGGCAATGAACTGGTGAGATGGTTTCTTTTGGCTGCGCATTCGCCCCTGTCGAAGCTGCCTTAACCTAATCCGGCAATCCTACAGGGTACAGGTGACCTATAGTTTAACGTGGAATCCGAACCACGGAAGCGTTCTGGTGTACTTCGCATTACACGGTCAATCATGAAAGTATTGTGAACACAATTAAAATATTCAATTCATAATAACTCTGTACTTTATATCAATGTGTTGATTTTTAACAAAGTTTATTTACAAGAGTATGTCTTTAACATGTTTATTATTTTTGTTCGTGTTAAATTGTTAATATAACATAAATAAATAATTATTTATTTTTGTTACATAGTTCGTTAATATTTTAATTTCATTTAACACGAGTAAAAATACAATTAATTTCAGTATATAATACAATTTTAACATGGCTGAATAAGTTTCGGTTTCGGCCGAAACTGAGACCGACGCCGAAGATTCAAATTCAGTTTCGGTTTCGGCTTAAAATCCTGTTTCGGTCGGAAACTAATTATTATTATTATTTTGAATGAACAGTCAACCAATTTTCAACTGTAGTTTGAGTTAGATATTGCTTTCCCGAAAATGCCATATTAGTTTTTTGTCCTTTGCTTTCTTACTAAACACCACTAAAACCACAAAGGTGATAAGACTATATAATATTGCGTCTTCATCGACTGAACCTTAATGGTGATTTGTTTTTGTTTTAAAAGGCGTATTCAGTGCGCTTCAAGCAGCTTTCGATATTAATGGTAGGTGAAAATAACATTTTTCACGCTAAAATATTGTCAACTCAAACTGCGTTGACGACATCTCGCGTCACCGACAACAGTAATTTAGTTATAAGTTCTTTTTCCATATGTTTCTAAAATAAGATTAAATGTAGTTATAAAAAACAACATGTCTTAATAGCACACCGCAAAATTAACTACCCTAAAAAATCTGCAGTTATTTGTCAACGCTCTCGCTTAAAACTAAAATAGTTATACATCGACAATATTGATTTTGCCATTGACATCTAGTTATTTTAAGTGAAATTTGATCTGTATAATGTATTTCTTTCTTTTGATCCTGGCGTTTGTTCAAAATTAACGTTTTGTTTGAAAACATCAACTTTTTATGTTCTGTAGGGGCACTAATTTCTCTTATATGTTTTAAAAAACTAAAATGAAGTGCATTCAATGTCTGCAAAGCTCTTTTATTAACGAAATACAATCCATTTTTTCGCATGTAAAACGAATTTGTTAAAATATAACACTTTTTTGTGAGGTGGGTGAGTCCCAATTTTGGATATTCACGTGACTATAGAACATACAGGATATAGGACTGTGTAATCAGATGTCTAGGAAGGGTTGATTAAGTTTTGGGAGGAAATATAGCGATGAGGGATTCAGATTGTTCGGATACATATGAGCATGGTAGTACCTCTCATAATGTGTCCCAATATTGTGTTTTACTTTGCTTTATAGTGAATAGCTGTTCTTTTCGTTTCTCCATCCGATGAAGTACTTCTTCGTTTGAGATTTTCAGCACCCAAGGTATGGGTAAGAGACGACAATACAAACATTTCAAAAGCTTCAATTTTTTTCTCTACATTTTGGTCTATGTTCCTGGTTTCACACCCATAAAGAAAAACAGAGAACACTTAGCAGTGAATCATGCATATTCTCATTTGCTGACTGAGATCCCAACTTATGAAAAAAAATTCATGCTGATAAATTGTCTCCTGGCCTGTTCTATTCTCGATTTGATTTCTTTCTTGCAATCACACTGCTCATCTGTCACAGTGTCTAAGAATTTGTAGGAGGATACGTGCCCGGTCTTATTGATAGGGTTGCCTGGATTTTTTCTCTCAGGAAAGACTACAACATTGGTCTTGAAAAGGTTGACGACCAGATCAAACTCTTCACTGTGCTGGACTAAATTGTCTATCATGCGCTCGAGTGCAGATAGATCACTAGCTATCGCAACGGTGTCATCTGCGTACCTGTAGTTATTGATCATTTTCGACTTATAATGCTCTCACTGTTTTCGTTCTCCAGCACTTCCCTGAAAATTACGTCGGAATAAATGATGAACAAGAGAGGTGCTAGTACACAGCCCTGGCGAACACCATTCCTGATCGCCGTCGCTTCTGATGTTCCTTGATCAGTTTTAACATCTGCAGTCTGATTCCATTACAGAATGCTGATAACGCGTAAATCGTTTTGGTCAGTACCAGTTGATTTCAATATCTTTATCATCTTTTCATGTCTGACGCAGTTGAAGGCTTTTTTATAGTCGATGAACTGAACATCACTATTTCGCCTTTTTTCGTTACATCCTATTAGAAGTAATCACTGGGCTTAGTGAGAGAACGATAAATCTTGCATCTCGTACTCTGGCGGACATGGGTTCAAATCGGCGTCCGGCCATCCAAACCTCAGTTTTCTATAGTTTCCAGAAATCACTCCAGGCGATTGACGGGATGATTCCTGGGAAAGGCCGAGGCAGAATCCCGTTCCCTTCTCTGCCACCAGTCGTTTGCCTCCTTCAGTGACCTCGACGTCAACTGGGCGTAAAGTCACAATAAATGCCCTTCATGAAAACAGTGTTGTTACTGCTAGAATATCAAAAGTATAATACAAAATCTCATATGTAAAATATTTACTAACAAACATAAGCTTAGTTAAAAATCAAGATCCAAAAATAATAATATAACGTTCCCAACACATTTGTAGAACAATTCATAAATATAATATTAAACAAAAAAACAAGAAGATTCAATAGTTAAAGTTTATAAAATAATGACAATACCGATCGTATATCACGCTAATGAAAATTGGGTCCCATGCAAAAAGACGTGAGCAAAACACAATTAACTGGAATGAGATCTTAAGGGAAAGTTAAAGTGGTCTCGACAGATACTAGATGAAAACATAAGAATAGAATTAAGAAAGAATAAAAAGATAATAGAGAGAAAGAGAACCAATAGGATGGAAAAAACGAGATTGATAAAATTACCACAAAACTGTAACCGAGAGGAGATTAGAATAAACTCGAATATGAAGTCAGAACATACCTCTGCCAATACCTCCAAACTGATTGGGTCTGCAGCTTCTGTAGGAATGAGCCTCCACATTTACAACTAGTTTCTGCTAACGCGTTCTGTGCCACTTGCTGCGGCAGACGTCATTGTAGTGGAACAAATTGTTTGTGTGCTGTTGGCGGGTTTCCGTAATGTTGTGGAAACCGCGTCCGCATTGTATACGCTCCGGGAGACAGGTGCTTGCTTGCGCACGCGCCTGTCATTCGCTGAATAGTCCGCTTGCGAAATGGCCGCGCGACGTATGTTACATACGCCGCAGGCGCGCCCTGGCCAATTCCGAAACTCTCCTCGCGGATCAATTCTGGGTCCCCGAGCTAAGAAAGTACTTTCCTTTACGTGGTCCTAAGCTACATCATTACAAAAACACCCCATTTCAATTTTTTGTTGCAGAAAGTATGGAATATTGAAAACAGTACGAAATTACTGTGATAAATATTCCTAAAATGCAATGTGGATAATCAGAGTGATTTAACAGGTCCGGAGGTTCACTGTTACATAGCAAAAAAATTAGCGACGGGTCAAGTAGCGCTTCTAGACTGTAGTACAGGTACAGTGCGTTAGATAACTCTTCATTAAGTGCTCGTATATTGGTACAGTTGGCTGTGCGTTAAATCCTCCCACCAATTTATCCCTGATAGTATCTTGATATGAACAAGTACAAGTAACGAGCCGATGAAATATATTCTGCTTCACCTCAATTAAATTATTAAAGACGCGTATTACATGTGATTAGTATCCTAAAAAAAATTCAAATCACATGAAATGATAGTTTAATGCGTACGTCATAGCACAATGGAGAAACAGGATAACTGAAGTAATGTAAAGAATTTGGTCTTGGAACCTAGAAATAAATTCATCAAAAATACTTGAAAACTGACAGTGAAATTTTATTCCCAGTAATGAACTCTCCACATCTTAACTATTATAAATCTCTAAGCTGGCTGCGAATGTGTGTTTTTTCAGACATCACGCAAAAAATACCAAACTAATTTCCATCAGGTTTTCTCAGTTTGAAAGCTTATAATCTAGGTCAAAATCTGAGGCATTTCTTATGACTCTACATTAGCGGGGAATGGAGTAGCAAACTATAAAGCGTTCGTATCAAGAACCGATAAACATCACAGATCATATCGCATTTCAAATGAAAACTCGTTTACGAGATATCCGCCAAACATCACGCTACAGCACACATAGCTCGGTGGGTCTCTCGCTTGTCACTATTCCTTGCTGTTCTGTCCTGTTGCGCTCGCCATCATACGTATCTCTTTTTATAAATGAAATAACTAGTCCAAGAATAATCATATTCAACTTTGTTTATTTTATTTTAAAACATCGAACTCTGCAGAATGTAGGTGCAAACGTAAACACACTGTGACGTCACAGTTACCTTCCGCCGACCTGAGTGCCGGACTGATACATTGCTTCAAGTCAGTCGCGACCTTAGTGTGGTAGCGGGCGGCTCGGTTAGCTCGACGATCGACGCTACAGTAGTTGTGCGGTTTATTTAGTATTAAGAAGAGAACTTAATGTGTTTAGCTAGAACAGTACATGTGATATGAAAAGTTCTGAACAGTGCCGAAGTGAAGAAGAACATTAGCGCTGACATTAAACTTACTTGGTTAACAGCGGACTCAATTATTAATTTCCTTTTCTTCTTAAAGAACTCTGCAATGTATGGACTGATGAAGTTCCGATTAGCGTTTGTATTTAAAATTTGGTGGTGGCCAACCAGTTCTATGTTTTAAGATCTTAAAATAAACGTGTGGTGGACTGGAGTTTGTGCGAACGTACTTAGTGACTATTTTTATTAATTATTCACCCACCTACTACTTAGGGCAGGTTTGGTACATCATATGGCGATCGCGGCAACAACCAGTTATTTAAAATAATGACCCTTTCTCTACGGCTGTGTATGAGTAATTTACAGAATTTTTATAAGTTTTATGCACCGTTGAGTGAACATACACTTAAAATACGATCCAGGTTTCTTTACCGCCTCTACTTAGCTCGTAACGAGACGTAAAAATCTAACCACAAAAATATGCTTCCACTAGTGGTGCTAGCGGCAATACGCCGCTGCGTTGTAAGCCTTGCGGCAGTACCCGCCGCCTACTCTCGAAACAGTTCAAGCATTGATTTTTGTGCCACGCGACTACCTTCGGACACTACAAACGAGACGTCTACTAAAGCTAATTGCATATCTATCGATTCGCAGTTGCTCTGGTTCTTTATTTTGTTGGCGCCTCTTTAATCGTTGACGAGTGCTATCAACCCCTTACGAACGAACCATCCCAACATTTGCCTGCGGCGATTTTAAAAATAATAATAATTTGAAAAGCAGAAATCTGAACGTTTGGGTTAGCAATCAAGACAGCTGCAGTGACACTAGTTATTCCTCCTGAATATTCGATCATGAACCAGTATTGGCGTGGCTTGGTATGTGAATTAAGATTCTTATCGCTACTAAATCATTTATAAAAAATGATGGTTTAGTTGTCGTTGCCACAGTACTATATTAATGTTTAATGTTTACTGATGTTCAATTTGCTTTCCCATGTTAGTGTAAGTAAAAGAAGAAATCCCGCAATTCATTGGAATAACCTCGCTTTTGGAGTAACAACTATTTCATGTGGTGATTGCAGATTCAACTAGCGACCGTAAGAAGAAAAATTAAATTTCGATGAGATAAATTATTTCGCTTGTTGTTTTACAATGACGCCTTCTTGTAGTATCCCTGCCAGCTTATTGATAAGAGCAGACAGGGTAACTTCCACTGGAGCCATGGATAAGTATCGACCATAGAAGATCTACGATAGTTCTGATATGAATATTCGTCATAGGTTCCTACTGCCACACCTGACAGGTTTTATGACTCAGTACATTCAAATATTAATATAGGAATGGAGGTTTAATTACTGTAAACGGCAGTTACATATGTACACCTTTATTTACTTATTTATTCACATGAGCAATGACTGGTAACATGGCGAATATTTACAATGTTGCATTGGCTTTTAAACAAAACATTATAGTTAGGGTCAAGGAATGGGCGAGCATGTAACTTATGGGCGCCTCGCAGCCCAAACTAAATGGACCATCACATTTATTGGCCCCTAATACCAGGTCTGCCCGTCACCGCTTAGCCATCTTCTTTGCAGTGAACGTTTCTAAAATTCAATAGAACAATGCGGAATGTGTTAATTTTTTTTTTTTTGAAACTGCGTTGAAAGTTGCTTTATATCGCTACTAGTCTCAGGACGTTTCACCTCAGCAGCCCCCTACGAGAATGTTAGATATGGAGGTGCACTGTCCGAGAAGCGTGGCAGGTCGGGGCAGCCACGTGCGACCTAGACAAGGTCAGCAGTGCAACAAGTAGGGGGAGGGGAGCACGTGGCAACGCTACCTGCACGCGACCTCGTCGCAAGGGTCAGAAACCAAGGCGAATTATTCCCAAATGTTTGTAATACCTGTGTTCTGCCTTTGCTTATCAAATACCGTTACAAAGTACTTCGTGATATTAGGGTTCTCTAGCCAAAATAACAAAAACAAAAAGATTGTAAGTTCGCCACATTCAGCTTCTTCTCATCCATCCGCATTTGCATCTATCGTGTTGAAACTTACTATGGAGATGTGTCTTACTGACGCAAACACGTTGTTATTATACGTACTAGCGTAAGCCCGTGGCCGTTTGTTGCGTATCGCCGCGGATATAGAATACTCGTGGTTCCTGATCTGACCAAATGCGAACGTGACCTGTGTTTTACGCTTAGGGTGAATAAAATCTGTTGAAGAAATATTGATAGACGCATTAAACACGGACAGGGGCGATCCTGCTATCGTTTAATTGTTTCACAGCTCGCAGACTCGAACCTGCCGAAATACAAACTAAAAGTTCCTACTTGCTATATCACGTTTTTTTTTATTTTATTTTTTTTATTGAAAATGCGCAAACATTCATAATATTTTCTTTGGTCATAGTGTCTATAACAGTCAGAGAACTTAATGCAGATACCAGATTAGTTGAGGATTTCCGAAGAAATGAATTGGTAGAATACTCGATTCAGTAATATATTTGTTCTGGTGCCCACTTTAAATAACCTTAACCTAATAACTCACGTACAGCGAACATGAACAAAGACCATTAACGAATGTGGTCAGTAGGATGCGTTAAAAGCAAATAAATCGTAAGAACGCGGTTTCTCTTGGTGTTGAGAATATATGATGTTTTTGGGTGACTAGCCCAGTTAACAATTGTTATAATTACACAATATTTCCGCAATCTCATTCGTTGTTCCTATCTTCTGGTAAAGATCGCGACAACAAATGAGATCGCCGAAATATTATGTAATTATAACACTTCTTTAACTCGGCTACTAACCCGAGAACATTTCATATATACGAATAAATCGTAATGTATGAACATTGGTCAAGCAGCAAATTAGCAAAAGTTTTAATTAAATTGAAATTTAGCCTAGGTGGGAAAGACAATTGGTTTTCGTGGTCACAGCAGAGACAATCAGTAATTTAAGTTTTTGAAAGGATTTTATGCTGTTTTTATTGGCGACATGTTGCTGAAAAGCAGTTCCACGTCTTTTTTATCTGTAAAGTTTGCTGATATTTTCGTTTAACTATGAAATCCTACGAAAAGCAAACTTAAAGAATGTTTTATGTCAATTAATTTGATATCAATTGCTTAGGTATTAAATAGTGGACATAACTTTGGATTTATTCTAGTGATATCTCTGGTTGCTGTTAATTTGCGAGCTAAGGCTGGCTGGTGCGTGACGTCACTGGTCTCTAACCAATAGCTATCGAGATGAGTGAGTGAGTGAGCTCAGGTAGATCTTCCCTGGCCCGTCGCTGAGCAGGCATTCAAGATTGTACTCAGTGTTATTATGGTAAAATCTTATTTAGTTGCCTATTTCGCAAAAATATAAACAATCAAAATCATTTTTAGAATCTTGAAGTGGTATGCATATCCCAGATAGGATTTTGCTACACAGTTTGATTATTTAACAATACCACCGCGATGAAATGAACCTCACCATGACTGAACTGATTCGAGTAGCATACCGCATTATGTTGCCAATATTTATTTATTTATTTAATCGTTTTGCCCACTGAGGAGTGCATGGAACCATTAATTTGTATTGCCCTTCTTATCATTCTTCTTATCTTCCCAAAACCTCCTCATCCTTTTGCTGCGGGCTTGACGCCTCACTTGTGTCCATGAATTTCTGAGTTTCACATTTATTGCTGTTGGGATCTTAGGGGAAAATTTATATGAAGTTGTTAACTGTCTATAGATACTGCGTGTAGATGTCAGTGGCTCTGGGTTGACTTCTGGGTTTCTTTAAGCCAGCGTGCTTTGGTTTGTGGGGGTCCGTTGACGATGTGGGAAATTTTTTTAGTTAGTCGCGAGTCATCCATTCGTGCTATATGTCCGTAGAATTTCACGCGTCTTTCCCGTGCGAGTGAGCTGAATCATTCGGTGAGTGAATACAGATCTTCTTAGCTTTTGCGCATCCAGATGCCGAATATTTTTCTCAGTATTTGTCTTTGTATTTTTTCGATTCCTTTGACATTTAACGTTAATGATGATGTCTCCGTTGCATACAGTCCTCCTGGAAGAACGACGGTGTGGTACTGATGGAGTTTGGCTTTGGTGGGAAATGATTTCTTACTGTAAGTATTCCTAGTAATTGTAAATGCTTTTGGCAGTTTTTCTGCACGGGTTTTGTGGGCCTGTTTCTCAGTTCCAGTATTCCTAGTAATTTCCTCTAAGTACTTAAAGTGTTTAACTTGTTTGATAGTGCCATACTTGGTCACGAGTGGCTTCAGGTTTGAGATTTTTAAGTCCATATATTGTGATTTCTCTTTAGTGATTTCGAGGCCAGGTTTGATGGCTATTTCATGAAGCTTCTCAACTGCATGTCTGGCTTTCTCAACAGTTCGTGTAATTATTGCTAGATTATCGGCAACAGCAAAGCATTTTATGTTAATACGTTTATCCTTAGTCCCCATATACAAGTATATTCCAGTTTTTTTTCCCCAGATGCTAATGATCTTGTCTAGTACCAGGTTCAACAGGGATAGTGATAACCCATCCCCATATCTTATACCAGTCTGAATTTAAATTTGGCCAATATCTATACATATAATAAAAATTCAACTGGAAAAATTCTGTAGATTTTAAGATATTCCGAAAAATATTATGACAGAATTGGTAAGCTACAAAAAAATGTTTATTTTTAAATTGTGTCTATCTATTTAGAAGCTGTAATGACGGGAGCTACTGGCTGGATACTGGTGGGGTTTCCATTAATGTACAGCCCGTGACAATGCCGCCTGAGCGAGTGGAGGCTCCCCAGGTGTATGATACCGCGCCTCCCACCGAGGTAGGGGGCCCATCAGTTCGAAGCGACGCGACGCGACGTGTCCAAGTTAGAGAGCGAATTAGAAACCTCGCTTCAGACTGATGTGCTCCTCGCTGGGAGTCCAGAGATCGTATGGTATGTTTCATTTCGACGTTATCACGAAAAATTGATAAATTTAAAATAATTTCTCGCTGATAGTGATTCACTTAAACACTAACACTACTGGTCGGTTTCTGATTGGTTTTCGATCAATGCAGAGCCTACGGTCCCACGAGTAGAATAATGTATGTTTCAGTCAAAGGTGTTGTCGAAAACCTAAAAAATTAAGATAAAAATATTCACAAATCAGCACTCATTTGAAGGTAAATTAGTTCAAGCGGTTGAAACGTTTTATGATGACGTCATGGTAAGAGCTGCAGGGTATTAAAGCGAGCTATTTGTTGTGGAGGCCCTTGTTGTAAAAATAATTTGCTTTCGGTGACTCACATGGGCCGTGGATCATGTACTTCTTAGTGGAAAAGAAGTCTCAGCATTACTTAACGAAACTGCGAGCAACAGCTAGTAGGACAATACAAATGTAACAATGTGTATTGTTGATTGTGTCCTCGCAAAGTGAATTGAGTATTTTCAACATGATGTTATTATGGTTCAAGAACACGAGTAAATTAAATGATGTAGGCCTAATGATGTGCCCTCTTACTCATGAGCACAGGCAGGGCTCTGAAATCGTCTCCAGGTTGAAAATTGAAAGATTTATTTCTGACAGCTAACTCCAGCGATCCTAGTTATTCTGAGGACCAATCGGCCTGGCAGTCTTTGTCTCCACTCGAACACCATCTTCCTTCACTTCCATCATTTCTTCAGTCCACGGCTGTCATCTACAAGATATGGCCTCTGAATCAGATCTGATGTCAGTTCTCTTGTTAAAACTATCATTAAAATTTCTATATCTGTTTCTTCTGTTTCGTTGGACACTCAAATAATGTACAAAAAGAAATCTCATAACAATCCAAACAACTATGCAAAGACCGATGGATGGTTTAACTACAAAACGCAAGAAGAAGCAAGATTTTTGAATGTCAAAGACGTCTTTTAGGCACCAGCCACCGTAATTGGTAATCGTTAGGACTTGACGTTCTGAGAAAAGACATTTCTATATAGTTGGATTTATTTTCATCTTAAGCAGCTTTCCTTCAGAATCGAAAGGTTTTCCAGTTAGGTCCGTAATTATCATTTTGCTTTTATAATGATACTATATTCTTTTTTTAGATTTTAGGGAACAAGCTGCCCGTAAACCTTGGATCATAGAAGAAGTTTGGAACTGATGAATCAGAGGAGAAGGTACAAAAATGCTCAGGATGAAGCAGGAAGGGAGCAATACATGCAATTTAGAAATCAAATAAACAGGGAATGCAAAAAAAGCCAAACAAAATTACTAAAAGAAACGTGTGAAGAAGTTGAAAATGAAATGGTCATTGGTAAAGTAGTTGTTCCATATAGGAAAATCAAACCGAATTTTGGAGAAATGAAGAAAATAGGTGTAAACATTAAAGCTGCCGATGGGAAACCTCTTTTAAGCTCAGATGATAGAGCTACCCGATGGAAAGAATGCATTGAAAAACTTTTATGATGGGTGTAAAACTACTACGTTCGTTTTACTGGTATTAATTCATGAAAATGATAGTCACTTATGCTGATATATTGACCAACCTAATGGAAAGTTTCAGACTTCGTTTAAACTTAATTTTGTTAATACGGCCGCCACAGCTGATAGCCGACGTAATGTCGAGTAGTTTATCAACCCTAGGAATAACTTAAACATTCAGTACTGTACAGGGTATTATACCACTGAATACACATACACAGTCGTTCAAAGCTGAAGCAAGTTTATTCACACAGTATTAGTTTCAGAGACACATATACGCCGACCACCAACTGAAAATAATATTAATCCGAAATTACAGGTTCGCTAGAGTGAAATGTATCCTCACTTAGCATAAATTCAGTTACTATCGTGTCCACTGTTCACACAACAACCACTGTATATGATCCACTTCTTATACACTCACTAATGGAATGTTAATGCAGTTAGTTCAACTTTGTCAGTCCGATCGAGTCGTAAACGGCAGTCACTACTCAGTGCCGACGCGGATGCGCGAATTCGAAATCCATTCACATTCAGGAGAATACTGCTACTCCACACTCACACGACACTTACCCAGCGACAATCATACACCGACTGCTTGCTGCTAACAAAGAGTTTACTACCACGACGCATCTGTGATGGATATCGATTATCGATATCATTGGCTTGGATGAAATTTGACAGTTCGTTAGCTTATCGCTTTGTAATGTGACATGGGGATGACTTGAACAATAGGGTAATAGAAAAGGAAAGCGATGTCGACATTGATGATTTAGGAGATCCTGTTTTGAGGACAGAATTTAATACAGCTCTGAAAGCAAATAAGGTAGTTGGAATTGATGAGATCCCTGCAGAACTTCTTAAATACCTTGGAGAGGAAGGAATCGAAAGATTATTCAAGCTGATATCAACAACTTATGAAGCAGGAGAAATTCAAACTGATTTTAATAGAAATATCATCTTCACACTCCCGAAGAAAGCACAAGCCAACAAATGTGAGAATTATCGCACCATTAGTCTAACATCACATGCATCAAAATTACTGTCTAGAATAATATACAGAAGGATGGAAAGGGTAGTAGAGGAGATAGTAGGTAGAGAAACTTTTATGGCGTTTGTTGATTTAGAAAAAGCTTTTGATAATGTTAGGTGGGACAAGATGTTCAAACTTTTTTAATAAGTCAGGCCTAAGTATCGAAATAGAAGAATATATAAGAATCAGGTGGCAGTAATAAATTTAGATAATCCTTAGCTACAAGCATCAGTTAAAAAGGGTGTGAGACAAGTTTGTAGTCTATTCCCGTAAATATTCAACTTGTGTGTAGAAGAAGCAATAAAGAAAGTAAAAGAAAAATTTCCATGTGGCATAAGTATTCAGGGAGAAAAAATCAGTATGCTACGATTTGCTCATGACATTGTCTTGTTAGCAAAAAGGGCTGATGATATTGAGAAATTACTGAATGGCAGAAACAAAATACTGAAGGAAGATTTTGGACTGAATATAAATCAAAGCAAGACAAAAGTGATGAAATGTAGCAGAAATGATACCAATACTAGTAGATTAAATATAAAAATAGGATCGCATGCAATAGGAGAAGTAAGTGAATTCTGTTACTTGGGACACAAAATTGCAATTGATGGCCGAAGTAAGAATGATGTTAAAAGCAGAATAGCACTAGCAAAAAGAGCCTTCATGAAAAAGAGAAATCTTTTAGTCTCAAATATTGATTTAGGAATTAAAAAGATCTTTTTAAAACTCTATGTGTGGAGCACAGCACTTTACGGTAGTGAAGGAAAATTTAATCATTTGAGATGTGGTGCTACAGAAGAATGCTGAAAATTAAGTGGATAGAGAAGGTAAGAAATGTATAAGATTTGGAAATGATGGGTGAGGAAAGAAGTGCTTACAGAAAGAAGAGACAGGCTGGTAGGTCATATTTTGAGACATGCTGGATTGGTTAATATGCTGGTGGAGGGAACGGTCGAAGGTAAGAACTGTAGAGGAAGACACAGATTAGAATACAGATAACTGAGGACGTTGGTTGTAAGGTATATGTAGAGATGAAGAGGTTAGCACAAGATAGGAAGGGATGGAGGATTGCATCAAGCCAGTCGGAAGACTGACGACAGAAAAAGAAACTATTCTTTTATCTGTGTTGACGAGTTGACATGGTATTGCACCTCCATTTCTGAGTCTCCCATACAAGGATACCAATTTTGAGCTACGTTTGGAGAGATGCACCATTGGAATAAAGAGGTTGCGACGATACAGTCTGCACAGATGAGTTTTATAGAAACATGAGGTTAATAGAAACATCACTGGCAAGACAAGACGGAGCAAGACGAAGAATGAGACTGTCAGAGATTAGGCGAAAACTTAAATACACCGTCATAGAACAATGGATGCTGAATGTGTAGTTAGATGATAGCAACTGGTCGACGGTAGGTGAAGACGACAGCCACAGCACTGTTATGACAGTCACCGAACAGAACAGGAGATGAAGCAGGGCAGAAGAAAGGTAGAAAAGACGGAGGTGCAAGGTTCCTTATTACTTCTTCTCCCCTCATCATTTGTATCGAAACATTAGATTTTGCTGCCACCATCATGTCTGCGTAAAGAATATTCCTCAGTACGTTTCATCAACTTTTATCGTTATATGTGCAACACGTTACTCTGAACGATACAATCTACGCGTCATATAGTGATACTTACGAACACTTTCATATTGTTATAGGAAACCACCCTACATAAATTCCATTGTCAATTCCTATGGAGAGTAACATAGTCCATGAATAAGACAAACGTTCGATTATGTGAAGCAGCTTCTTAAGGACGTATGTTTTAAAGAGTGTACTGAGATGAACACATTATTTGACTATAGGATCCCTGAAACCGGAGATAACAAACAATTTGATATTTGACCTGATATGGTGTAGAACCAGACATTAGACCATCCGAAATACCTGGGAGTTACCTTGGATCGAGCCCTCAGCTGTCGTCAGTATTTAACTAACACTGTAGAGAAAGTGAAGACCAGTGTGAACCTTGTAAAGAATCTAGCTGGTACGTCATGGGGTGAGGCGTCCACATTCTTCGAGGAGCAGTAATTGACTTGGCATTCTCCGCAGCAGGATATTGTTGCTCTACATGGCTCGGTAGTGTTCATACTGCCAAAGTAGTCATCCAGCTTATCGCTGCTATGAGAACAGTGAATAATGTAATTAGGTCTACCCCAGTATCCTGGTTGCCTGTACTTCCCAACATTTCTAAGATTGATAAGAAAATCGATATTGCTATATTAACATCTCACGAGCGACGGTATCCACGGTAATAAAAGCATACACAAAACATGGTAAAACATTTTCGGAGAAAAGGAATAATGGACGAAAATCAAAGTTAATCGACAGAGATTGACGAACATTAAAAAGGATTGTGGCCAGACAACACAAAACTATCGTGGCAAAAGTGACAGCAGAATTCGACAGACACCAGAATAACTCTGTTTCGACAAAAACAATACTGCGGGAGCTCCACAAAACTAACATTCATGGAAGGGCTGCAATTGCAGAACCCATTATAACGGCAACCAACGCTAAGCTGCGAAACAAGTGGTACCACGATCATAAAAACTGGAGACTTGATGATTGAAAGAATATGGTATGGTCCAATGAATCATCGTTCACATTGTTTATGAGTGGAGAACCCCAGAAGAAGCCTACGATCCGGAGTCCTGCGGCCTACAGTCAAGCATGGAGGAGGTTCCGTTATGATTTGGTGGCTATATCGTGGTATTCAGCTGGTCCTCTCATTCACAACACTGGCTGGATGACTGAGAATGAATATCTCGGCATCCTCAATTATGAAGTTTTACTATGCCTAGAATACCAATGTCAAACACTGCCATCTTCCAAGATGAGAATGCGCCCATACACACATCTAAAAAGGTTCTGTTCTGGTTTGAGGAGCATCAGAATGTCATCAAACATCCTCCCTGTCCAGCACAATCGCCAGGCCTCAACATAATTGAGCAGAGTATAAGGAGCAGATTTCCAAATCCAACATCATTAAAGCAATTGGTGGATGCTTTGGTACAAGAATGGGACAACATGATGTTGGAAACTATTCAGACACTTTAACGACGGGTTCTCACGGCCCATCCCTCGGCCCCTGTTAGGGGATGCCTCTCATGTTTGCCACATAAGCTAACATGGACGTCCCGTCTCGACCCACCGCCAGGCGGTAGAAGATGAAAGGCTCGTCCTGCCTAGCACGCTCCATAGGAACGGACCTTCAGAATCTATTCAGTGAAGAATTGCAGCTGTTCTTCAAGCAAAGGGTGGCCCAACATCCTATTAATAAATCAATAGTATGTAAATGTCAGGTGTTCATATTACTTTGTCCAACCCCTGTAGTTATCTGATTAGCATGTTTATTGTTTGTATTTGGCATACGATAATAATAATGCCTAGATCTTTAATTGTTTTCGGTACAGTATCTCTTTTTGATAGATTCTTCAGAATAACTAAAATCAAATGGATCCCGATGGCATTAGATTCTTTTATTTTCAACTTGATTATGTTGGGTCGATTTGGGGGGAGGGGAGGGTACCAAGCGAAGCCTCTTCGCTTTTCATTCTATTAATTGTCACAGTTAAAGTGAGGTGCAGAACACACAACAGCAAACGGACATGTATTATTAGATTGTTCGTGGATTAATTAACACGATAATTAAGTAGTCCACAATGTATTTCAGTTTAGACTTGTTTTTATTTTCAAAGAAACTCGACGTGAACGATAGTGTTTACATGCATAGATATAATCCAGAGATTGCATACAACACTCCTTCCACAGATATTACAGTCGGTGAAAACTGCTGAAATAACTAAACTATAAACTGTTTCTCTGACTTTGATGATCGCTTTATATAAACTCTATCGAAATTTCTAGAACACTTCAAAAGCTTCAGCCAGATAATTCTCGAACGTTACCAATACTTAAACAATTGAAACAAATTAAAACAATCAGAATTAATACATAATCATTTACAATCAATACAAAATGGCCAGAAATGGAAATTAAATATACTTAAACACAAAATTATTCACCGAAATCATTTTAAACTGTCGTAAATTGTCCTTTAGACTTCGTAACTTGCATTAATACTTGAAATTACGAACATTTAAGCAATTCTCTTGCACAATTCTGTTCTTAAACATACTAAATGACCTTTAAATAATTTATGTTGATAAAACAAAGTCTATATATATTGATTTATAGGAAATTGCAAAACAAACCTTCCAGATCATATTCAACCAAACTCTAGCTTACTACAATTGTTTCATAAAATACAATTCCATTTAATATTAGGTTTTAGGGTTATTACAACCCCTCCCCAGGATTCACTTAATTTTACATAATTAAAATTGATTGAATACCTCATGAATCTAAGCAGGTTGTATGGACACATAATGACAAGATAAACAGATCACAATTAATCAACCATACTAACTTTATACAATGCAGATACACAATCCTTCTTTACATACAACATCTGTACATAGCTCATGACACTTATTCTAGTTACAATAATTGTCTGTTTACAGGTTCAATCATTTTCTCAGTTACTGTTTTAGACAACAAACATTCAATGCCACCATCTTAAGTTGCCAATTTATTATTCACTACAAATTACACGCTTGCTGTCTGCTTGTTAATGACAACAGTTGTTTACATTTTACAGCTGATAATTTGTCACCACAATGCAGCAAGTCCCAACATCATGAAAACACCAAAAGTCTCTAGACAAAACTGTTACAAATTGTTTTATACATTGGACTTCTTACATCTTAGCCATTCTGTATTATTATATCAACATCTGAACTTTAGTACACAAAAAAACTGTGTGTATACATCAACTGAGACAATCTTATTTAAAAAATCAGATATTTACAGCTGGTGACCCCTCCCCAAACCATGCATTCCAACAACTAATTCTCTTAAAAAATAGCAAACATTAGGGCACCCCTCCCCAGATTTTGGTAAAGGCCGCTATATCTTACTACAAAAGTAGGTTCCAGGATTTCCCTGGAAACAAAAAACTATGTAAATTACTTTTTACAAACTTTCCAATTTTCTTTTACTTTTGAATAAACATCTAATACTACATCCCTATATACACAGAGCCTCACTATATACTGACAGATACACAAACTTTGAATCATCTGAAACAGCAGACTCTCGCATAGCCATAGAACAGCTGAGACATCAAATGGTTCTGTTTTTACAAATTGTTTGTCCCTTCCTAACAGCAATGTTGCTGACTCAACTGGTAATACAAATTTACTATCATCACTACTGCAGTTAAGTCTGTCATTACTTCCAACTCCACTCTCCATTATCTGATGACTACCTACACCTAACAAACTATCTGAATCAGCACCTACAATTGTTCTAACATCTGGCTCAATGACTTCCTCCACAACCTGAGTATTTTTCCCTGCTACTATCACTTCACTATTATCTCTCAAAGATTGTACTAAACATTGTGTCACAAAAGTCACATTCTGTGCATTTTTCCAAATCAGAAACTGGTTCAGATAAATCCTTACTCCCACCCATTTCCTCAATACCATCATCTACACCAAATAATGAACTAAATAATGTATCAGCTAAGTCACATTCAGAACATGTTTCCAACTTAGGGATTGGTATATAAGCCTTTTCAACCTCTCTCTCTTCAGTAGACAAACATTCTAATGCTCCTCCTCAACTAGGTCTTCTTCTAACGACACCACCATATCACCCTCCTCCTCAAGAGAAACTCCTCAATTTCAGCACTTTTACAATTTTTCTCCCCATCTTCATAAGCAAATATAGTTCCAAATAAGCCATGCTGGATCACAGTAGTTTCAGACAGCCATTTGGCACTATATACTACAAATTCTGCATTATATTTGGTAATTAACCTGTGACCATTCCGTAAATCTTCTACACGAAAATTATTACTATTACACACTGATGCTATTGATAAGGTACTATGTTGCTCCCCTTTCTGCTCTATCCTATCATCAACTTTAGCCTCATCAACTTCATTAATTGCATCCCTATCATTCTTGGAGGAAAAAAAAAAAAAAGGAAACCTGGAATTCTTGGAAATCCTTTAAGTAAATAAAAATAGTTTATTGTTAATCATTTGCATATATTTTAATTTAAAAAAATAAATAAAACAAGGTAGACACCAACCGTGAGAGAAACGTAAAAAAAAGAGACTCTAAATATTGGAATTATACGAGGCGCGTCCAGAAAGTAAGTTCCGTTTCAATTTATCTCCGCTGCAGCGCTGCGATTGCAGTTCCGCACATGCGCTGTAGACGATGTGTATCAAGGGGAAGAACGTCCGCCATTTGGAGATCGCTGTCAGTTACGTACGCTTTGTTGTGCTTGTTTGAAATGTCGGCGTTGATTGAAAATCCCGCCGGCTGTGAAATCAGGTCTGTGATTCGGTTTCTGAATGCGAGGAAAGTGAAACCAAGTGAAATTTATCGGATAATTTGCGATGTTTACGGACCAAATGCGATGAGTGATTCGATGGTGAGAAGATGGGTCCGACAGTTCAATGGCGGGCGTAGTGATGTGCACGATGAAGAACGAAGTGGGCGTCCACCTTTGGATACAGAAGAACTGGCAAGACTTTCATCTGTTCTTACATCTCAAGTCTTTCCTTGGCGGTCATCACTTAACCAATGACGACGAGCTGAAAGAAACTGTTTGCACCTGGTTGAAGACACAGGCGGCAGATTTCTATACAGAAGGTATAGAAAACCTGGTGCCACGCTATGACAAATGCCTGTAAAATTTCGGCAGTTATGTGGAAAAGTAGTTTAAGAGTTGTAGAATTTTGTGCAATAAAAATTTCTTCTGTATCTGTGTACAATTTCATTTTATTACCAAACGGAACTTACTTTCTGGACGCGCCTCGTATAAAATAGGCTTCATGTCGACGAGGTAGGTTTGTTGAACTAGACATTAGTTATGACTCAAGAGCTTTTCATATTTGCACCAAATTTCATCTACTTCTCAAGACCACATCCAAAACTTACCTCACTTTACCATTTTTTTTTAAAACCAGAACATCAGTTTGGTCCACTAATGTTGCGATTGCTGTATACTGAGCAGCTTCGTAGGTGCCCGCTGTCAGTTATCCCTGAGCTGAGGCTACTATGGTATACTGTAGCTCCTTGACTTCACCATTATCATCTCTGCCCACAGGGTGTCTAGGATCTGGTTCCCTCGTGTTGCTGTCATGTAAAAGTAGACGTTCATCAAAACTATCATCTTGGTCATGGCAACTCTGAAATCATAGAATAGATTTTGTTTTTTGCTCATAGTTTCATCGTTTTCCAATTTTTTGACTATGTGCCAACCAACCCCAAACACAGATGGCCAACCTGCCCCAAACACGTTTGTTTTTAACAACTCTTTTCTTGTCGTTCTTATTGGTTAGGCTTTTACAACTTCTTGTATCTAAGGAAACAGGCAAACGATTTGATTATGGAGAACGTTTTGTAAGTGCAATCAGAGTATTGTTAACAACAATTATTATTTTGCCAGTTTAATATCAAATTATTCATCGTTTAATGTAGATATTTTAACAACTTTCTAGATAATTTTTAGTCCCTTTCTCCTACCAACTTGTATTCTCTTTTGATGTTTGTGTATCAGTATTCACACATAAAAATACTGCATTATGTCTACTCATTAAGACGTATGAGTAGCTGAGATGTGTGTGCTCCTGGGGAGCGACTAGTTTAATATTAATTAAGTAGTTCTGATGACGAGGACTTAAGGAGACGTGGAAACGAGTGGAAAGTGCTTAGACGAGCTCCATCTTCTTTAATCATCTTGCTTTGAGCAATTCGCTTCTGTTGGATCTCCACTGTGGTAAGAACTGTAGCGACATTGAGGTTGGTTAGTCACTGATCGCTTTTTACTTTTCTTTGGTGTGCCAACAGCTCACTCGCGAATACTAGTCGCCTCTTCCGTGGTACTCGTCTCGACTCCTTTGTCTGCTCTGTTCATGGAACCTCCTGCGAACTCAGTTTCTATAATCACCTCTAGTTTATATAATGTGATTATCTCTGAAATGACTAATCTGATAAATAGTGTTCCATTCTGTTTTTCACCACTTAGAAGTGCACCCTTTGCTGAGCATTCGATTGGCACTTGTCTGCGCCGTTGCAGCCTACTAGCGGCGTTGATTTCGCTGCAACTGGTCCGGTCACCAAAAAGCCCTTCTACGTTCCGTTACCCCAAACAAATCTCAACTTATGTTAGGGAATGGATAAATCCGCGTTAATCTAACAGAAACAAATATCATATTTTTAGGTAAACGCTAAGGAAGACGGTGGAACGTGTACAGTACATTAACGAACTCGCTTCGACAACCATTGTGACAGTAAGGTACTTTCATTGAACAAAGGTATACCAAGTTACCCTCGTAATTGTCGCTAGGGATATGTTACTCAGCCGTTCAGTGATGTTTATATACGAGGGTGTACCCACCCCCACCCCCCAAAAAAAACCGGAATTATTTCATAAAAGCTATATATTTTCAATTTTTTACAAAACAACCTTATCACCTGCTAAATACTCTCCATTACAAATAATACATGTGTCCAACCTGCGCTTCCACTGTTCGAAACATTTTCTGTAGTCATCTTTAGAAATGGCTGACAACTCCTCCCTCTTTTTTTTCTTGACCTCTTCAACATTGTCAAACTGAAGTCCTTTCATGCCCCTTTTCATGTGTGGAAATAAGAAAACGTCGCACTGAGTCAGATCAGGCGAGTAAGGTGCGTGGGGCAGCGGAACCATGCCATTTTTAGCCAAAAAACTGCCTAATAGAGACAGCTGTGTGTTCAGGTGCATTGTCGAGGTGGAAGAACCAGTCTTCTGTCTGCCACAAAACGGGTCTATTTTGACGAACACTGTTGCGTAATCTTCTTGAAACCTCCAAATAAAAGGTTTGATTGATGGTCTGATGTGGACGAACAAAGTCTGAATGAACTACGCCCTTGGAAAAAAAAAACAAAAAACAAAAATCAGTATTGTTTTGATGTTTGATTTGATGACATTTTTTTCTTTCGACGGGGTTTGACTGTTGTTTCTGGGTCGTAATCATAGCACCATGACTCATCACCAGTAATGATGTTTGACAGAAAATCTGGATCAACTTCAAGTTGTTGTTTCAAAGTACGAAATGTTTCAACTCGTTCTTTTTGATTGTCAGTCACAGCCCGAGGAACAAACTTAGCAACAACGCTGTTCATTCCCAAATTTTCTATTAAAATTCACTGAACCGAGCTCCAAAATAACCCACTAATCTCTGACAGTTAATCAATTGTCTGTAGATGGTCTGAGGGGAAAAGCTATCGAATTTTCGTCGATTCGGGCAGTTGACGGATTTCCAGAACGAGGTTTGTCATTAATCGATATGTCGCAATTTTTAAACCGAGCGAACCACTCGTACACTTGAGTTTTTCCAATAGCGTCATCTTTGTAAGCTGTTTTCAACATTAAAACAGTTTCAGCAGCAATGTTACTCAGTAGAAGACAAAAATTTCATAGCTGCACGTTGTTCATTAAAACTTGCCATCATCAAAAACGAAACAATAACAAAACTGCGCTAGCAAAAACAATCACTGCAGATTAACAGAACAAGCCAAGTCTACAACACAGGCGGCACTGAACTGAATTGAGTTGCACTATAAACGCCTAGCGGTAGAAACGCGCACTACACAAGCTCCGCCCACAGCAATGCTGTTACGGTTATTTCTCGGTGCCCCCTCGTCAAGGCGTTACTTCCCTCATTCTCTCGGTCCAGTCACTTCCCACTCAACTACCTCGTTTGTCACCACTCAATCTGAGTCTACTTTATCATTAAAGTTTTAGCTGCTCTGTTTACATCCTTTCTCAGTGTGTCGCATGTCTCGATTATTATTATCAGCTACAGTGCTTAGTATCTGTCTCTCCTCCGTTGCTACATTGTCAACGATGTACACACAGGTTTCAACTGTTGCACCTCCGATCATCTACATTTTGATAAAATAACAAATGCATCGCAACTAGTTACTCTCACGTCTGAAGCAACCTCAAAGTGAGCTTTACGGCCCGTCAACACACATTTCGAAGGCTGCGGGAGAGGATTTTTAAAACCTTACAGAAGTTTTACAAACACAGTATTCTACAATGTTAAAACACTACATACACATTCTCTAAACAGACGTCAAGCTGTGAGTATATATATACATGTATATATAATGAGAGTATTAAACCAAAAGTATTTTGCTGTCACCTTAGAAAGCCGCCTCTTTCTTTATTTTCATTCTGCCTTTCTCTATTTGCTTGAATTTAATCTTTCGTGGGGTACGTATTTACTTTTCTAACTAACTCAGTCGACAACCCGAAGGTTGTTTGAAGAATCCCGATGGAGGCGTTGAGAGGTAGGTCGGCCAGTTCCTTTCCTCTTCCGTAATTGCTACCCTGATAAGCGCTCACTACTTCTCACTGATGAAAGGTTACATCATCCGAGGCCTACAAATTTGTTATGGTGCAGTGTTATGGTGAGATTGTTGTGTTTAGACGATGCTATTCTTCGATTTTTAAGAATTTTTGCCCAAAACAAAAAATTATTCTCCCTTTACTGTTGAAATGACCAATTCCGTAATTCTTTCGTAATATGCAGCGATGTGCAGCCTCCAAAAGACTGCAGAAAAAATTTAATGTTTTTCTCAAAATAACTGAAAGAGTAATTTGATTCCTCAGTGTATATTTTTTTTTTTCGCAGAAATAATATGTATTACTCAACAGAAAATTCGTAATATGGATTGTAAGTACGCCTGAAAGTAAGCTTACTGAAACTTTTCATGAACCAATAAAAACTTCCTTCAACTAACTTTTTTTTGGGGGGAGGGGGTACGATTGGGTTATACATACAATTTGAAAAACATTTCCATAAAAAAATCTTTTTTTTTTAATTCTTCTCAGTTCATGGTGCATAAATTTTCTTTAAATGAAAGGAAAATACTACGTCTAAGTATTAATGTAAACTAGTAAAATGGGACGCTATGAATGCGGTTCTGGAATTTTGCTTCGGATAAGGACCGGAAAGTCAATTGTGAAGAAATGTAATCCGCCCCACATTCACTTTGGCTTATTGGTTGGTGTTGAAATGGTTCGTCGATGATGAGGGCATTAGAGCTTGGAGAGAGGTATAGGAATCGCCCACGGCGTCCACTTTGGATGTCGCTGGAAATCTTCATGAGATCCCTTACCCTGGGGTCGGGTCTCTTGGCTGTTCACGTGGTCTGCTGTTTACATTGCTTTCCCCGGTCTGACCGCTCACACGGCAGAACCTGTTTCGCAACCAATCCTCCTCTCTGCCTCTGGCCAAGAACCAGCCATTTCGTCTTCCTCTACTTCTCCTCTGTTGGTATCTGGTTCCTATTTCCCAAAGGTCCCTATTGCGTAACATGTTTGGCGGCCGTATTAACAGTATGTTGTTACGATAAGTTCAAGAAGATCTGGAACTTTCTCACAGCACTGCGTAGTTAAGATTTTCGAAATTAGAAGATGGTCACCATAGAATCCGTAGATAACGAAGGTTTTGATGGCCACATCTAAGAGCCATACTTCGCCGCTCTGCTTTTGCAAAGTAAGTAACTATTTCTGTAAATGCTTGGTGTGTTGCGACTTTTATTGGGTTTAATTTGGTACCTAATTCAGATTACAAGATTATTTCATTGTTAACTATCCCAAAAGAAAGATCTAGAAAGACTACTTGAGTGTGTCGACTGTTTGTGGCAGACCGTCAGATGCGTGGTGCCAACATTGCGCCGTGCGGGGCCACAGTAATCGATATGACGCACGCCCACGCACTGCACGCAACCACTCGACGTACACAGATACCAGTCTACAATGTCACAAGTATAACTCTTTAGTTCCCTGAAATAATATTAATTTATTTGTCTGTTTGTCACGACAAAATTTTTCTTACAGCTCTACAGTTTTGCATGGTGTTAAAACCTGTTTTAAACAATGCGACTAATTGTTTGGGAGTGGTTTTGTTTGGCTGTATCTCAGGAAATTTTAAAGCCTACTTCTCCATGTAAAATTTATAACTTATATGAAATTAGGTTCAAACCCTACACAAGATAGCGGAGAAGACAGCACTACAAATAGCGTACGATAAGACCAATTACTTCGAGAGTCGGTACCCCGGGAAAGCCCCGTTAATGATCATTCATGGCAAGATTTGAAAAATCGGTCGATTCCGGTACCTTGGTGAATGGGTCCACCCCAATGGTAGAGATGGAACCCTCATCTTACACAGACGGAAAAAAAAAAATCCCAACACCAAGAAAAAATTATTGTAGAGTAATGAAATTTGGACAATGCATTTGTCAAGTTAACATGTTTAATTGATTAAATTTTCAAGATCACAGGTTAATTTAAGCTCAAGAAAATGCATTTCAAATGTGAAATACTGTTAAATTAATAGCCGGTGTAACCTCCAGAATTTTGAATGCAAGCCTGCAAACGTGAATGCATTGTGTCATACAGGTTTCGAATGTCACTTTGTGGTATGGAGTTCCATGCTTGTTGTACTTGTGCTGTCAATACTGGGACGGTCAGTGCTGGCTGTGGATGATGCTGGAGTTGTCGTCCAATGATATCCCATACGTGTTCAATTGGAGACAGATCTGGTGATCTCGCAGGCCAAGGTAACATGTCGACACTCTGTAGAGCACGTTGCGAGACAACAGCGGTATGAGGGCGAGCGTTATCCTGTTGAAAAACTCCCCCTTGAATGCTGTTCATGAATGGCAGCACTACAGGTTGAATTACCAGACTGACGTACAAATTTGCAGTCAGTGTGTTTGGTATAACCACAAGAGTGCTCCTGCTGTCATAGGAAATTGCTCCCCAGACCATGACTCCAGGTGTAGGTCCAGTGTGTCTAGGCCGCAGACAGTTTGGTTGCAGGCGTTCCCCTGGCCTCCTTCTGACCAACACTCGGCCATCACTGGCACCAAGGCAGAACCTGCTTTCATCAGAAAACACAACAGATCTCCACTCCGTCCTCCAATGAGCTCTGGCTTGACACCACTGGAGTCGCAAACGGCGATGGCTTGTAGTCAGTGGAATGCACGCTACAGGGCGCCTGGCTCGGAGCTGTCCTTGAAGTAACCGATTTCTAACAGTTCGTTGTGTCACTGTGGTACCAACTGCAGCTCGAATTTCTGCCGCAGACGCAGTACGATGCGCCACAGCTGTACGCCGAATACGGCGGTCTTCCCTCTCAGTAGTGCCACGTGGCCTCCCGGAACCCGGTCTTCTTGAGGCAGTACCATCCCTTGACCACTGCACCCAACAATCATGCACAGTGGATACATTCCGGCCAAGTCTTTCTGCAATATCGCGAAAAGAAAATCCACCTTCTCGTAGCCCTATTACACGACCTCGTTCAAACTCGGTGAGCTGTTGATAATGGCTTCTTCGTCTTCTTAAAGGCATTCTTGGCTAACATCAACTCACTATGTCAAATCTCAGCGGTAAATAACGTTCACAAACTTTACAGCGCGTATTTAAAGCAAACCTGATTTGCAAGCTCTGAGTAGCGCTACTAGCGCCACACTTATGCGCGAAGCGCGAAATTTGAATCGATGTCATCTTTCAGATGTATAAACACGCGTACCAAATTTCGTTTATCTAACACAAGTCTTTCTTGGTGTTGGGATTTTTTTTTTCCGTCTGTGTATATAGATGTGTTAAACTCAACGCAGCATATGAGTACAACAACAAAAGTGTATTTCGAAGAAAGCTAAAATCTGTCATTACAAAACCTCAGTTCTTATATGCTGCGTATATCTTGCTGATGAACGGGAAAGGCACCATGGATGATATGGAAAAAGCTGAAAGACGTATCCTAAGAAAAATTGATGAGCCAAAAGTGTTCCCGGATGGAACCTATCGATTGAAAGCGAACTGCCGATTATACCGACAGTTGGAGACGGCTGACACCAGCATGCCACGTAGGCGGCTGAAGTTTTGCGGGCAGCTTCTGAGAATGGACAGCAACAGGCTCACCAAGAAGAGCTTCTTACTTTCCATAAGCTATAAGACAGGAAGCATGTGGCCCAATGAGGTACAAGAAGATTTGGACTCCTCTGGGATTTCCGACACTGATGTTGCTGATCGCTCCGTATTTTGTAATATGGTTAACTCCTGGTCCCCTCCACCAAGAATTACTAACCTCGGAAACCCATCTCTCAGGAGAGGAAGGAAAAATTATTAGCTGGACTTAAAAGGCGAGCATCAAGAAAGAAGCAGTTGTAAGCTCTCCATAGTGGGCTTGAATCAGTAATAATAACAGATTTAAGTTAACTGAACAAAAAAAGAAATCTGCGGTAAAATCAAGAGGACTTGCAAGAACGTATTTGGCGTCGGAGATATAAAAACAGGTTTTTTTTATGTATTTGTACCGATCTGGCACGAATGCGGTTATATCATTTCCTTAGTCAAGATGGTCCACATATGTTGTTACTGGTCTCTGCTTTCCTGGATACTGGCAATGGGACGGAGTTGACGCCCGAACTGGTTCCACGCATGTTCTTTCGAGGACAGATCTTGGGATCTTGCTGACCACGGGAGTGCCCCAACGTCACGCAGACAATTTATAAAGACACCTGCCGCGTGTGTCCTGTTGACACTATGAGAGGTAACACTCGAGGACGCAGGGTGTCCGTGGCGTCCTCAGTGTCCAGTGAGCCCCCTACTCACCACGCCAGCAGTAGCACCTCTGAGTCTCTCCAAAACGTTTGAAGAGTGGGACCTCTCTCCAGATCACACACGATGGTCATCAGAGGAAGCGCAGAAAGGCGATTCATTGCTGAACGCCATGCGATGCCATTCATTGTGTTCATATATGGACAAACTAAGTGAGATATACTAGACAGAGCAATTACCATGAACTTCAAGAATGGAAAGGCAAAGATGCTTGTTTTCTTGGTATCCCTGTACCACTGTGAGACGTTAAGAGTGAAATCTAAGGGCAGAAATGCATCAATGCGTTGGAAATTTGGTGCTGGTAGAGGATGTTAAAATATGATGGATTGCCAGGCAAATATACTGTCTTCCAAGAAGCGGCAATTGAGAACGGGAAATCATTACGGCTCTTTGATCGTATTATGCTCAAGTAGGATGAAAACCTAGAAAAGCTGATAAGAAAGTTGGTTGTAAAATGTTACGGAAAATTCGCGCAATAAGAACTGATGTATTTACGTCATGATGTCATCAATAATCGCAGTCAAAATCACAGAATTCCGTCGAAAAAAGGCAACAAGTGATGGATGACGTAAGACTTGTGTAAGAATATACACTTTACACAATTCACAGAAAGGTTGTGGCAGATATTTAAGTTTCTCAAAAAGGCCCGTGAAACATTTTTGATGACTTAAGTTTGGTTTCCAAAAAAAAAAAAAAAAACACAAATAATTAAGCCAAGAGACGAGACAAAGATTAACATTTCTGGAGACAGCTCAGAAACTAAACGATTTATTGCGATGTAAAATGTTTTCAGCGCCATTAGTTTCAAAGATTAATGTGCGGGTTTTCTTTAGAAGATAGTTTCATTGTTGAAGAAATGTCATTAACTGTTTTTTAGTAAGCGAACCTACATACACAAATTTTGTTGAAAGTATTTTTTGGTAACTGAGGTAGAAATATGTTCAAAATTAAAATTAGAAGGAAAATCGAATAAACTATTTATCAGATAATTCTGTAGTATTTTATATTTCCAAATTACTTTTTCCCCCTCGCACACATTTAACCTCTCGTCCAGGTGTCATCAACGATATAAAGTTCTACTGAAACAACTGCATGTTTATTTTGTATATATTATTACTTAAGTCCACTGAAAAGAGCTAGTGTACATCTATTACATCTTAGACACTTTTACACTGACTATTATTATTAGCTTCTAAAACCCGTCAAAAAAGACGGACTTATCACAGAATTCTGGCAATTCATTTCTTCAATCTTACTTGCAGAATCGAATGGTCTTACGACCTGGTGCTTCAATTTGCCGCACATTTCACCACTGTAGCGGATGGTCCTACAGGATAAGCTGTATTAGAAACCAAGAAACGTTCAGGCACTGCTCATTTGATTTAGTAGAACTTAAAAATTCCTGGTGTCAGTGGTATTTGAACAACAACCGCCTTAAAAACAGATCCACCAGAATGCTCAAGCATACTCTAGAAATGGCAGAGAATAAAACGAAAACATATCCTTTCAATTAAAATAGCTTCTAAGCGCGTCAGAAATAACGGATTGAACCCACTGTTTCGGCAGTTTAGTTCTTTGCCGTTGCTTAACTGAATACAATTATAATTAAATATCGCTCAAAGATCATTTAACGTGGTGCACAGTTTGCTGTAATAGCGATGTATGTCTGGACAGAGAGTATAAGAAAACATTCACATCCCGTGCATATAATAAAAGCAAGCAATGTATCTTATGTTCATTCAATAGTAATACATATTTCCCTTTCAGTATTCAGTAACCTTAACTAAACAGAATAGTTATTAAATAACTCTCATAACCTAGACTTTACAGTAACATCTCAGGCCGACGGCACAGTGACCACAGTAGCATTTTATTACATGGAACTATGTATTGTATTATAATATAACAGTTATCATTACCAATAAACTTACAGTTTGATTACAATGTCTACTACGCTGTGACGTCAACTGCCAGGTATTCGCTGGCGAGTTTCCAATGGCCAAAGTTGTCGCATTTATTTATTATTCTCTTATTGCATATAGCAAATACAAATACAGATACCATATAGATACTACAAATACAGGTATCATATATGTACTATCAAATACAGATACCATATAGCTACTATGAATACAGATACCATATAGTTACTACAAAAACGGACGCCATATTGTTACTACAAATAAGATACTATATAACTACTATTAATACAGATACAATATAGCTACTACAAATACAAACACCATTTAGCTGCTACAAATACAGACACTATTTAGCTACTATAAATATAGATAACATATAGCAACTACAAAAACAGACACCATATAGCTACTACATACACTGATACCATATAGCTATTTTGAATACAGATACCATATAGCTACTACAAACACAGATACCATATAGTAACTGCAAACAAGACACCACATAGCTACTACATACACAGATTCCATATAGCTACTATGAATACAGATACCATATAGCTACTAAAAACACAGATACAATATAGGAACTACAAACAAGACACCATATAGCTACTATAAATACAGATACCATGTCACTACTACAAATACAGACACCAAATAGTTACTACAAACACAGCTACTATATTGCCATTATAAATAAAGATACCATGTATCTACTACAAATGCAGACACCAAATAGTTACCAGAAACACAGATACCACATAGCTACTGAAAAAAACAGATACCATACAGCTACTACAAATACAGACACCATATAGCTACTACAAACACAGATACCGTATAGCTACTATAAATACAGATACCATACAGCTACTACAAAAATGGACGCCATATTGTTACTACAAATGAGACACTATATAGCTACTATTAATACACATACCATATAGCTACTACACATACAAACACCATTTAGCTGCTACAAATACAGACACCATTTAGCTACTATAAATACAGTTACCATATAGCAACTACAAAAACAGACACCATATAGCTACTACATACACAGATTCCATATGGCTACTATGAATACAGATACCATATAGCTACTATAAATACAATTACCATATAGCAACAACAAACACAGACACCATATAGCTACTATATACACAGATACCATATAGCTATTATGAATACAGATACCATATAGCTACTACAAACACAGATACCATATAGCAACTGCAAACAAGACACCATATAGCTACTATAAATACAGGTACCGTGTCATTACTACAAATACAGACACCAAAAAGTTACTAAAAATACAGCTACCATATAGAAATTATAAATAAAGATACCATGTAGCTACTACAAAAACAGACACCATATAGCTACTACATACACAGATTCCATATGGCTACTATGAATACAGATACCATATAGCTACTATAAATACAATTACCATATAGCAACAACAAACAAGACACCATATAGCTACCACATACACAGATTCCATATAGCTACTATGAATACAGATACGATATAGCTACTAAAAACACAGATACCATATAGGAACTACAAACAAGACACCATATAGCTACTATAAATATAGATACCATGTCACTACTACAAATACAGACACCAAATAGTTACTACAAACACAGCTACTATATTGCCATTATAAATAAAGATACCATATAGCTCCTACAAACACAGATACCATATAGCTACTATAAATACAGATACCATGTAGCTAATACAAATACAGACGCCATATTGTTACTACAAATAAGACACCATATAGCTACTATTAATACAGATACTATATAGCTACAACAAATACAGACACCATTTAGCTACTATAAATACAGACACCATTTAGCTACTATAAATACAGATACCATACAGCTACTATAAATACAGACACCATTTAGCTACTACAAATACAGACACCATTTAGCTACTACAAATACAGACACCATTTAACTACTACAAACACAGATTCTATATAGCTACTAAAAATACAAAAACCATGTAGCAACACCAAACGCAGATACCAAATAGCTTCTATGAATACTGATTCAATACAGCTACTACAAATAAGACACTATCAACATCTACATCTACATCTATACTCTGCAAATCACAAATACTTTGGGTGGCAGAGGGTGCTAAGCACCAATCCTAATTCTGCGCATTCCAATCCCGAACATATCGAGGAAAGAAGGAATACATAAATGAATCAGTATGGCATCTTATTTCTGGTATCTTATCCCTCCTGTCATTGCGACCTAAATATGTTGGCGGAAGAAGTATTTCGTTGCACTCGAAACTTAAAGATTTTCGCATATTCTCCAGCAAATTCAAATGAAAACGACGTCGTCTGTCCGCCAAACAATCCCAGCCCAACCCACGAATTAGCTCTGTGACACTTACGTAAGGACTGTAACTAGCAGTCACGAATCGAGCGGCTCTTCTCTGTACTCTCTCTAATGTGTCAATCAATCCCTTGCGATACGGATCCCAAATTCCACAACAGTATTCCAAATGCGGACGCACTAGTGTTTTGTACGCTATTTCCTTTATATGAGCATTACAACTTCTCAAAATACGTCCTATTAATCGTAGTTTGGAATTGGCTTTTCCTACAACGGAATTTATGTGCAAGTCCCATTTCATGTTGCTTTGTACTGTTACGCCTAGATACTTCAGGAAATCTACAGTGTCAACAACTGAATTGTTAACTTTGTACTCCAGAGCAAGCGGGGTCTTTTTATTACTTATGAGCATTGCCTTGCACTTTTTACAGTTAAGTGTAAGCTGCCATTCACGGCACCATTCCGAAATAACATCCAGATCGCGCTGAATTTCTAAGCAATCGTCGGAGCACCTCACTTCCCTATAAATAAGTGCATCATCAGCAAAAAATCGCATCCTGCAATTAACGTTGTCACCGAGATCGTTTATAAAAATTAAGAAAAGAGTGGTCCTATTACACTTCCTTGAGGAACGCCCGAAGTAACATCTAGTTTAGAAGAGGCTTCCCCGTCTACAACGACATACTGTGACCGACCAGTTAGAAAATCGGGTATCCATTCGCAAATCTGATCAGATATACCGTACGCTCGGATCTTCGCTAAGAGTCGGTTGTGTGGTACAGAGTCAAAAGCATTCTGAAAATCCAATAATTTTCATTACATCATGCGAAAATAGAGCCAGTTGCGTTTCACATAATCGGTTCTTCCGAAATCCGTGTTGGTATGCTGTAAGTAGCTCGTTTTCATCTAGAAACTTCATAACGTTAGAGCATATGACATGCTCCAGAATTCTACTGCAAACAGATGTTAGCGATATCGGACGATAATTCCTAGGATCTCTCCGATCTCCATTCTTGAAACGGGAATCACCTGCGCAATTTTCCAGTCAGAAGGGACTTTTCTTTCCTCTAAAGATTTACGAAATATATCTGACAGAAATGGTTCTATTTCTTCCGCGTATTCCGAAAATACTCTTACTGGTACACCATCGGGACCCGGCGCTTTCCCCCACTTCAGGAGCTTTAATTGCTTTATGATACCTACACTATCAATTTGTACTGGATCCGTTTCAAATTCAACACGCCTTGGAAAAACGGGAATTTTTTCCATGTTTTCGTCAGTGAAGGAATTTTTAAATTCGGCGTTAAATACGGTAGCCTTGTCGCGGCTGTCATCAACTTCCCGACCGTCTTTTAGTAGAACTGGCATATTGTTGTCACAACCACCTATTTTTTTTACATACGACCAAAATTTCTTTGGATTTTCAATGAGGCTCTTGGAAAGTGAATTGCATCGAAAGTCATTGAAGGCTTCGCGCATCGCATTCTTGACCTATCCTCTTGTCTCAGCTAGTTTTTCTAAATCACTCCTATACATCGTCCTTCTTGAGCGTGCATGAATCTTCCTTTGCTTTTTAAGTAACCTTTTGACTTCACGCGTATACCACGGGGGATCGTTCCCGTCCCTGATTGTCCTTTTCGGTATATGTAAGTCCATACCTTCCCTGACTATATTTATGAATCGAAGCCACATCTCTTCAACCGAGCCTCTTCCTTCTACAAAGGTAATGTATTTATCTTTCAAAAACGTTCTTAAACTCTCCTTTGGGGCCTTTTCGAACCTGTAAACGACCCTTTCTTTTTTCTTTTTGCGCTCGACTGTTAATTTTACTGTAGCAATTACAGTTTTATGATCACTTATTCCCGTGGTGGTAGAAATGTCCGTAAATGATTCAGGAATATTTGTAACGAGAATATCTAAAATGTTTTCGTTTTCGTTGTCGCACCGCGTTGGTTCAGTGACGAGCTGCTCAAGATTAAGATCTGAGAAAAGGTCGAGAATAATCTCACAGGATATTTTATCCCTGCCACCAGTAACTATATAGCTACTATTAATACACATACCATATAGCTACTACAAATACAGACACCATTTAGCTACTATAAATACAGATACCATATAGCAACTACAAAAACAGACATCATATAGCTACTATATACACAGATACCATATAGCTATTATGAATACAGATACCATATAGCTACTACAAACACAGATAGCATATAGCAACTGCAAACAAGACACCATATAACTACTATAAATACAGATACCATGTCACTATTACAAATACAGACACCATATATTTACTACATACACACATACCATATATCCATTACAAATACAGATACCATATAGCTACTACAAACACAGATACCATATAGTTACTATAATTACAGGCACCATGTAGTTACTACAAACGCAGATACCATACTGCAACTATAAATACAGATAACATAAAACAACTACAAATACAGATACCATATAGCTACTACAAAATACAGACACCACATAGCTACTATAAATACAGATACCATATCACTACTACAAATACAGACACCAAAAAGTTACTAAAAATACAGCTACCATGTAGAAATTATAAATAAAGATACCATGTAGCTACTACAAAAACAGACACCATATAGCTACTACATACATAGATTCCATATGGCTACTATGAACACAGATACCATATAGCTACTATAAATACAATTACCATATAGCAACTACAAAAAAGACACCATATAGCTACTACATACACAGATTCCATATAGCTACTGTGAATACAGATACCATATAGCTACTAAAAACACAGATACCATATAGGAACTACAAACAAGACACCATATAGCTACTATAAATACAGATACCATGTCACTACTACAAATACAGACACCAAATAGTTACTACAAACACAGCTACTATATTGCGATTATAAATAAAGATACCATATAGCTACTACAAACACAGATACCATATAGCTACTATAAATACAGAAACCATGTAGCTAATACAAATACAGACGCCATATTGTTACTACAAATAAGACACCATATGGCTACTATTAATACAGATACCATATAGCTACAACAAATACAGACACCATTTAGCTACTATAAATACAGACACCATTTAGCTACTATAAATACAGACACCATTTAACTACTACAAACACAGATTCTGTATAGCTACTAAAAATACAAAAACCATATAGCAACTACAAACGCAGATACCAAATAGCTTCTATGAATACTGATACAATACAGCTACTACAAATACAGACACGATTTAGCTACTACAGACACAGGTACCATAGAGCTACTACAAACACAGATTCTATATAGCTACTAAAAATACAGATACCATATACCTACTGCAAATTAGATACCATATAGCTACTATAATTACAGGCACCATGTAGTTACTACAAACACAGATACCACATAGCTACTAAAATACAGATACCACGCAGGTAACACAACTATAGATAACATACTGCCACTATAAATAAAGATACCATATAACTACGACAAACAGAGATACCATATATCTACTACAGATAAGACACCACTTAGCTATTATATATTCAGATACAATATAGTTATTACAAACAGATATACCCTTAGCTACTACAAATACCGGAACCATACAGGTAATACAAATACAGATAACATACTGCTACTCTAAATACAGATACAATATACCTACTACAAACTCAGATAACATATAGCTACTACAAATAAGAAACCATATAGCTACTGTAAAAACAGATACCATGTAGCTACTACAATAACAGTCACCATGTAGTTACTAGAAACACAGATACCACATAACTACTGAAAAATACAGATACCATATAGCTACTACAAATACAGACACCATATAGCTACTATGAATACAGATACCATATAGCTACTACAATCACAGATACCATATAGCAACTACAAACAAGACACCATATAACTACTATAAATACAGATACCATGTCACTATTACAAATACAGACACCATATATTTACTACATACACACATACCATATATCCATTACAAATACAGATACCATATAGCTACTACAAACACAGATACCATATAGTTACTATAATTACAGGCACCATGTAGTTACTACAAACGCAGATACCATACTGCAACTATAAATACAGATAACATAAAACAACTACAAATACAGATACCATATAGCTACTAAAATAAGACACCACATAGCTACTATAAATACAGATACCATATAGCTACTACAAATACAGACACCACATAGCTACTACAAATACAAATACATTGTAATACTTTTGGTATATTTTATCACCACAGTTAAAATATCATCTGAATAAACGAAAAAATCCTAACGTATGAATCTTATTGTGTCATTCACAAAAAGGTTTCTTTACTCCACGTATTCTCTAAAATTTCCAACAGTTTAGGACCTTTTTATTTTTCCTGGCAACTTATTAAACCTTTGTACAACACTGCCTTTTGTGCTTTACTATTTTAAGTTACATGGAACTGACTTTTGTCTTTTAATTATGTACGTCATTATTCGTTTGCAGTACTCTAGACCAGCGGATCATAAAAGGTGGTTTGCGGATTCTTGGGCTTCCGTGGATTGGTCGCCGGGGTTCCGTATGCCGCCCGAGAACTATATTTTACGAAAGCATGAAACTTTAGAATTATAACAGAAAAAGGATTGGAATTTTGTGAATTATTCCAGAAATATTATATTTATAAACAAAGTCGGTGTGACATCTCTTGGCCAATGTCGCAGTAGCAGCCAAGTAGCACTAATCAGTGTCCTTTGATTGTCGCCATTGCAGTTAGTAATTTTCAAAGTAGCGATAAGCATTTTGCGGTCAGTTGGCTGTTTGCAGTAGTAGTAGAGTGAGGGAGTATACGGTGCTTACGCTTACGAGCAGGATTAAGAGTATCGGCTACACGGAATCAACGCTTCCGCGTGCTTAACAACAGCGTCAACTACGGACGCGTGAACCTTACTCGAAGTCTGAGTGTCTAAGTGAACAGTTAAGTTATCTTATGTCAAGAAAAGTCAATCTTCTCTTCGAAACACGTCGAAGGCTTGGTGCAACTACTCGTCTCCTCCGACGCACGGGGGCGAAGGGAAATGGCGGAGCCTAGCGACGGTTCGAATGCTGGAGAAGAAGTGGACAACACCCAAATAAGTGTGCATTACAACGATCAAGATATGTCGGACAAGAACAAAAAGACTCTAGAGATAAACCAAACTGACAGCGAGGAAGAAGAGATGTATAGTTTGAGTCACGGAGAAAAACATCACAAAAGAAAAGGGGAAGAAACCACGATAGACATCATACCTAGAAGAAACAAGGAGGCAGCCAGCAGACAGTTTTCAATCTCGCAAACAAATTCTATCTCGCATACAGAGCAAGAAGACCGTCATAGGAACACCATGTCAAAAATTGTGACAGCAAATCAAACAAGCATTGACAAAGAAGCCGCATTCAAGGAGAAGCACAGCCTTCCCGTGCAGCGAAAGAGACTCTTCAACGATCAGGCAGGAGGGCCATGTTTTAATATTTGAATCAGTCTCTGATTGTTCTACCCTTCACCCTATCCAGCTGAGAAAAATCTTTAATAATAAGATTGGTAATCTGACTTAAGGTCATACGTCCTGTTGCTTTAAGAAATGTTAAAAATTATATTGAAAAGTATTTATTTTAAATATAATAAACATGAAGTGATGATATAAAATGCTAATTACATGACTTCTGAGGAATTTCTGTCAGCCAGGAGGAAATGTGAAGGTTAGTCATGGAGATTACAACAATAAAAATGAAATAATGAGGAATGATTGAATAAAGGAATGAAAGGAACTTGGGGAGAACTGTACGTTTTGAAATTGGAAGTGGCACCGGCGGTAGCGGAATATCTACGGCTGCGGCCTGAAGTGAAAAAAAGTGATATATAGAGCGGAGTAATATATGAAGTGTTGCATAAAGATTTCATATTGTTGTTGATTTTGTTTCAAGGAAGAAATCATAAAAGAATTTCACTTGAATAAAGATTTATTTCAGATGGTAAGAATTATAATCAAAATGGCAAAAGTTGAAATAGGTCTGGGTAAAAAGAGACGGCAAAAGACGTATTTCCTTCCTAGTAGATATTCTTAAGAAGCAAGACAAGATAACGGGAAATATTGTAAAATTATTTATAACTATTGTAAAATGTTCAGAGATAGGATTTAAATATAGATTAATTGGAAAAATAAAAGTAAAAAGTATTAGTGTAGGCAGAAGATTTCCAAATGTCAGGAATATACCTAAATGGTAGACTATGAAGTTAATATGCGTATACAAGTGTCGACATTACTTTACTCCTTACATTGCTCAGTTTGGAGAGACACCCAGGACTTTCGTTCAGATTCTGGTGGCTATGAATCGTGCACCATCATCTCTGCCACTCTTCTGTCCAATTCCCGAATGGTAAAAACTCGTAAAACAGAGGCGAACGCTTGATACAACGATGTGATCTGAAGGCGCTAGCAAAATTTTACAGTGGCGTGTACAATAATATCACTTCGTTTACAAGTAGCAGAACTGCGAAAATGGCAGGCTCCAAGCGGCTGCGCCTGTCGGGTTCTGCAATACGGACACGCATTACTGCCGTGTCTGCTGTTTACCTGGTTGCCATATTCAGGCGCACACATCGCGCGAGACGTGCGGCGGGTCAACTTGGGTTCAGTTGGCTCACAAAGAACCCCAACCCATCACTTCACTGTCGGTAAAGCACCCGGCGCAGTACTGGATCCAACCTTCGTAGTCGAAGAAAGATTCGTCGTTGCGTTCTTGGCCAGCAGGTGAACAATTCCTGAGCACCATCTTGTGTACTAAAGTCCAAATTTATATATCACACCTCTCCGCAGTCATCCCTTCCTGTCTTGATCTAACCTTTTCATCTGAAAGCTCTCCTTACAACCTACATCTTTCATTATCACTGGTCTACTAAAATGAACTTTTTTCTTAAACAAGAACAAAAACATGAGATTCTAGAAGTAATTTTCATTCTAAATTTAAATATTATTTTTGTTTTTACGCATCAGGTAGAGGATTTTTGTTATATGTATTTTTTATAATTCGTAATAAAACCAGTAACTAACTCTAAATGATATACTACTCATTTTGACTAGTTTATGTCGTGGTGTTAACATTGGCACATGCAGGGGTTGTCGGCTGCGGAGGCCCATCGTTAGGACTGTTCGGTGCACTGTGTGTTCAGACACACTTGTACTCTGCCCGCATTAAAGTCTGATGTTAGTTCCACCACAGTTCGCCGCCAGTCCTGTTTTACCAGTCTGCCCAGCCAACGACGTCCGACATCTGTAATGAGGGCTAGCCGCCTAACCCCTCGACGTTTGGATATGGTTTCACCTTGGGTTCGCCACTTGTTGAAGAGACACACCACAGTTCTTCTCGAACACCTGCAGTCGTGCAGTTTCTGAAATGTTGGTGCCGAGCCTCCAGGCCATCACAATCTGCCTACGGTCAAACAAAAATAGATGGCACGCCTTCTCCATTCTAAACACGGATAGCACGCTCGCTGATACTACATGCACCGTGCGTTTGTCTGACTAGCAGTCATTCCTCGTCAGGGGACGCTGCTATAGCCTGGACGGGTTTATATCGATAGTAGGTAGCTAGGCATAATGTTATGTCTGATCAGTGTAGATGGTGACACAATTCTTGAGTCGCAAATTTAATTGTTAATTAGAATCCCCACTACACGTGTTTATCTGAATCAATTGGAAAGATAATAAATCAAAAATTGTACGCGCGACATTAGAATGTTTCCTAAGCTGCGGAGTAACCAAGCTTGGATTAATAGTCGGTAACACACAAATATAAAGGTATTGCGTGGGACACGTGATTTGTCGGATATCCCGATACAACTGAACAAGTCATTTCGGCAAAGAATACAAAGGCCGTGGATGAAGCAACCTGTGAACGGCCACGTCGTGTGCAGGGATTACGACAAGTGATAATTCTATGACAGCCAATAAAGTTGTTCCTCGAGAGATCTAGAGAGATCTCAGCAGGAAGTTTAAGAAAGGGGTGTCAGAACAAACGCACGTACCGGAGAACAGTTCTCCAAAAGTGTCTTTAGTTTATAAATCTGAAATTCCAAAGTAGCTGTTCTCAATAACCCCACAGAGTGAAGAGAATGTACGTGAATAGCAATCATGGATTACAACCAACTTATCTGCAGATTCTCTAGTTACATGGCATAGGTTAAACGAGAGAAAATTCGAACAGTACTACAATAGGCCGCTCCAACCTCGAGCGACTCGCTAGGTGATGCGGAGAGGCTCGACACTACGTGCTTCATCTGTGGACACTGCAAGCTGGACATCACCGCTACAACAGAGTTCGTACTACAAAACCTCTCTACTTGAGGGGAGTCTCTCAGGAAGAGTGGACTCTGGCTAGCTCTAATCCCGGCGAGCTGCTCAACAGGACAGTTCTCGCCACTACTCTCCAAACCCAGAGAGCAGACGAGAGTAGTCAAGATGACGGAGCACAATATAGAAAGGTCGCGTCAGCTGTGATCATACTAGCTGCTATCAGGAAGAGTGGACTCTGGCTAGCTCTAATCCCGGCGAGCTGCTCAATAGGACAGTTCTCGCCACTACTCTCCGAACCCAGAGAGCAGACGAGAGTAGTCAAGATGACGGAGCACAATATAGAAAGGTCCCGTCAGCTGTGATCATACTAGCTGCTATCAGGAAGAGTGGACTCTGGCTAGCTCTGCTCCCGGCGAGCTGCTCAACAGGACAGTTCTCGCCACTACTCTCCGAACCCAGAGAGCAGACGAGAGTAGTCAAGATGGCGGCGCACAATATAGAAAGGTCGCGTCAGCTGTGATCATACTAGCTGCTATCAGGAAGATGGACTCTGGCTAGCTATGCTCTCGGCGAGCTGCTCAACAGGACAGTTCTCGCCACTACTCTCCGAACCCAGAGAGCAGACGAGAGTAGTCAAGATGACGGAGCACAATAGAAAGGTCCCGTCAGCTGTGATCATACTAGCTACTATCAGGAAGAGTGGACTCTGGCTAGCTCTGCTCCCGGCGAGCTGCTCAACAGGACAGTTCTCGCCACTACTCTCCGAACCCAGAGAGCAGACGAGAGTAGTCAAGATGGCGGCGCACAATAGAAAGGTCCCGTCAGCTGTGATCATACTAGCTGCTATCAGGAAGAGTGGACTCTGGCTAGCTCTGCTCCCGGCGAGCTGCTCAATAGGACAGTTCTCGCCACTACTCTCCGAACCCAGAGAGCAGACGAGAGTAGTCAAGATGACGGAGCACAATATAGAAAGGTCCCGTCAGCTGTGATCATACTAGCTGCTATCAGGAAGAGTGGACTCTGGCTAGCTCTGCTCCCGGCGAGCTGCTCAACAGGACAGTTCTCGCCACTACTCTCCGAACCCAGAGAGCAGACGAGAGTAGTCAAGATGGCGGCGCACAATAGAAAGGTCCCGTCAGCTGTGATCATACTAGCTGCTATCAGGAAGAGTGGACTCTGGCTAGCTCTGCTCCCGGCGAGCTGCTCAACAGGACAGTTCTCGCCACTACTCTCCGAACCCAGAGAGCAGACGAGAGTAGTCAAGATGGCGGCGCACAATAGAAAGGTCCCGTCAGCTGTGATCATACTAGCTGCTATCAGGAAGAGTGGACTCTGGCTAGCTCTGCTCCCGACGAGCTGCTCAATAGGACAGTTCTCGCCACTACTCTCCGAACCCAGAGAGCAGACGAGAGTAGTCAAGATGACGGAGCACAATATAGAAAGGTCCCGTCAGCTGTGATCATACTAGCTGCTATCAGGAAGAGTGGACTCTGGCTAGCTCTAATCCCGGCGAGCTGCTCAATAGGACAGTTCTCGCCACTACTCTCCGAACCCAGAGAGCAGACGAGAGTAGTCAAGATGACGGAGCACAATATAGAAAGGTCCCGTCAGCTGTGATCATACTAGCTGCTATCAGGAAGAGTGGACTCTGGCTAGCTCTGCTCCCGGCGAGCTGCTCAACAGGACAGTTCTCGCCACTACTCTCCGAACCCAGAGAGCAGACGAGAGTAGTCAAGATGGCGGCGCACAATATAGAAAGGTCGCGTCAGCTGTGATCATACTAGCTGCTATCAGGAAGAGTGGACTCTGGCTAGCTCTGCTCTCGGCGAGCTGCTCAACAGGACAGTTCTCGCCACTACTCTCCGTACCCAGAGAGCAGACGAGAGTAGTCAAGATGACGGAGCACAATAGAAAGGTCCCGTCAGCTGTGATCATACTAGCTACTATCAGGAAGAGTGGACTCTGGCTAGCTCTGCTCCCGGCGAGCTGCTCAACAGGACAGTTCTCGCCACTACTCTCCGAACCCAGAGAGCAGACGAGAGTAGTCAAGATGGCGGCGCACAATAGAAAGGTCCCGTCAGCTGTGATCATACTAGCTGCTATCAGGAAGAGTGGACTCTGGCTAGCTCTGCTCCCGGCGAGCTGCTCAATAGGACAGTTCTCGCCACTACTCTCCGAACCCAGAGAGCAGACGAGAGTAGTCAAGATGACGGAGCACAATATAGAAAGGTCCCGTCAGCTGTGATCATACTAGCTGCTATCAGGAAGAGTGGACTTTGGCTAGCTCTGCTCCCGGCGAGCTGCTCAACAGGACAGTTCTCGCCACTACTCTCCGAACCCAGAGAGCAGACGAGAGTAGTCAAGATGGCGGCGCACAATAGAAAGGTCCCGTCAGCTGTGATCATACTAGCTGCTATCAGGAAGAGTGGACTCTGGCTAGCTCTGCTCCCGGCGAGCTGCTCAACAGGACAGTTCTCGCCACTACTCTCCGAACCCAGAGAGCAGACGAGAGTAGTCAAGATGGCGGCGCACAATAGAAAGGTCCCGTCAGCTGTGATCATACTAGCTGCTATCAGGAAGAGTGGACTCTGGCTAGCTCTGCTCCCGGCGAGCTGCTCAATAGGACAGTTCTCGAAACTACTCTCCGAACCCAGAGAGCAGACGAGAGTAGTCAAGATGACGGAGCACAATATAGAAAGGTCCCGTCAGCTGTGATCATACTAGCTGCTATCAGGAAGAGTGGACTCTGGCTAGCTCTGCTCCCGGCGAGCTGCTCAACAGGACAGTTCTCGCCACTACTCTCCGAACCCAGAGAGCAGACGAGAGTAGTCAAGATGGCGGCGCACAATAGAAAGGTCCCGTCAGCTGTGATCATACTAGCTGCTATCAGGAAGAGTGGACTCTGGCTAGCTCTGCTCCCGGCGAGCTGCTCAATAGGACAGTTCTCGCCACTACTCTCCAAACCCAGAGAGGAGACGAGAGTAGTCAAGATGGCGGCGCACAATAGAAAGGTCCCGTCAGCTGTGATCATACTAGCTGCTATCAGGAAGAGTGGACTCTGGCTAGCTCTGCTCCCGGCGAGCTGCTCAATAGGACAGTTCTCGCCACTACTCTCCGAACCCAGAGAGCAGACGAGAGTAGTCAAGATGGCGGCGCACAATAGAAATGTCCCGTCAGCTGTGATCATACTAGCTGCTATCAGGAAGAGTGGACTCTGGCTAGCTCTGCTCCCGGCGAGCTGCTCAATAGGACAGTTCTCGCCACTACTCTCCGAACCCAGAGAGCAGACGAGAGTAGTCAAGATGACGGAGCACAATATAGAAAGGTCCCGTCAGCTGTGATCATACTAGCTGCTATCAGGAAGAGTGGACTCTGGCTAGCTCTGCTCCCGGCGAGCTGCTCAACAGGACAGTTCTCGCCACTACTCTCCGAACCCAGAGAGCAGACGAGAGTAGTCAAGATGGCGGCGCACAATAGAAAGGTCACGTCAGCTGTGATCATGCTAGCTGCTATTACTAGAAAGAGGAAAAACTGATTAGGAAAAGCTGCTGGATAAGCCTTGGATTAAAAGGAGAGTGTTTCTGGTGCCACACATATGGTGACACAGGAATTACAGATTGAAGACTCACAACAGTTGTAGGTTACTGGGCTGTGAAGTTGAGTTTATCATAGAACCTGTGGGACCCACAATTTTCAGACAGTAAAATGAGAAAATATGTATCAGTAAATGCGTCTGTTCTTCAATTGTTTGCACAAGGTAAGCTTACTTCATGCATAATACGTCGATTTCATTTTTTGAAATTATTTATTACACCGTCTTTACCCAATTTTTGGGAGCATTCGTACACACGCCTCTAGTAAGCCTATATTAAACTTAGACAATTAAGTTGTGTTGGGAAAACAGTCAAATCCGGATTTACAAACTTCAATGCATTGAAGTAAGGCTACTTACATTAATGATTTTCGTCTACCCTACTTAAACTTTTCTATTTTTAACTTTTTATTGTTTTTGAGATACCTTGCAATATTAATGAAATCTTTCTTCAATTTAAACTTCCTACTGTAATTACAATGAGTTTACAATAATTATAAAAAATTGATATTAATGAAAATAAAAAAAATTAAAGATTTCTTTGGACTATCTTCTAAACAACAAAATTTCTCTCCCATTTCGTACAATAGTTTTTGTATTTTAATTCTGTCCAGCCAATCAACATATTTCACATTCCACAGCGATTATCTGCCTTCAAAGATTTTAATTAATTCCTTTATTTCTTCTAATGATGAATTTTTATTCAATAAATCCCGCCGAATTCTCAGCTTCTGCTCTGAGGCTTTCGAACACTGTTCGTATTCTGGGAGTTACTATCAGACAGCGCAGGAATGACGTGTCGACTAGCGAGCGAGTCGATTATTGTCAGCTCTCTGCAGCAGCTCGAGCTAGTCTCAGAGGCGTGTCCACTGCAGAGTTATACTATACACAGCTTCTCGCCAGTACTTACTCTCAAGTGGAAAGGCGTCCTTACGGAGCACTGACCCGTTCACTGTTCCAGCTGACTACGACGCTTATATTCACTACACCCGCCAGCGCGGGGAGGTACGAAGGGCCTGCCTATGCGGTTTACGCAGCCATGAAGGCGATCCACAACCTCCGCCTCATAAGCTACGTGTACACAGGACACAATTGGCTGCATATTTCGTAGACACCTCACTTTCCACATTAGTACACAGTATGACTTGGCAGTAGGTGTCATACGCTTGGAATGAGCGGGGGCACGCGGCTATAAAATCAAAGGTAGACAGACATCCCTAGAATGTTCGGAAAAGAGGAAGGAGATTCTCTGTTCAATGCAAAGTAAAGTGAAAATGACAGACCGTCTATTTGCTAACGATGTGCCAGAAGTAAATTGTCTTTCATTACTCACATAAGTCCTGACTAGGAAAGAATAAGTTGTTGTTTTTAAAATCGATAAACACTTATTTGAGTTGTTCACATTAAAGTGAATGAAGCCCTGAGATAATATTTGATAATTAAATTAAATGTCCCTTTTATTATGTTCTTCCCTGAAAAATCATTCTTCCAAACCAACATTTCACACAGTATGTACGGCCGCCTTTGCGCAGACCTGTCTTCACGTACGTCAGTTTGACGTGACACCTGATTTGTTACACTCGCTGCCTAAACTGCCTCTGATCGAGCAAACATTTGATTACCTGCCAATCAGACCCGCGTTAAAGCCCCGCTGGACTTGACGGATGGTTCGCAGGCGGGTGGGCGTACGGCTGCTCTGTTCTTAGCCGTAAAGGCGCGTTTGCTGACAAGTGACGTGTCGTGCGAATGGACGTTAATTAGCTTATTACCGACAGGTACAAAGCCACTAAAGACTACAAGCGGTCCTGTCGACGGTCGAGCAAACAGAAAAGTTCTTCGTGCTGTCACCGCCGACGCCTGCTGCAGACGCGAGGTCCATCTGGCGGCGGCTTTGTGAAGCTGGCGTCGCGGCGCCGGCGTCGCCCTGTGCACCGACGCCGTTGACTTGTGCTGCCAACATACCGACAAAAACGACTTCACAACGACTGGCATCATGAATATGTGATACTGTTCAAAGCACGGATATGTTTTGAAGCATATGTTACATTTGAAGTATTACCCTGCTATTTTTCATATTGTAGCACCTTCGAGCATTGTCATCGCACACGGTTAATTCCATTGTTGTTGGCTAAACGAGGTACAGAAACGAAATAAATTTTTAAAATATAGAAACTCTTAATACCTTCAGTTTTCAGAAAAAACAACGCTTCATAATTGCAAATAGTTGTATAGTCACTTCACATATAGTATTCATAGTCACGAAAGGGTCTTTTAAGTCTGTGTAGAAACATTCATACGTACGTACAGATATCTTCAATTTTAGTTTTTTAAATAGCATTTTCCCGCTTATTGATGTGTTTGGAAATGTGTTACCTTTTCTATTCTGATACCAGAATGTATCAGCTTGGAGAAGCAAATTTCATATAAAAAATTAGTTTTTTTTATTTATTACCTTAGATTCGTTTTTTTTTTACTGATGCCCGAAATTATTATTTTTTTTTTACTTTTATTTTAACGCAATGTAATATTTGAAATTCAATAAATTAAAGATACATGAAAAAGAATCGTTAACGGTCCAATAAGGGCGTACCGAGAAGCAATTGTCCCTTTGGTCAGTAATTTGGTACACACTAAACACGTCTTTGACACCAACCACAGCATCAGCAGCAACGAATGAAATACCGCTGACACGTTTTCGTGATACCAAGCCGTTATAACTAATGTAATGCAGCTATGAAGTTTCATGAACAGGAAAGCAGTATATGTAATTCGAAACAATGACATCTATGAACATTTTTCATTCTGGTCTAGGCAGCATTCCAACGTAACTGCCAGTATATTACCGCCCAAAAATCAGGCGAACACATGTTACCTGAGTCCTCGTGCATTATGCTGAAACAAATGAATGATTTTTTCATTCAGGTCTAGGCTGCAAATCAACCCAACAAGCTGTTTCGTCCTGAAGTGTGAATTTGGAAAAAGTACCCACAATGCCCTGTATAGCTAAACCACCATTTGTCGTAGAGGAGTACGAATCCCCGTTCAACCATGCACATTGTACTACAGGAACTCCAGGAGAATGACAGGAAGTTTCCTTCAAAAGATTATGACCGAATTCATTCCGATTCATAGACGTCGGCGAGGTGTAAAGCTATACACAAGAAAAATATTGATTCATTAGCATATATTATGTGGACAACGCGTGTAACAAAATTTAGATCAAATGGACAATAGATACTTGGTACACCCATATTGGACCACTGCCAAATTATCCATATAGACATTTAGAGAGGAATATTCTATGTTATTAACCTAACAATCGAAGAAGAAAAGAATTATACAGGTATCACTAAACATAAACTATTGTAAGTTTTTCATCTGCGACCACAACGAAAAATATTTTCGTACCAGTTATCTAAAAGAAAAAAAAAATCACGTTTTTTAAATTTAATACTGAATAAAAGTGCATAACGCAATCAGGTTTTATTATTGATTTTAAGCACAAAGAATTTTATGGTGAATTAAAAATCACAAATTACTTTCTCTTACTGATGTGTTAATCTATTATGTACTGATTTGACTAACGTATTCCTTTTATTTTACTTTATTACATTTCAGAAAACCGAAAAAGTGCATACACGCAGCCAAAGTAAAGAAAAAAATATGAACACTATCTATCTTAGGTAAACATCTTTTTCTGTCGGTGCTGTGTCGTCGCATTGATAGCTTCGTTATGACATCTCACCTGATGACGGCAGCGGAGGTTGCTGCCGAAACGTTGTGGACAGGAGAACGTATCCGGCTGAATACCCGAGAAGAATTCTTGTCAGCCATACGCAGGAAGAAACTTAATTCTCACATCTCTTTAACTTATTATTGTCACTAATTTAAATTGCGATGGAGCTAACGCTCGGGTGGAAATTTCCCTAGTAATCTAAATACCCTTTTTATATTATTTTTTAAATTTTCTTTTATAATTGGAATGTTAAATTTCTCCCACAATTAGTTTTCCAATTTACAAATTTTAATTTTAAGCTCATTTAGCTTTTTTGGTAAATTATTCATCACTTCACTTGGTAATTTGTTCCAATCCCTGACACCCTTACCAACAAAAGAAAATTTTCCTACGCCCTTATACATCAAATTGAGCGCCAGCTTGTGGTCATGGTCGAAGCACTATTCCTAATTGTGTAGCCAATATCCCTCCAACATATGCCATGCATATTCCTAGCACTTTCTTCACCCTCCTCCTTTCCAGCGCCTTTTCAAAGATATTTGCAGTAAATTAAATATTACATTGTTTATTTTGATTGATTCACGTTTTCCATTTATTTTAACGTAAAACATTTTTTTTTAAAAAACTTATTAACTAAATAACCTAAGTAAAAAGAAAGAAAAAAAAAAAAAAAAAAGCTGAACGCAAGGAGTAGTAGTTTTATTATTTGACAGTATTCCTTGAAAGATGTGACCATCTCAAATGCAGCATGTTTCCCCCATCTCGAGATGATTATAATTTCTTTCTCCTTTTCATGGTACATAAAAGTCATTAACTACTTTCGTAGATTTAATGCGGACCATCTCAAAGTTTTAAAACACTATCGAAGTTGCTGGCGCAGTTTTCGCGTGGTGCCTTCTCAAAACATCACATACATACAGATAACTCCCTTACAGACTTATATCACTAGCTGATACTGGCAGCTTCGTACTAGTGGACTAAAAATTTCACTGCTAGAATGGGATACAGAAAGCTGTAAGTAAAGTAAGATTTGTCTCAAACAACACCAAGTCAGCATAATCTGGCAGGAAGGCCGTCACTATATCATTCTACCGTAGAACCTGTCTCATGAAGAGAATCATTTCAAACATATTTAAAAACAGAAAAACAAACGAAGGTGCTGGGATGTAAGAGATGTAAGAGGGAAGGGAGGGTTAACTAAGGGCAGCTTGGTCTTTTCGTCTTTCTTCAACATGAGAATCAGATTCTTGGGTTCTAATAACTTAAGCTGCTCGTCCTCTTCTACACATTAGGCCAGGTTTAAGCACGCAAGGCATGTCAAAAAAGTGGGTCAAAGCGTAACAAAAAGACAGAGATTTACTTCCACATTTATAGTATTATTAATGCAGATCACACACACTAACTGCCAGAGAAAGAACGCCTGAGGGATCAATATAGCGTAAAAAACTTTACACCTACAACATTGTTAAAGCGCCTACGATTTGTCACGCATTACACCTATTAATTTGTGACATACAGTATACAGTTTAACATGGACTCCGAACAACTGATCGTCCAGGCATGGCTCATACAATCCATAAAAATCTTTGGTTCCACCAGAGACCACGCTCTAAACATCAGTAGTCAAGCGCATTAACCACTCAGCTATCAGGCCACTATATGGGAATGTACTACAGATATGTACACATCCTATGTGTCTGTCTATGCCATTCAGTAATTTTTTCTAAATTATGTGACAATATGTGTCATTTACACAGAAAAAAAGTATTCTATGTCCATTACCGTGTGGAATTTTATTTATGTCTCTTTCTCGAGTGTTTATCATTATGTCTTTGTCTCCTTCATACATTTTCCTATCTACTCGAATGTTACACCAAGCGTGGTGGGTGAGCGGCTAACGCTCTGGCCTCGCATTCGGGAGGACGGCGGTTCGAATCCCCTTCCGGGCATCCAGATTTGGGATTTCCATGGTTTCCCCAAATGACTCCATGCGAATGCCGGGATCTTTGGCCATAGCCGAATTCCTTCCCGTTTCTTGTGCCCCAGTCCCATCCCGCCTCCATTGACCTCGACGTCGACGAGGCGCTCACAATCACGGATGGTATTGTTTAATTTTCTAAAAAGAAGTTACATTGTTTTTTATTTGATATTTTCAAATTATAGATAGAATTTTGCTCATACACCTTATTTATTACCTTCTACATAAGTGAGTCTCTTTTTAGAATAATTATCTGGTCAGCAGCAAATGATGTCTTCCAATTTTTATCCTGGTGTTTAGAAAATTGCGGACAACTAGAGAAAAGTGTGGTGGAACACCTTCCTGCTAGAAAATGAAATCTTCACTGTCAGCTTCCAGAAGTGGCATTATCCAATTCTGCAAAGATTCCAAACAGATGGATTGGTCGTGCTGGGGATGCTGATCGTCAGCTGATGTCATGGCCTCCCCGTTCCCCTAACCTAACCCAATGCGACTTCTTTGTTTGGGGTTTCGTAAAAAAAACACAGTGTTCGTGCCACCAGTACCAGTTGATCTGCCAGACCTGTGGGTTCGCATCACCAATGCATTTGCTCTCATTGACAGAGACATGCTGCATCGGGTATGGGAAGAACTCGATTATAGACTTAATGTGTCACATATTGAGAATCTGTAGACACTAAAAAAAAAAAAAAAAACTTTCAGAGTTTGTTTACATATCTGTGTAATTTTGTAAGTATACGTCAAATAATAAATCTTTAGTAATTTTCTGAAATCACTGCAATCATTTTGACTAGCCCTGTGTAGACGAAGCAATTCGGTGACATCTTACAGCCCTGCATACAATACCTGGCATGTTTCCACCTTAAATTCCAATGGTTTATATTATGGAGAAAATATTCCATGTCAAATTCTGATATGTGAAATCAAAAACGAAATTATGGATGACAGTCATATATCTTATATATAAAGGGTATTTCCATATATTTCACTTTTCAGCCACCACTACCAAGCACAGATCACTGGTCTTTGTGTGTGGAAGTAGCATGGAGTTTCCTGTCGTGCACAACGTTGACCGAATGCCAATAGCTGTGGGGGTGTGAGAGATATGATGGTTAAAAGTGGTAGATGCATGGCATTTTCATATTTCGACCAAAGACTTGTGTGTCCTTATACTTCTCTTTCCTGCCACAACTACATAGGATAGACTATTGGTGTTTGTGTGTGGTAATAGTATCAAATCTCCCATCGTGCACTATGGTAGTTAGATGCCGGTAGCTGTGGAGGTGTGGCAGATAGGGTGGCTGAAAGTGGTCGACCTGCGGCAGTTTCATATTTCTACCAAAGACGTATGTGTCATGATGTATCACTTTTCAGCCAAAACTACCTAGCGCAGATCACTGGTATTTGTGTGTGGTAATAGCAGGGTCACCCATCGATCACAACGTTGACCAAATTTCGGTAACTGTGTGAATGTGGGAGATATGGTGGTTGAAAGTGGCCGATCAAGGATATTTTCGTATTTCCATCAAAGACATTTGTCTTTGTATATGTCACTTTGCTGCCACAACTATATAGCAAAGACCATTGGTGTTTGTGTGTGGTAGTGGCATCGTGTCTCCTATCGTGTACTATGGTGATTAGATGTCGGTAGCTATGGGGGTGTGGGAGATATGGTGGTTGAAAGTGGTCGATGTAGTACGTTTTCCTGATTCTACCAAAGACGTGTGTGTTTTTATATTTCACATTGCAGTTAGAACTACAAAGCGCAGACCACGGGCGTTTCTTTGTGGTAGTAGCCTGAGTCTTCCATCGTGCACTATGACGATTGCATGTCGGTAGCTGTGGGGTTGAGGTAGAAATGGTGGTTGATAACGGTGGACCCGATAAAAAATAGACATGCCAAACTACCCAGCGCAGTCCACTGGCGATTGTGTATGGTATTAATCTAAAGTCTCCCACCGTGCACCATGGTAGTGTCATGTCGGGAGCAATGATGATGTGGGAGATATTGTGGTTGAAATTGGTCTGCGGAGGCCAATTTATATTTAGACCAAAAACATTTCACTTTGCAGCCATAAAATCCCTGCGCAGGTCATTGATGTTTGTGGTATTAGCCTCCTGTCTCCCATCGTGCAGTATGGTGGTCACATGTCGGTAGGTGTCAGTCAAAATTCTTTTTTTAACATTCCTACCGGTTATTGTATAGAATCATATCTTTTCTTCTTTTCCTTTGTCCATTGGAGGACTGACATAGCGACCAAATGCAACCATTTTCATGCTTTTTTTATTGCTTTCCAATTTCTGTCAATCATTTCAACATCGTTTCCTCCCAACGTTCCATCCAGATCTTATTTCTGTTCCTCCATCGCTTGTGAAAGCTGTTCTGGCTTGTATTATGAATTCTTTGTCCTCAATTTTGTCGTATATTTATTTATTCCGTTGGTAAAATGTTGGACATTCTTACTCTTGTAAACCTGACAAGAAATTAAGTATGTTTTTGGCTACCTTCTCTAACTCTTCTTATATGTAATCGTATCAGATATTTTTTCACTTTCTGCAGTCTTTAGTAGGTTTTTAGTCATATTCATTAAACTTTCTTCTTAATATTTTGTCGCTTATATACATTTTTACAAATATTATCAAAAATCGTATTCATAAATATTACTATGTGGAGGATAAAAATATATTAAATTTAGTTATTTTAAGAAGATCCCTTTTCCAATATCTTTTGTAGTATGTTAGTTAACCCGGCTTATTATATTTCAATATCAATTTCTCTAACATATTAAATTGTCATTTTATATTAATACATGTTTATATCCTTCCCTAAAAACAGACTGAACACGTGCAGCACATATATTATCTTGGTGGCTTGTATAGGACAGAAACCGTGTTGATGGTGCCTCCTTGCCAGATGTCTGTTGCTGGGATTTGTATGTTGGTTGTAGATATCGTCATGTTTCTGATGGAGCTGTTCGTCCCATTTCTGATCATGGTCACCACACCACCGTATCCGTCTTCCCTGTCCTTCCTGTAGATATTGTAGAGCCTATGTTTGAGAGAGTGTACTTGGCTTAGCCAAGTTTCCGTGATGAGTATCACGTCTGCTTTGTGTTCCTCCAGAAGTCTTTGAAGGTCGTTCCATTTAAGGTACCAGCTTCTAGCGTTCCACTGTAGTATTTGTCTTCTCCTAGCCATTTTCAGTTGTTGCTCTGGAGTTATCTGAGTTCTGTATAGTTGGGCCTATCTGTTTGATTTATTGCATTATGCCTCTAGTAGCAACAGCTTGTACTTTTTGGAGTACAGTCACTGACATTTTGCCCTTCATATATTGAGCAAGAACTTTCATTATTGTTTTGACTATGATGATGATAATCTCTTCGTTGCTTTCAATGTTGGGTACTTCCTCGGTTTGGCCCTCCCGTGTACTAGTGCCACCCCTTTTTTTGGCTTTCGGTGTCAGTCCACACTACCAGGCTGATCCTTGTCTATGGTGACGTCTCTGAATGTCCTCTTCTGCAGCGTGGAGTAGTCTCCGCGTTTGTACTCATTTTCTGGGATCCCTATAGCTTTGCTGTCTTTTGCTTGCTTCACTTTTTCTGCTCCTGTTGTTTCTTCACTGGGTAGAGCCAGTTATGGGCAAGGTGCTCGCCGCTGCAGTTTATGCTTTGGGATTTCCATTTCACATTCTGATAATTTATGTCCTTCGCCACATTTGTACATCTTTCCTTTCCTTTGTAATTGTTTGCCACGTGTCCAAATCATATATATGTTGCCACCTTGAATCTTAGTTATATTTCGATATACTCTGGCAGGTATTGACTCTCGAACGTTATCTGTATGGTTTTTAGTGGTGTTCTTACTGCCTTTACATCAATTTTTCTTGAGGCACCAACTTAACTCGATATCGGCGTCTCCGATTTAGCATTTAGTTTTATCTCTTCTTCCAATAAGTCCAGTTGTGTCTATTTCATCACCCCTTTACACTCCACTCTACTAGCCGGTACGAACGCCCCAATCCCAACGACTGTAACAAGATACGGTTAGCTGTGAATTGGTTAGCTAATTCTGCTTCTGTAAATTCAATGACCATTCTATTCTTGCCTTGTTTGTTTATTCTTTTCAGTCTGAGGACCTTATTGTAGAATATTTTCCGTAGTTATATTGGGTGTTGCAATTTCCCTCACCCATGGGTTCTACGATCACTATGAATGGGCTCCCTGAATGGGCTTCATACAGTCTGTTTGCTTGCTTACCTGGTTTCCAGGAGTGGTGGGCTATCTTCTTTCTTCTCGCTGCATTCCTTGTCCTTTCCTTCCAGCTGATTTTGAGTATGTCTGGAGCATATTCTTCTGTTTGTATCCCTGATCTTTATTCTTTTTTCTAGTCATCTCCAGCGAAATTAGTTCTTCTTTGCTTATTTTGTGTGTTGGTTTCTTTCTCTATCGCCCAACGTTTCCTCCTGAGGTTGTACGTTTCTTCTTCCTCACTCTCGGTCACTCGTTCTTCTATTTTAATCCTTACTGTCTCCACCATGTCTTGTTCATTTTGATACACAATAGTTTCCTTGTTATCTTCTTCTATTTGAGGATTCATTCCGCCGCTTGTTTCGGCCATCTCTTCTCGTTGGTCGGTGCAGATGTCATCTACAATCCAGAGGCTGTTAATTGTATAATTTAGACCGTATATACACGCTCTCTTCTTTGTTCTTTGTTATTGAGTGTTGTTCCCGTTTGACACTGGTTATTACACCATAACAGAGTTCTACCTGTATGGGCGCAAAGACGCTTTCTCTCGGAGTACTGGTTTTCGCTCTGACTCGAGTGTGTAAACACAGCTCTGTTTGATTAATGTTCCGTCTTCCACGAAAGCCTAATCTCAACTGTGCTGAGGGGTTGTATTGTGTGTGATAAACTGATCACGTTCATTGGACATCAGATGGCACCGAACACGTCTATTGGTGTGTCGTCTGTAAGTCAGTCACTGCTTGGGCTTCTCGCGAGAGTATAGCCATGCCACGCTGACGGATACGTCCAACTGTCGCACACCTACAGGCATGTGACCGGGGTCTGCGAGAAAGTGGATGGTCCTATTCACTGATTTCTGCACATGTTGGTCGCAATGTACCAGTGGTGGGTCTCTGTGTTCGGCAGTGGTCTGTGGAACATTCCCACGCCCATATACCAGGATCTGGACGGTCGCGTAGTACAGAAGGCGGTCAAGACCGACGCAGTGTTCGAGCAGTGGTGGCCCAACGAACAGCGTCTAGAGAAGCGATCCTGACACATGTGGCCCCTGGAGTGTAGGCACGGACCATTGGGAACCCTCTGCTGGAAACGGGACTGAACTGACGTGTACCTCTGAGCAGGCTACCTCTTATCCCACAACACCGCCGATCACGACTCCTCCGTGACAGACTAGAGGATGGAATGGCTCTCTTTTGTCCTCAGTAATGAGAGTGAGTTCTCCCTGTATGCTAGTGATGGTCGTGTACGAGTGAGCGTCATCTTGCAGTGTTAATTCGCCCCGATACACAAGCTCAACCAATGGCTTCATAGTGAGTGGTCAAACAGTTTGCCTTTACTCGAGTTTGCCTTTGGTGATTGTGGAGGGAAAGTAAAACAGTGCTCACTTGCTACATCCGGCAGGTTGTTATTCGCAACTGCCGCCATTCCATCGGCAGGAATGCGATTTGCTGTTTCGACAGGATAATGCAATTCTACATACGGCTGCAGCGACGCAACGTGTTCTTCGTGGTGTACGGCAACTTCCCTCAAGATCACCAGATGTCTCCTCCTTCGAAAATGTAAGGGACATGATGGGACAGCAACTGAGGTGGTAGCCATGGCCAAGGTGCAAGGTGCTCATACAAGCCCGTGTCGCTGCACGGTGTGTTGAGGGAACACTGCGTAGTGTGGAACATCAGCTGCATGTCCTCTGAATTTGTTATCATGTAATGCTACCACGATGTATCGTGGTTTCGCTTTAATTTTCATTAAATTGCTATAGACCTTGAGGGTGTTGCAATTTTTTCCCGCTAGTGTATGAATGCGGAATACTGACACCAGAAACAATGACGTAGCTACAGCTACTTACTGAAAATGATATTTTGCACACGCAGAACACGATGTGGAGCATCCTGTGGGTGCAGGAAAAATTGATTATACCTGCATTTCACTGCAGTTTGCTTAAATTGCAATACTAATCTTTCACTTATCATCCAAATTAATTATGTTGGTGACGATGGCGATAATGTAGATAATTAATTTAAAATTTATCAATTTTTTATAGTGAGATTATAAATATTTATTTTTTCTAAAAATTCGTCTTTTTATAATAATATAAATTTCATCTATTCTTTTTTACCTTTGGTCTGAAATGTATAGCTATGCATCTGAGAGATTTGCCCTTTCATTGGAATTTTTTTATTCTAAATTAAGATTGAAATTACAAATATCTTCTTCCTCTTCTTCTTTTTGGTTTTGGCCTCTATGGACCACGTGGTTCTTAACTCTGGTGCTCTTTCTTTTTGATCCAATATTCTTTCATCCTTGATCTGTGGTTGTCTTTTCTTGTTTGGGTCCATTTCACCCCATATCCAGGGCGCCGTGTTTTGGCTGTTAGTGTCTGGAGGGAATCTGATGCTTCAATCAACGTTTTCTACTTATCCGTGTTGTAAACGTCAATATGGTCTACTCCCAGTTGCTGGAGATGTTTTCTGACTAGCCTTGTCCATTTTGCATTACTCGCAATTACTCTAGAGACAGTGTTGAATATTTTGGAGGTGAGTCTATGATTGTCTATCTGAACGATGTGTGGTGGACCAGCTACTATTTTTTTTTCCGTTCTGTCCCCCCTCCCGAGAGGACATCTATTTGCCTATGTCATGTCAGCAGTAGACTAAGGAAATAATACGCCAGTTGGTTATGTATTATATATACATTTATTAATTTTAGTACATCATAACCATGTAAATAATCCCTTTTGCTCTCTAATTCCCTTTTTCCAACCAGATCAGTTACCGAAAAATTCCACTGGACTTAATCGTCCCCAGATCTCACTTGGTCTATGCAGCCTCGCAGCGCTGCGCTGTCTCGATCGGCGAAGTCTGCTTCCATCTTTTAGCTGCTGCTTCTCGATCTCGATGACCCTCTTCGCTAGCTGCAGTCCAGTTTTGTTCGTCGCTCCCCCCATTAGATTATCCCTGGGGGGGGGCGTCGTCTAGCCAACGGCGTCTCTTCTTAATGCCGTCATCCTGGGCTGATTTCTTCGCAACTTGCTGACTTCCCTTGTCCTACTAAACGGGTCGTCGCCTTCTGAGCTTACACATTCCTTCTGCCGCAACTGTTTACAGCTGCTGTTGCAACCTACCTGGCTCGTGCTCGGTGAAATCCTGTACATCCCAATAATTCCTTAAAAACCTTGATTCACCAAATATGTGACCGTAGTACATTAATCTCCTTTCTCTCATGGCTGTTGTAATGCTCTCCAGTGGTTGGTATAGTTCCTTACTATGACTGAGTCTGTATTTTCCTTCTTCTTTGACAGGACCTATGATTTTTCGAAAGATCTTACGTTCCTTTAGTTCCAGTTTTCTGAGTTGTCCCTTTCTAACCATGTTAAAGCACTCTGAATCATATATTACTGATGGTCGTACTACAGTATTATAGTGCCTATATTTGAGGTTAAGGGAGAGGGATTTAGATCCTTACATGTTCTTACCAGTGTGGTACGTTCTCTCCCGTCTGGCACATCTGCTGTTCATGGCTAAGTCCTCATTGATGTTTGGAGTTATCCATTCTCCAAGATATTTGAAGGCATTACTCCTTCTTATTGGATTCCTCAGTGGAATTATGTTGGCTGCATTTCTGATGTAGTTGATGAACTCAGTTTTTTTTATGGAAATCTGTAACCCTACTTTAGCTGCTATGTTGTTGAGGGACGATAGTTGGTGAATCGCTTCGTCCACACTAAACGCTAGTCCAGGCAGTTGACTAATAGTTTGTCCTTTCTGTAACCTATTCTCAACCCAGAGCCATCTGTTAGTGTGTTCGTCCATTCGCGAATGACTTTTTCGAATAGACAGTTAAAGAAGATTGGCGACAAGCCGTTCCCTTATCTGACACCCCTAATTTCGAAGGACTTTGGTAGTTTTCCTCTGAACTTAGGATGTAGTGTTAGTTAGGGTCGCTTTCACAAGGTTCAAAGTTTTTCTGTCGAGTTTGTCCGAGTTCAGTGAGCGTTTGGAAGAGGGTTTCCCTATCCACGGAGTCATAGGTTTCTGAAAGTCAAAGAAGATTACCACGAAGAGTGAAACATTGAGGTTCCTGTAGGTGAGAATTGTTTTGAGATTTAGGATCTGTTCAGTACATGACCTTGTCTTCCCGAACCCAGCTTCTCATATACAAGAATCTAATTGAGCTTCTGTTCTGGTGGGTAGTGCTTTAGAAAGGATCTTGTAAGACACACATAGAAGGGAGATCCCTCTATAGTTGATATACCATTTATTGTATATAAAATTAAAATCTTTACTGCAATTTTTTTAAATATTGTTTTGATTTTAGGATTAATTGTTGGAATTAAAAGCGGTAAATTTTGATGGGTATATTTTTAATGCTTTTAACAATGCAAACAAAAAGGTTTTACGAAAATCCATTCAGAATACCCGGGTTCCGAGATTTTATGATTTGTATGTCTTACGCCTCTACACTAATTAGAACAACGGGGGAGACGGTAACCCTGTCGCAGAACTATTTTAATCCCGAAATTAGTCTTCTCTACGTCGTTTTTAAGGAATTATTGTGATGTACAGGATTTCGTGCCATTTTGGCTTGAGAACCTGACGCAGGTAGTGATAAACTCAAATACAAAGCAGTATGGTAATTAATAATGTTTAATGGAAACTGTTGACTGTTTTTGCAGCAATACTCGTCAGCCCGTGGGAAACAAAGACAGAGATGTTCCAAACGGCAAAATAAATTTACGAATGGTATTTCAGTCCCTCAAAACACAATATAAGCCGTCAGTATTGATTGATAACTGTTACTGCCTGCTCTGTGTAGAGATATCATTCTCTCTCTCTCTATGCCTCTGTACAAAAATACACGGTTAGTATTTATAACTGCCGGTTTGGAAGATTCTATAAACATGTTTGTTGCTGGCGTGTGAAAACTACGCTAATATAAATTGTTAGTATTTAGAACTGCTGAACGATTCCGCGTGTACTTGTTACACTGCGTACGTGTCACAGTTTACGAATTTCTGGTGTCGATCTTTGTATTCAAATTGTTCAAAATTGAACAGAAAATGATTTGAACTGTGTGGTTCATCAATCCATTCACTATTTTCTGCCTCCAATCAATCCATTCAATTTTAGGAAGAAGTCCGACTGGTGAATTAATAAGATTGATTAGAGGTGGAGTTCCTAAAAACAGGTCAGTACGTAAGAGCTGCAAAATGATTCAGGGTTCTTCCCAGTAAACGCAAGAGGGACAAGTCAACAATAGTACCTTTCAACGATATTTCAAAATGCAATAATTGTCGTTTTTCAATTTTGGAACATTTTTATTCTGTTGCGCATTTCACAAGATTTGTGTTCCAAAAGTCCTCTCCTACAATCTTCTAACCTTCTGATTGAGAAATCTGAAATAAATCGAGGCACTTAATTAGAAATTAATGAAAACTGTTTCTAGTCAAGTATGATGACGCCTATCTGTAGATTTCCATACCGCTTATTTCCATCTCAATTCTGCAATTAAGGGGGGGGGGGGGGTTGGACCCTAGGTAGATCAACAATTTAATGCGCAAAAGATATACTCATTTTATGCGTACACTAGCTTCAAACCCGTCAAAAATGACAGTTTGAACGGTTCAATTCGTTTCTTTGCAGTTGGTTAATTATACGGAATTGTCGTTATATAACGCTCATAAACTTAATATTGTAATGTTCTGCATTTTTCGTTTGCAGCAATGCAGTTGTAACTTATACCGGATTAATGACAACAGAAGTATAGAACCAATGAAACTAAAAAAATAAATTAGGACTCCCAAAAACATTTGCCATACCACGAAATGCTGTAACAAAATGTGTCAGTTTCGATTCTGGTAAACTTAGCTACAACTTCCACTAATATTGCCGTTCGAGAATCATAGCTTCGATTACCCTCATATAAATAAACAACGGGTGTCACCTATGGTGGTAGCGGGAATTAAGTACTGAAAAGCTTATAAGGAATCACGAATAACCATCATTTTTAATGATTTTTTTCGTGATATGAGTATCTTGCTCTGATTATCGGAGTATTTGCCTACGATTTTTTTAAATGACGGAAAGTATAATTTCAAAAATGGATAACTGTTATTTATTTCATTGATATATTTCGCGATTACATAAGTTTCGTGTAAACTTTCTCCGAATTTTTAATAAACTTCATTGTTTCTTCTGTCTAAAAAATTCTTATGTTATGTAGTAATTTAGTTCTTATAACTGCTACAGAGAATATTCCGTAAACACGGATTTCTGCATCTAGCTGTCGTAAATAAACAAAAAGCAACACCAAAATTTAGAGAATGTAACATTTTAATTTTGTAGCTTTTTTATTTTTTTATTTTTTATTTTTTTTATGCCTGCTCTTCGTATTTTTGTGCAATTGCTATCACAACAGACAATTACCTTTCATCTAGCATCGCAATTACTCTTTCTCTTAACAAGAAAAATCAAATTCAATATTTATTTGAAACTAGCTGGTACCCACGACTTCGTTCGTGATTGTAAAGAATTCATATTGACAGCTATAGACATCTAACCACCATAGTGCACGATGGGAGACTCGATACTATTACCACACACAAATACCAGTCTTCTGCGCTATGTAGTTCCGGCAGCAAAGTAAAATTTACGGATACACACAAGTCTTTGGATGAAATACGAAAATATTCATGATCGATCAATTTCAAGCACCATATCTCACACACTCCCACAGTTACCGAATTTCGGCCAACGTTGTAATCAATGGGAGACTCTGTGTTACTACCACACACAAACGCCAGTGATATGCGATTGATAGTGTTCACTTAAAAGTGATACACCGTGACACATGCGTCTTTGGCAGAAGAATGAAATTGCCGCAGGTCAACCATTTTCAGCCCCCATATCTTCCACACCCCCATAGCCACAGACATCTAACAACCATAGTGCACGACAACAGACACGATTCTACTACCACACATAAACACCAATGCTCTATGCTATGTAGTCGTGGCAGAAAAGTAAAATCTGCGGAGACACATGCCTTTCGTCGAAATATGAAAATATCCTTGGTCGGGCACTTACAACCACCATATCTCCCACACAACCACAGTTTCTGAAATTCGGCCGCTGTTGTGATCGAAAGGTGACTCTGTGTTACTACCACACACAAACGCCAGAGATCTGTGATCGATAGTTTTCGCTGAAAAGTGATACACCATGACACTTTTGTCTTTGGCAGAAATATGAAATTGACACAGGACGACCACTTTCAACCCCCATATCTCACACAGCCCCATAGCTACCGAAATCTAAAAACCATAGTGCACTACATGAGATACGATTCTACTACCAAACACAAACACCAATGCTCTATGCTATGTAGTTGTGGCAGAAAAGTGACATATGCGGAGACAGTCGAAATACGAAAATATCCTTGGTCGGCCACTTACAACCACCATATCTACCACTGTACCACAGATTCTGAAATTCGGCCTCTGTTGTGATCGAAAGGTGACTCTGTGCTACTACTACTCACAAATGCCAGTTATCTGTGATCTATAGTTTTCGCTGAAAAGTGATACACCATGACACTTTTGTCTTTGGCAGAAGTATGAAATTGCCACAAGTCGACCACTTTCAACCCCCATATCTACCACACCCCCATAGCTACCGACATCTAACAACCATAGTGCACGACAGGAAAGATGATTCTACTACCACACACAAACACCAATGCTCTATGTTATGTAGTTGTGGCAGGAAAGAGAAGTATACGGAGATATGAATTTTTGGTCGAAATATGAAAACGCCCTGCACTGACCAACTGTAATCATTATATCCCGCACATCCCCACAGCTATCGGCATTCGGCCAACGTTGTGCACGACAGGAATCTCCATGCTTCTTCCACCCAAAAACATCAGTGATCTGTGCTAGGTAATGGTGGCTGAAAAGTGAAATATAGGAAAAAACACGTCTATTTTTTTATATATATAAGATTTAAACTTCCTTTTAACAGTGCCGCCATTCAGTTGTATTTTGCTGTTGGTCAAGCAGCGTTGCGGTGCTCGGGCATTTACGAGACTCAGCGAACGTTGCCGACTCATTGAGGTGAGTATCTCCAGGCTCAACGCATTTTACTAAAGAGGATATTCAGAATGATTAGGAATTTATGAAAACTGTTTCTGGTCAGAAATTTCCACACCACTTATACGTATCTTAATCCTGTAGTCCATAAAAACACTAGATAAAACCAACACCTTATTGCAAAAGGCATTACTCTCATTTTATGAGTACATATTCAGAATAATCAATAACTGAATGACTAAAACATTAAATTTAATTGATAAAAAGCTAAAACTTGTTGATGATTCACAGAATTTGAAATCAGAAAGAGAAATGAATTTACTGTGATGGTGATTAGCTATCAGTATTTTGAAATGGACTCAGAATATAGAGAAAGCGTCTGGTAGGATAGCGGATGTCAAAATAGACAGAGGTGCAGGATCTAGACACTGCCTGTCGCCACGCCTCCATGCATGGGCACAGTTATGAAAAGGTTAACTTCGTTAATCGTTAAAGTGTTACATTTTAGTAAATTTAACCTAAGTTACAATTATCCGTTAAACGTTAACCATCAACATGTCTGCCCAAATTGAGATCTTATTGGGGTTCAATCGTTTTAATCAGATTATAAAACATATCGGATTCTATAACATGAAGTAGAATCAAGTCGGCAACGAAAAGGTTTATAATGCATTGGTCCTCACCAGCTTGAGACACGCTGCTGTCGGTGACTATAATACCAAAAGATTCACCAACGCTTTGTTGACGAAACATTTTATTAGTAGATAGAGATTTAAAAAATAAAAATGCCTGTATCTACACCAGACACCAGAATTCACAGCAATTGAAGAATGAATTTTTCCTTATACCACGAGTTGACCCGGCTTATTACTTATTCTTAAAACTGCAAATATTTAGATGTAAGTAATGCAACATCTTCATGCGTTGATTAAGATTATTAAAGCTACAAATGTATGCGTTGGTTGTAGAAAAGTTTAGGCAAACACATTTTAAAATCATAAATAAATTGTTCTTCCAATCATGATTTCAGTGCATTATAATCGTACAAATGTCGCCAAGCAGTTTTAATCTGCTCTTTGCTATTGCTAGTGACGCTGCTTTCACTATTTCTAGATCATCATTTCCCACGGTGTAATCATGAAACGATTATCAATTTAATTTATTTAATTAACAAACTCCAAATCGACAAGAACTGAAAAGTGGCAATATATTACTCGTAGTAAAAAAGTTTTATTATAAAAATATCAAAATCAATCACATGATCGAACTTGTGCACGTGTAGTGTGCGCCGGTTTGCAGACGTAAAGTGCGAACCCTCTAGCGTTCCTGCTAACACCACGCCATGCCTAGGCATAACGAGTACATTTCCATCACATTCGCACTTCGCATTACCTATCAATTCATTCTCTATTCGACTTGCCGAACGTTCCAGAGGGCCCTGACACGCAATTAAAACAAATGAAATAACGTGAACAACCAATGTAACGGACTAAGGTTAACGGAAGTTCAATTTAACGGAATTAAGAACCACGTTAATTTTGTTTTTATTAACTTGAAAGTTACATTTATTCTATTTGTTAACCTCGCTTCCTGCCCAGCGGTGCACGCTGCACTTCTGTCAGAGATCGTGCGTCAGCCACTTCGTGAACGTCAGCTCATCTGAGAGCCTGTGGTGAGATAAACAAGTGTTATGTTTATCTGTGTCGGAGTCATAGTCTCTCTGGAAAACTTTGCGCGCCCAACAAACAAGATTCGTGCTGATACTGTGTCCCTGTGTGCCTCCCAACACGTCACAACACCCGAAACACACAATACTTACTTGTTCACTCCTTTTGTGCCATAGGTGACCGTGGGAAAATGTTTAACAAGGGAAACAAACCACGGCTTTGCAGGTAACATGCTGTAAAATAACAATGTCCGAAGCCATTGATAACCCAAAGAGGCTTTAATCAAATGTGAAATCCTAACAATCAAATATTAAGCTAGGACTCAAAATAAATTTCTTGCCAACGTAGTTTATGGTTATAAGATAAACATCAGGAACGAACGAACACTAAACAGTTACGCAAGAACAATAAATATCATAAGGGACTTAAAAATGAATGTGACAATAAACATCGAAATGAGTTACTTTTAAAATTGTGATGGAACATTTCGCTACACACTTGATTTCACATTTTATGATTTTTTAATTATAAATTCTTTGAGTATTATTTTCCTACCCAGAAACTTTCACGCTACGTAAATTTTAAGTTCTTTTCGTATTATTGATAGTCTGGTCAGCATTACCTTAGTTACGAAAAAAAATTTCCCCTCATCCTCACGTCTGAAATCGTGTGCCAGCTTGTGATCATGGTCATCTATTCTCTTACATGTGCCAGCCTCTTCAATTAATATACAGCCATACCTCAAGGCCAATACATGCCTTATACGTTCAAAGGTAGTTTTCTTTAATTGATAAAACTTATTTCGGTATGGGCTAATGATCATTTTTAATCTGTCAGTAAAGAAAGAATTACTTGAACTAAATGGGAATTATTTTAGAGAAATAGAAATATTCAAGCGCTTGAAGACAAAGTGAAAAAACATTCATTTACTATAGGCCCGGGGGGTCCTCCTTCAAACTGAGAACTTACATAGGAAACTAAAGAGATGCATTTTAGTAGGGCTATGTTACGAGTTTCATAGCCGAAATCCAGTTTTCCGGTTGGATCTCTATTTTTCATTGCGTCTGCGGTTACATATATATGTTGTTAGATTTTACTTGAACCTTTCAACAATTACACGTTCAGTAATAACAGTTGAACCAATTAACATGCTCATTTGAGATATTCACGAGGGTAAAGGTAACTGATTCTCACAGAGATATTGTTACATCAGGTAATTTTGTGTATCGACGTGGCTATCTAATATATAGTTTCCAAAGATCACTCACCCACTCACCTCTATAGCTATTGGCTGGAGAACGGTGACGTCGCGCACCAGCAAATTAACAGCAGCCAGAGATCTCATTAGAAGAAATACGAGGTTATGTCCGCAATTTAATTGCCAATCAACTGCTACAAAATTAATAACCATAATATATTCATTAATTTTGCTTTTCGAAATATTTCATACTTAAAAAAAAAATATCGAGAAATTTTAGTGCTAAAAACGTGAATCTGATTTTTAACATGTTGCTAATGAAAGCAACATAAAAAATTAAATTATTCATGGTCTCTGCTGTAACCATGAATTCCAATTGCCATTCCGGCCTAGGCTAAATTTCAAGTTAATTAAAACTTTCACTAATGTTTCTGCTCGACCAAAATATAAACAATACGCTTTATTTGCTTTTTACAAATTTTACTGATCACTTTCGTTAATAGTCTTTATTCATGTACGATGTACATGAGTTATGAGGTTATTTAAAGTGGACATCATACCAAATATCGAATCGAGTATTCTGGCAATTAATTTCTTCAGAGTTGCTCAAATGTTTCATAGTCTGGAATCTGTATTAAATGATCTGGACGTTACAGATACTATGACCAAAGATAACATTATGAATGTTTTTCAACCCTGAACAAAAAACAACGTGATGCTTTTGAAACAATTGCGCACCCCCTTCAAGCAGAAATTCTTAAAATTTTGCAGTTTTAGTATCAATTCCAAGTTAAGGAATTGTACTTCGTCAAATTAGAGTGTACCAACCGTAACCTTTGAAACAATTATACGACAGCGCAATTGTCTGTGTCCGTGTTTAATACGTCTGTTAATACTTCTGAGTTCAAAAGATTTTATTCACTTTAAGGGTGAATTACAGGTCAAGTTGGTATTTGAATAGATCACTTCAACCCGTCATTGACATTAAAAAGTGGAACTATTCTAGACTCGTGGTGATACGCAAAAAACGGTCAAGAGTTTACACTAGTGCGCTATAATTTCGAAAGACTCTTGTGGTAATTAACTTCGGAAGGAGTTGAAGGCCTCCTATCATACGAAGTGGCTCGTGGATTAGATCAGTGTTTGTCAAAGTGGGATACGCGAACCCCTAGGGTTCGCTAGTTGATCGTAAGGGGTTCGCGACAAGATTTCCGCAATGGCGGACTGGCCATCTCATGGGTATAACAAGCACAATGTTGAATATTGCTCATTGTTGCCCATTGTGGATACTAGTGGAGCTAAAAAAACAATAAAAAGGCGGCATTTTTTCTCAAGGGTGTTCGCTATCACCTAGGACATTTTATATGGGTACGTGCCCTTAAAAGTTTGAGAAACCCTGATTTAGATTAAGGCTGCCCAACCAAGGGCCACAATTTAGATCCAAGCTTTCCTGCGGGCCACATAATAATTGTCTATAGTTACAATAGATATTTAAATATAACAAACTAGCTCGTACCCGCGACTTCGTACGCGTGGATTAAGAATTTTTTTTGCCAGAATTAAATATAGAAAGTTGTTGGTAACGAAGGATTGGTCCCAAACAATATAGAGTCGGAATAATATCACAGGAAAGCTATCACTATATCATTGTACCGTCGAACCTGTCTCTTGAAGAGAAACAATTTCCAACATATTTCTGTCACTATTCGATAAGGTCTCAAAATTTCGTGACTACAACTGTTAATCATACTGGAAAAAACATCCTGTGCTCTTATACAGATTTCCTTATAAAATTCCATCACAACGATACAGCCATTTAGTCATCAAAACGTAACAAAAAGACAGAGACTTACTTCCGTATTTATAATAATATTACTGTGGTTCACACACTGACTGCGAACAACTCCTGAGGGATCATTATAACGTAAAAAAGTGTACACCTACAACATTGCAAGACTACCTACGATTTGCCTCGCATTGCACCCCTAACTTGCTAATATTTACAGTTTAACATTCAATCCGAATAACCTACGGCCCAGGCCTGACTCTTAAGATGAAAAACAATTTTTAAAAATCTTAGCCTCCACGGAGATTTGAAGCGGAGACCACGACGTTCGTAAGCAAGCGCTTTAGCCACTGAGCTGCCAGTCCACCACACGGAAACACGGCACGGAGACGTCCATATCCAACGTGTCTGTCTATCGCCGTATTTCGAAGTTATGAGACAACATGTGTTATTTATACAGATAATTTTTCAACCAAATGTAGAAAGTATTTTTCTCCTTGTTTCAGAGGATAATTGTGCAAAGTTTCATCGAGATCGGATAAAAACTGTGGATTTGTATGAAGAACAAACAAACAAACAATCATCTTTATGTATAAAGAAAGAAGATATATAAGTAAAACAGTTTAATTACAATCAAAGTAAAAAAAAAAAAAATCAATGAGACCTTTCCAGAGCTTTTTTAATTGTAATCAAAAAGTTAAAAAGACGAAAACGTCCTTTGCAGAGACTTTTGAGCTTGCTTATTCTAGACGGTGGCCGCGGGGCTGGGGCTGGCCAGCCTACGAGGTAACTAGGCGAGTCGTGTAAGGGGTGGGCGCGGGGGTAAGACTAGATAATATTACACACCGCTCTACGTTTTCGCCTGTTTATATTCGGGGCAGTAAATACCGAATTCACCCGCCGGTGTGGTGCAGGCACGACGGGGCGGGGCGCGAACCAGACCCCCGCGCGAAGTCCGCTCTGATGGCGGTTTTTAGGCGGTTTTTCCGCAATCATCTAGGAAATGCTGGGATGGTTCACATCCTCTGCCTCGTAAGCTACACATTGCACAAACAAAGAAATACACCAATCATACAGAACACACAAAGTGACAGGTTCCGCTGCCTGATGCCAATACAGACTTCCCTCCGGCGGAGTAAGTACGCCGAGCCTAGCCGGCCCGGTCAGACTAAGTCCCTCTCTGAGGTGCGGGGAGGGCACAATTCCTGTTCCCTTGCGTCGTTCGCTAACATTCTGGTACAGACTGCATATATCACGACACATGTGGAACTACTCGTACTTTGCCGAGCGTGGGGGGTGAGTGGCCTCGCATTTCGGATCCCCCCGTCGGCCATCCAGATGTGTGTTTTTCATGTTTTGCCGAAATCATCCCAGGTGAACACCAACTAGCTCTTTCTAGTTCCTCGCCCCCTCTCCTTTCTCTGAGTAAAAAAGGGGAAAAAATTATCGTATTTTCATCTACATTACGTAAAGGCGCCAGAGAAACGACGGCCATGAAAGCAATGCTAGGTAAAAAATATACCAAATATTTTGTGCCTTATGTTGTTCCGTGGAATTTTGGTTGTCATTTCGACCTATGCCACATTTCATCCCAACCACATCTCCCTTTAATATTGCTGCTTGACAGTAAAAATGTACGTTGCATGCAGAAGAATACATACACCATAGCGTGATACGCTCTAGCATTCTTATAACTCTGTACAACATTTTATTACTGTAGCTTATTTCAAAGAAACGATGATGTAGAAACAGGTTAACGCAGATCTTCTATCCAGTGCACAGCCCGGATTTTCTCATAAAGTCTCCATAGAGTTTCACGTGATTAATTCCATCCGAATGTCGTTATCACAATGTTATGTACTTATTTCATTATTTATTTTTTCACACAGTATTCGTATATCAGGCAGTTAATTTAATTTTGTAAAATGGTTGGAACCAAAATCTAATTAGACACTAACTGAAAAAATGAAAAGTAATTAATTTAATGAGCATAGTCAAATTCTTTTAGTCGTATGTATGTAACAATAAATAACGACCTTGTACATAACCTAACCTCAATATTCGTCGTCTGCAACAGGGTATAAAAGTTTGTTTTTGTTGAAACACTTCGAAACATTATTTAGCTTTTAAATAAAGACTATGATGACCTTATTATCCATTTACTATTTTATTTTATTGGTTTGTCCGGCGTTTGCCGTTCACTATCAACTGATGTGGTCAATGGGTGCCCCAGTCAGACGAGATACAGTTAGATCGTGTGGAACTTAACTTCACCATGCTGTGGCTGGTTGATAGTGATTCACTACCGTAGATACGCTGTTCGAACAATGGGCTAAGAGACAGATTGGTTACAAGGCAAAATTATTTTTCACTGTCCCCATTGACTGATGTGACATTAAATAAATAACTAACCCCAAAGCTAGTTCAAAATGCCATGCCTCATCTAGCTAGCTTAATTTCTCGATGCGATGTTGTATTAAGCGCCACGTCATGGTGAATGACCAACATGGTAATTTCTGCATCCAGTCGTGAAGATCTGCGATAAGTAGTTCTTGGGTTAACAAACGACCAAGCTCTTTCCAGTCTCAGCGGTTGAACTAATCCTGAAGTTTACCACCTGGCAGAAGATTTGCGGGTAAGCCATTCCTAATTAGTAGATTGCAGCACGTATCAAATCAGAAAATTCTTTCTAGAGTTTATGGGTTGCGAAGAGACTACACTGACACTGTAAATTTGTATGATTTGTATGAGAACGACAAACCTGACTGGGATGAACATTGACCGATCACATCCTTGTTAACAAATACCTCTGCAGCATATATACTACCATCTGTTACCAGCGACTTCGTTAGCGTGGACTTATAATCTCATTGCCAGAATTGGATACACAAAGCTGTTAGTAACGTAAAATTTGTCCCAAACAACACCGAGTCGGCATGATATGACAGGAAAGCCATCACTATATAATTCTACCGTCGACGCTGTCTCATGAAGGGAATCAATTTCCAACATATTTAAAAACAGAAAAACAAACGAATGTGCGGGGATATGTGTGTGTGTGGGGGGGGAGGGCAGGGATTAACTAAGGGCACCTATATTTCTGCTTGGTCTTTTTTTTAACTCATGGCTTTACGCCTCGTCGACGTCGAGGTCATTAAAGGTGGGATGGGACTGGGTACAAGGAACGGGAAGGAATCCGGCCATGGCCTTTTGAAGGAAGCATCCAGTCATTCGCCTGGAATGATTTGGGGAAACCATGGAAAACTCAAATCTGGATGCCCGGCCGGGGATTCGAACCGCGATCCTCCCGAATGCGAGGACATCACTGTCGGTGTGTCTTTTCTTCTTTCTTCAGCATGAGCAAAAGATTCTTAGGTTCCAATAACTTAAGCTGCTCGTGCTCTTCTAGAGCTACTCCTTATGGCTAGCTTTACGCCCGCAAGGCATGTTAAAAAATAACACAAAATAAACTGGTGCCAGAAACATTTAGGCAGACACAAAGTAATAATACAGCGAAGAGCAAATCTAAATCTACAGACTAACACACGCATCGGTATGTATGTCACCATTGGATAAGTTCTAGAAATTTCGTGACAAAAACTGATATTCATACCAAAAAAAGTTATGTTTCCTTCCTAAAGATACAAATTATTTCCTTGTCAAATTCCATCAATACCGATATAGCCATTTATCTGTCAAAATGTAACAAAAAAACAGAGACTTACTTCCGCATTTATAAGATATAGTGCAGGTGATACACACACTGACTGCGAGAGAAGCAACGCCTGAGGGATCACTATAGCGTAAAAACGTGCACACCTACAGCATTGGTAGACCGCCTACGATTTGCCACACATTGCACTCCTAAATTTGCGCTGTGTGCAGTTTAACATGGAATGCGAACAACTGACCATATAGCAATGCGGGAAAGTACTACAGAGACTTACACATCCTATGCGTCTGTATACCGCCGTTCAGTAATTTATCAAAATTATAAGACAATGTATGTTATCTATAAAGAAAAAGTATCATATATCTGTGATAATGCCAAATAGCATCCCCTTGTCTAATTTCATCACGATCGGATTAGCCGTTTAGCCCAAGAAAAGTAGCAAACAGACAGAGAGACAGATAGACAGAGTTACTTTCGCATTTATATTATTAGTATGGATGTAAATGATTAGAAAATCTTATCTTCAGCTTCCCAATGTTTGGCCATTTCGTTTGTTCCACTTCCTTTTTTAAAAAAAACTTCCGGATTTTTGCTACGCCTCTTGTTCCTTTACATTGTAATGTTCACAATTGGGGTATTAAAATTATATATATCTTACCTTTACAATTTATCCTTAATAAGGTTGTGAAGTTATTGTTCAATATCTCTTGACCCTATTTGCTTGGATAAAATGTAATAAATTTCCCGTTTAATATCATAGATTGTTTTATCTGAAATGATTTAACATTTATTAAGAATGGACAAAAAAAATATAGTAACAATTTCTCTTGTGAAACAGTAAAAATAATAGGTAACTAACAAACGATTTACTTGCAACAATAACAATTCTAGAATATAAACAAACGTAATCAGAATAAGTCCATCACTCTATTAAGGAAAAAATTGTCAAAGATCTTTATTCTTGGAGATATTGTTAATTCAAATTTTTATTTATCTTATGATTTAGGATTCTAACTCTAGGCACTTCGGAATGTAATCTATGCCAAATATCCCCCGAGGAAACGTCGTTGACTGTATGCAACCATTTTTTATTTATGGTTTTACATCTGGCCGATGTCGAGTTCATTAGAGGCAGGGAACAAGGAGCAGAAAGGAATTTGGCCACGGCCTTGTTAAGGAGCAATCCCGACATTCACCTGGCGTTATTTCGGGAAACCATGAAAAACCGGACTCTCAATGGCCGAACAGGGATTCGAACCCGCGCGAGAATGCGGGGTTCGAACGTTACCGCTAAACCACCACGCTCGGTGCTCGAGAAACAAATTATTCAAAACGAAACAAAAAAAAAAATTAAATATACAGTGACCTATCAAACAATGAATTCCCAGTGAAGGTTTAATCAGTTATTCAGTGTAAGCTCTCATTAAAGCAGTTCAAAGCAGTTCTCAGGAACTCAAAATTCCCACAAACAGAATGAAATGTATCAAGAATAAATGAAACATATAAAATAATCAATCAGTGCCAACCTTCAATGCTGGTATCTGCAGAGAAGTTCTTATGAGTAACAAAGTAACTGGTAGTTTCATAAAGAAATCGTTTGTGGATTAAAATCCGATATTTTCGATAATTTGTTGACAAAAAAGTTGAATTATATTTCTCAGCTCATTCCATTGAGTCCTCTTAGAAAAGAGGTTCTCAAAAGTTTTCTCTGATTCGTCATATCTATCGCAGCTTATTTTCTTACCTGCAGTTTCAATCCAGGCTGAACCTATTAATTGTTTGTTTCCACTTCAATCTATTCTTCAGAAATTGATTTTGATGCTTTTTTTTAAAAAAAGCTATGAATAGTGGGGGAGGCCGACATCCTGTTTCGTGGCAGAAAATGGCGTCCACCCTTCCCCTTTTTCCCCTCCCTCTGCGGCGACACATCCGGTTGGCGGGCGATTCAAATGAGCCAATGGTGCTCAAGGTCGTACGACGTCACTGTCGCAGTGATTTAACTGGTCCAATGGGGAAATGGCGGGGCATGGTCACTGACGTCACAGTTCTGTCTCTCTCTAGCTGGGGAAAACCCATTGTCCCAGGCTACTCAGGTTTCTACAAACCTGGCACGAACAGTGGAAAACCCCTGGAAAGTTCCTGTCTCGTTGTAGCACTTGAAAATCCCATGCCTCAGGCTATTCGGGTTTCTACACGTCTGGCTCAACTTGTCTCGAAATATATAATTACGAATCAGAGTGCCGAAATATTGTGTGATTATTATAACACTTCTATAACTCGGCTAGTCACCCGAGAGCATTACTTGTATTGTCTCGAAATGTTTCCCCTGACGTCAGCACTCTGGTATGCGGCTTGACTGCGCGAGGAGAAAACGGCGATTGTTTGCCTTGGAGCATGGCTGCCCGGAATTTTCAACAAGCAATGCAGGTTACGAAATAACTCCATTATACTGCAAAACTGCTCGCCTTGTGTGTGTTTGCCATTTTCGATCCACAAGGGAAATACAATAACTGTCCACCATTGCGAAAGCAAGTCCATTATTTATTTATGGCTTTACGGGCTATGCCACGTCGTTTATTGGATTATCTAAGCTTTAAGCTGTTATATGGTACTCCAGCCTTCTTCGGAGATACTGTTGATATTTATGTTCACATAGCAACAGTCGCCATGCATGGCAGAGGAAAAGGCCGCTATCTTCGTTGATGTTGTTGGAATTCCTTAAGATTTCTGCTGCCTCTTTTACACGTCTTCACTGGTCTTCTCTCCACAGCAGCTTTGTGTCTTGAAATTTTATTTCATGCCCGGTGTCAATAGCATGGCGAACGGCGGCAGATTTGTCGCTGTTGTATTTGTAGTGGCGGATACGTTTTTTCATTCTCTCCGCCACTGTGCGACCTGTCTCTCCGATGTATACACTGCCACAGCTGCAGGGGATTTCATAAGCACCTGTAAGCTGGTGTGGGTGTAATCTGACTTTTACCCTGCTTCATGACTGGCCAAGTTTGCAGTGAGCTTTATACACGATTCGCACCTCCTCCCGTTCATTTCCATCATTCCGCCATTATGAAAGCGAGAAGGAATGCATCTTGACGTGGGAGTTTGTGCAGGAAGTCAGTCATTAGAGATCACGGGCACTGCCCAAGCAACTCCGGTGATATCGGACACCTCATGAAATCGTGCGCCTGCTGTCATGGTGCAGGTACACAGAAATATTCCAGCCCCCAGCGAAATACACTAAAATATTGTCTTTTGTTCAGAAGCTGACCGAGGTATAAATGATGATATTGTACAAGCAAAGGTCTTTTCCTACGTGTTCCTGAAACACACAGAAATTGGGAGAGGGTCTGTTCCGTGGATCGCATCTATATTTTGTCCTGAGCCTCCGGTAATATCGTCATCTAAACTAAAGTACTGTTCTGCTGTGTGTGGTCCACATCCAAATTTATTGACCCTTTTTCAGGAAACATCAAGCGACGGTCAGTAGTAATCTGGTTATTGATCCTTCCTGACAGGCTTAAAGAGAGCAAAGGAAAGTGGTCGACCTGATATAAAGATAGACATGTGTGTCCCTATATTTCACTTTGCAGTCGCACATAAACTGCGCATATGTATATGCATGGTATGTAGATTTATGTATGGTATTACCCTCGAATCTCCCATCGTGCACTATAGTAGTTGTATGTCAGTATAGATATCAATCATATCAATCAAAATTCTTTACAAACCCGAATGAAGTTGTGGACACCAGCTATTTTGCAACAGCCCAGATTTAGTGGCATGCTCTGCTACAGAACGTCACAAGAAATGCTGCAAATCCCGATTATTTGTAAGTTACAAATAAACGGGAGAGCAGTTCCTTGTGTACAGTGGAGCAGATGTTTCAATTTGGCTCACAACTAAATACGATATAGACAACTCTTATAAATGGTGCTAAAAATATAGAAATACCAAATTGTGTGATTAAAATTTCGACTCTGAACTTGGCAATTAGATGAAAATTTCCATGGCCATTTGTGCTAGCCAATAGAAACAATCGTATAATTCGAGCAGACTTTCTTAACAATTTGTTTGTGACCTGCATAATAAACAATTGATAGATGATGTAACGAAGTTTTGTGTTAAAGGTGATGTTACAGTCACCAAAGAAGGCTTGTTTATTAGTTCTATGAATGCAAACTTTAAATTCTGTGACTTACTTGCCCAATACCTTTGGTTAATAGTACCAAACTGGGTACATAATGTAAAACATCATATTGTCAATGAAGTACAAACAGTATTTTCTAAAGCCAGGCATATAGATCCCAAGATATTTCAGATTGCCAAACAACTATTTCAGTTCATGTTAAATAATGGAAAATGGGCTAGTCCATTGCACCTGGCACTACAGACGACTAAATGAAAGGACCGTTCCTAACCACTATCCCATTCCAAGAGCAAAAGATTTTCAACACATTTTAAAGAGGAAGAAATCTTTTTCAAAAATTGACCTATTTAAGGCTTATTACCAAATCCTCATTGCTGAAGATGGTAAACACAAGGCCGAAATAATCACCTCTTTTGGACTGTATTAATTTAATGTCCTGAGTTTTGGGTTAAGAAATTTTCCATGCACCATCCAGAGATTTATCAATGAAGTCTTCCAGTGTCTGGCCGACATATTAGTTGCATATACAGCGTTAGAAGAACACAAACCCTATCTTAAATTGTTTTTGGACAGAATAAATAAGTATGCTCTCCGCATAAACACTGCGAAAACAGTCATTGGTGTAGATAAAATAGAATTTATTGAGTACCTTATCACAGCAGAGGGTACAAGTGCTCTACCTGAAAGGGAAAAAATAATCCAGAATTGCAAACTGCCTGGATCAAGACATAAACACCGAACCTTTATCGGTATGGTCAATTTTTATCGCCATTATCTGAAGGATGTTGCCAAAACACAAGCAGTCCTCCACGATTACTTGAAAGGTACCAAAAAAAAAGGTCAGAAGAAAAATTCCTTGGAATGAGGAAGCAAAACAAATGTTTGAAAAATTTAAAGCAGATTTGGCATCAGCAACTCTTTTAACCATCCCTAACCGATAATTTCCCTTAGACTTGATGACGGATGCTTCAGAAACTGCCATTGGATCAGTACTGCAACAATATGAAAAAGATGGATGGAAACCCATTGCATTTTATTCCAAGAAAATCAACGATACTAAAAAAGCGTGCAATACATATGACAGATAACTGTTAGGCATTTACCGGTCGGTAAAGCAATTCAAACACCTTCTTGAAGGAAGAGATTTTGCAATATTCACAGATCATAAGCCATTAAGTTATTTACTACTAACATCCAGCATGTCGCTGGAAAAAACAACATTGTAGCTGACACGTTATCCACGACAGAAAAGATTTCTGTGGTTGATTATGATAAAATTTCAGAACAACAGTCACAAGATAAAGAACTCAAAACACTAATCGAAGAAGACAAATCATTGACTCTCAAGATATGGACGTTATCGTCAAGGAATGAATTGTGGTGTGACATTTATACCAACAAAGTGCGACCTTATATTCCTAAGTATCTCTGTATGCAAATGTTCCAACAGATCCATGACTTATAGTTTCCTGGTGAAATCCTCTGTAAAACAGGGACAGCTGGGTTCATTTGGACGAACATAAAATCTAATGTTCGTAAATGGGCCCAAGCGTGTCTCTAGTGCCAAAAAAAACAAAAATAACAAGACATACACAAACTACGTTAACCTCATTTCAAGAGTTGGACTAAAGATTTAGCATAGTAAATGTTGTTATTATTGGACCATTACCACCGTCAGATGGAAACATTTGCTTCTTCACACGTACTGATCGTTATATTTCTTGGATGGAAGTCATTTTCACGCAAAAGATCACAGCTGACTCGCTTCCAAAATCATTTTGTTCTCACCGGGTGGCGCGATTTGGAACATAAAGTTTTCTCATCACTGATCGAGGATCACAATTCGAGTCAGTACTGTTCAAGAAGTTAGCTGTGTTGTGTGGTGTTAAACTGAAGCATACCACAGCCTATCAACTACAGTGCAATGGAAAAATTGAACATCTTCACAGAACTTAAAAAACTTTATCAGGGCACATGATTCTCATAAATGGACAGATATTCTTCCTACAGTGCTTCTGGGATTGCGTGCTGCAATAAGAGACAATTCTGACCATTCTGTAACCCAAATGGTGTATATGAAGACTATTAGGCTACCTGGAGATTTTTAGAAATGGCAGCATTAACAACTGACGCAAAAACATTTGAGTAAAATTTGCAAAAGCAAATGGAAATACCATAGCCAATTCCGACCTAGCATAAAAGCAGCAGGAGTGTATTTGTCTTTAAATACTTAAAGGCTTAGACTCATGCTTTTTTGCAGAACGGCAGGCTCAGGAAACTACCGTCATCTGCTTACAATGGACCTTTTCCTATGCATCAGAGGACTGAAAAATTCTTTACCCTGATCATCAAGGGCAAACAAATCAACGTGTCCATAGAGCAACACAAACCTGCTCTTCTCTTGGCACCAGATGGCCAACCACCGGACAACTTTCCTGCTGCGCCTTCACCGCATTCAAAAGAGAATGATTTTTCAGTATTGGAACTTTCCGTTCTGTCGTAAAATGAAGTTACCAACTCGTTTTTTGTGTTAAGTTGAATGTTGTTATTTCTTTTATTGTTATTATGCTGCTATCATACACCTATGCAAGCATAACTCTGTTACTGGTGGGGGTGTGGTGTAGGAGCTCAATAGTACCTCCGAACGATATCAATACCCGAGGACAGCGGAGTAAGCAGAAAAGCAAAACGGAATGCAATAGTCTTTTTTGAAGTGTATGTTAGTAAAATAAATGTTTGGTGAAATAAAATGACTCTACTTAAACACCTTGGATGTGAGTAGAGGGCGAAGGAGAGAACTGCAATATTCTCACTTCCGGCCAAGTGATACAAAATGGCGTCCTACCATCCTCTCTCTTCTTCCTCTGTGTCGTAACATCCAGTTGCAGGACGATTCAGAATGTACCAATGGCGGTCAAGGTCGTATGACGTCACAGACGCCGGCGATTTGATTGGGCCAGTTTGGAAATGGAGAGGCGTAGCCACTAACGTCATAGTTACCACTAGGTGTCAGCACCGCCGGTGCATGCCACGAGACTTGAACTGTGAATGCTTGGCCAAAGATACTCAACTCTGCTACGCAGTTCTCTCTCCCTGTGTAAACTTAGCCCGAGATTGCTCAGGTTTGCACACGTCTGGTTCGCTTGACGTCATAGCAACTGCCTACAGGCTATTTCTATTCAGGTGTTTGCTCAAGTGTGTTCGCCTGACGACAGCAGTATGGATTCGTCTGTGCGTTTAGTTCCTACAGGCCCATCCACATCAAGATTTGTGTAGTGTATAACAACTGCACCTTTACCGAGTACCTTAAATATCATTAACGTTTTATCGTCGCGGTGCTTGAATGGGCCCATTGGTTTAGGCAGAAATGGAAGGTTAGATCATCTATTAATCGGGAAATCGACTTTAACTATCATGTCTTGGCTCCACTTCCTGTACGATGCAGTCGTCCTGGACTCATGCAAACCCAACTTACGAAGAGGGCGTTGGCTTCACGGCTGCGTTATAAATGCCATCACACCAGCCAGCTTACCCACAGTTCCAGACCGACGTTCGTCTAGTACAGTTCGCTGAACAAAAAACGGCTGGTGACGTGCTCCCGTTTTCACCATGCTACAAGACAAACAGCTGACACCATGCGGCTCACTACATGTTTGGCACCTAAACTGGAATTTAATTCTATAGTTGTACTCAAAAAGTAGTGCACAATAAAGACACGCTCACACATAAAGAATGGGATGTAATGAGGCAGCTGGTTTATAAAATTAGTGGCTTTTTCAACAAAAGACTCACACTTGGTAACCACATCTCGTCCCGAACAGTGGCTCGAGAGAAAACTATATTGTTTTGCCTGCATATGGTGTGTTTCTCGGCGAATCAACATGGTCGACGCCCTGCCTGCAGAGACCAGTGTCGTCAACACCATGAAGCCCTGGACCTATCAAGTTACCAAGTACTACAATGAGTTTGTGAATACGTTATCAGAGAAAGTGGAAGGTCTTATAGGTTTGCATTTTGATAAAGTACATGTCAATGAAGTGTCATACAGCCACAGTTCAACAGTAGTCTACAAACGTTCAAAACTAGAAAATAAGGCATATAAAGAACTGTTAGTGTATGATGATGTTAAGCGCAAAATTGAACAAGATCTGATGTATGCGGTAATATGTAATGCAATATAAATAAAATAATTTTACCCGACTATTCCTTTTGTTTATTTCACTTACCCTAAATAAATAATAAGATGTGTATTTAAAACAATGTTTTCTTCTCCCAAAAATTGGAGATTAAAAATACATTTTAACTGCACATATATCATTACAAAATATATGTAAGCTACAAAGTTTTGTAAAAATAATTTTTCTTGAGTTCTCGCAGTGGTGGACATCCTAAATCTTCTATATTGCAGGGTACTTTCTTCCTGATCATTTTCTGGAACCATCGGGACTTCTCTCGTCAATTAACATAAATAATTGTATAATCACCGTTGGTTATTGCATGAAGAACTGAACATATCTTGTTGAAGTATACGCCATCAGCATTCCAAGGTATTCCATGGTAACTGATGTAGCAACTTCTTTGAAAATAAACGCCCCATGATTCTTGAATCCCTGTGCGTCGAGGAATTAGATCGTTATGGTAACGAGTTGTAATAATTGGTACTAACTAATTTTATGTCAGCTTACGCACGACGCTTGTTAGAGGTAGGTATTCTACAACCCGATCGTGCAGTCAGGCAGTATGCAGCTATGTAGGCAAGAAAATTCTCACTGCTATCAAACTCCATATGTGTGTCTATATGCCCCATTTCAACAGACTCATTTTGGTGTGAACAGTGCTAGGTGCAGATGCGATAAAAGCTTCACGGTTTAGTAGTGGCGAAGGATAATCTCGTTTATAGTAATACTGTTGTATTCTTACATACATGTCTTACAACACTGTGGTTCGGTT
>JARYHS010009186.1:6388681-6449015 GCA_031002005.1 Vandiemenella viatica | reverse complement strand
AGCAATTCGGCGGTACGTCCACCCTGCCTCCCGCATGCCCACTATACGCCCTCGCTCAAAGTCCGTCAACTGCACATACGGTTCACGTACACGCTGTCGTGGCATGCTACCAGTGTTAAAGACTGAGATAGAGCTCCGTATGCCACGGCAAACTGGCTGATACTGACTGCGGCGGTGCCCAACCGCTACGCAGCTAGCGCCCTTCGACGGCCAACACTGCTGTTCCTGGTGTGTCCGCTGTGCCGTGCGTTTGATCATTGCTTGTACAGCCCTCTCGTAGTGTCCGGAGCAAGTATGGTGGGTCTCTCACACTGGCGTCAATGTGTTCTTATTGAAATTTCCAGTAGTGTATGTATACCAAATTTCTTGTTTCGTTGCACATTGTACAAGTATCGCCGCATCTCCAACGGAGGAGGTAAGTCACCGAAACTGTAGAAGTATTTAACTACGCCGGCTTTGTACTTGATGTAAGCAACCCAATGTGTTCCAGCATTTTCAACACTTTCTAAGTTCACGATTTCACATTCATGGTTACGAATTTTTTGGGTTATGCGCAAACGCTTTACGGGAGTATGTATACCTATATCTGTCACTGGCTGAACCGACTTTTTTTTAAATCCAGACTCATTTTTCTGGTATTGCTTTAAACATAGACTCTGATCCTTCATTGCAAGTGACTCCATCGTATAGTTATATCATTTCTCCTCAGTGAACTGCTTATTCACATCTTAGGTCACTTTGACAATTTTGCCACACCGCCTGCCAGACCACCGGCAGTTGAGAAGCCGGCAAATAATGGTAATAAGGGAAGAATACCTCCCTTCTTCTTTTTCTGTGTTTTCTTTTTCTAAATACCCCCACCCAACTTTAACTAGGCAGGCATGGCTCTGTTAACCAAGAATGCCGCTGCACGTTCACCAAACTTTACCTCTCATTCTGTTTGCAGCCCTCTCTGCAAGTAAACGATCTGCTTCCACTGTATCTGCTCCCTGTGCATTAGTACAATCTTCCCCTTGTGCATAAGCAATGGCGTGTTCTCTGAAGGCTGCATGTAGTGGGTTGACTCCCTTTTCCACAAGAGCCAACCATTTTTCCAGTTTAGTAACGCGGTCACAAAAAATGGTATGTAGATATCTGTACCTCTAATGGAATCTTGTCGTGAGCTTGTTTAAAAAGTCGAGACGGTTCTTCTTCTTCCTCGTAGGAGGCACTGTTACCGACTGACTTAATTTACTTGTTCCCGCGCCTATAGAACCGAGCAACCACTAAACCTTTTATCAATAAGCGGTTCGTCAAGCAGAGAGACACATTGCCCGTGAGTTTTGTTGATGTTGCCGGCACCAGTACCAGGCGTAAGAACAGACCGCTGTTCGCTGAGACAATGAGGGCAATAGTGTGTGGCCCACCAAATTATGGGAAAACCAGTCTTGTGCTCTACCTTCTGGAACAACTCAATGGAACTTGATTTGAAAATTTATATGTCATTCGTAGTCATTGTATCAGCCAAAGTATCAGTTACTTGGGAAAATATTAGAACCCGTTACAGAAATTCAGTATTTGAAATTTCTCCAAGTGAAGCTCTACCTAATTTGGTGTTTGTGTTTGACGAAGTTTCATGTGAGAAGGAGAATAATATATTAGATTTCTATTGCATCAACAGCCACAGATCAGTTTACATATAGCCGGATACCGAAACAGTTGGTAAGAGACAATGATTACTAGATCGTTCTCTATAAACAGGATGATATGAATCTCAAGCATATTTAAAACGATCGCTTCAACACCGATATGACGTTCAACGAGTTTAAAAACCTATGTTGGTACTGCTGGAATGACCGAAAACAAGGATTTTTGGTTATTGACAAAGATTGCGATATGAATCATGGGAGGTACCGCAACGGATTTGATTCATTTTTTAATAAATAGTCGAACACCCTGTGTACTCACATCATTATAAGCATGGACAAGATTGGGAGAATTTCGGCGACACATATGACCCACCTCAACACAAACTTCTTAAGAAGGAGGTTAACTTGGAATGACAGGGGACACGTTGCTGACCGCGTCGATGAAGATGATGCTGCAACCAAACGATATGTTGATAGAATGGAAAAATTCTTTTACATATCGATGTTGAAAAATTTATTAAAGAATTGAAAACGACACATGTGACCATGGTTGAAACTATCGAGGTAACTGATACGTTTCAAGATTACACATACATACTAAATACATGTCTAAACTATTATGAAATCCCTGTCAATTGTATAATCCTCTCAATAGCCAAACCAGGCAGGGTTGACGCGAGACTGAATTGGGTTAAAGATGCAAGGTTACTCCTTGTGCAGCTAGGCGATAAACTTATTTTTTTTCCCATCAACGGTAAATGTTCAAACCCAAAAACCATTTACAGCAACATTAACAATGAGATATAAAATAGAACAGTGAGCATCCACAAGCTTCATTCAGTGCTTAAACATGGATGCAGCAACAACTAAACGTGGCATCATAAAAGCCAGGAATACATTCGACGCGAGTTACTCGAACTAAAGACGGGCCATATTGACTCTGAGAAATTTTTCAAGGATTCATTAAGACCTGTGACAGATACTATGGAAAGAGTTTTCTTACTTCAGCGACATATACAGCAGCACTCTCCCCTCTTGATCAAAGATTTCTTGAAGTCACTAAGTCGAAGTGAGCGAGATTATGATTCAGTGTATGGTGTCCAAAAGAAAAATGCTTCACTAATGATTGGGAACTCACCTGTTACTATTAATGAAAATGTTATTTTAATTGATGGTAATGAATATGAAAGAAAAAGAGGGCTAATGGAATTGTTGTTTTTGAAAACCACAAATCAGTATACTGCCAAGGACTTGAAAAGCTATTCTGAAATATTAAACAACACGAGTGCTCACAGAGTAAATTTTAGTCCATCAGGTAAAGTTTTGAAGTCACCGGGGAATATTAAGTATAAAACCATTATCTCTAAAACTGTAAATCAGTCTGGTTCTGGTCATCTTCCTATGAAGGAATATGTGTACTGGGACGATCTCAATGAACTAGTTGAAAGATTGAAGTTACTTACCTCATCGACATCTGCAGGACATACGGCACACTCCAACGAAATTTTATCAGTGGTTGAAGAACTCTACCCCTCAAGAACAAGACAGCTAGTGTGGTTGCTGATGCTATGAAGAGAATCCTAAGTGCAGGTCATGGTCCTTAAAACTTACAAACTGACAGCGGAAAAGAGTTTTACAATTCAAAGTAAAGAAACTCATGACTAGCTATGGTATTAATCACAACTCAACATATATTCATCTTAAAGCATCAATAGCTGAACAGCTGAACAGAACTATTAAGAATGCAATGTGGCAAGAATTCAGCAGACGTGGTTCACATCGGTGGATTGAAATTCTCCTTAGTTAATGTTAAATTATAACAACAAGTGGCATGTTTTTTTTTATCTGCTTAACGTCTCTCTAACAGCGAGGTCTTTAGAGACGGGAAAGGATGGGGGCAAGGAATGGGAAGGAATTCAGCCATGGCCTTTTTAAGTGGCATAGCAGCATCAAAATGAAACCCTCTGATGTTAAGAACAGGCTTAGCAGAATCAAAATGAAACCCTCTGATGTTAAGAACAACTGTCTGCTTTCAACTGTGTACTTCCGTGTTAAGACTAGCAAGCCAGCAAAATTCGAAATTGGTGACCATGTCAGAATTAGTAGGTTTAAAGAAAGTTTGAGAAAGGCTATCTACCTAACTGGTCAGCTGAGGTGTTTGCCATAAGAAAAGTGAAATTGACAAATCATGTAACATATTTTCTTAAAGATTATTGGGGTAGAGATATTGCAGGAGAATTTTACCAGCAAGAATTGCAATTAACAAAACATCCAAGCATATTTGTGGTTGAACGAGTAATAAGGAAGAATCTGGCATTAGTGAAGTGGCTAGCTTTTAGTAAATAACATAATACATGGACAAATGTAAAAGATTTATTTATATTATTGAGTTTTTGATTAATAAAAAAATACGGCATATGTTTGGTTTATTTTTTTCACCTATTCATCATCATATATAAAGATAAAATACCTAAAAATATCTCAATTACATATTTTGCTTAACTCAGGTGTTAAAATAACAATTATAGCTGCTTTTCCTATTCATCACATAAAGATAAACATTGAATCATTTTTACAATATATTTAAATAGCTCGTGGAATATTATTCATTACATATTTACAATATGACTTCTTTTAGGCATGGGTAAAGGATTTTTTATAACATATTTTTTTGCATAGCTCATGGGTTATTGTTTCCCCCATTCATTATACATTCACACTGCATGGAATACTTACAACATATTTGACTGAACATTTCATAAATAAGGCTTTCACATTAAACTTTGGTTTGTTATCCAACAATGAAATTTGATACCTAATACTGGATTACAGTGCACTGACAAAAACCGCTAACAGCATATTTTCAACAGGTCAACATAAACTATTTACAACATATAATTAAAAATCATTATCAACTATTTATAAATAATTTTTGCCCGAAGTCAATGTCAGACAGATGACCACAATCAACATCAACTGTATACAACAGGTCATCGCCTATTTACAGCAAGTCAGCATAAAATATTTTACAACAGGTCAGCATCAACTCATGACCACAAGCCACTATCAGATATTTACAACCGTTGACTAAAGAACAACTTCAACCCATCCCAACATCCAGTTCACTGTAATATATACAGGGGGATATACGCCATATTTAATTTCCATTCACACATATTTACAAGCAGTAATATACACCATTAACTCAGGTACAGACTTGTACCTCAAAGGTATGGTCCCTATACCGTCGAGATGAAAATAGGGTTTATGATGCTATCTAAACAGACCCAGCTTGGATACTTCAATGCTTGTGATTCTGTGGAGGTTTTATTGGATCGTTATTGAGTGTGGTACTTGGGGGGAGCTCCATATAAACATTCCACATAAACTTCAATAAGGATAACTTTTGCTGCTGTACGTGCTAGACCCTTGGTCCGTCTTGAGGTATGGTTGGATTCTAGTCGGAATGAATACTTCTCGACCTTAGACCCACAAACTCCACAATCAGGGAACCATTCGCCTCATCCTTTATAAAGCCAGCAACTTTCGCGTTATGGGGTCCTATATCGAAACGACTGTTGATATGTCGAATTCCTCCCTGCTGCGTCTCGTCAATATCATATGGATCACAGCCACTCACCAAACAGATGAAACTGTGTCTTTATAAACTAATTTCTGACCTATAAACTATGCAATGGCAAATTCATTGCGAAATCGGTACATCCGCAGTTTAGACAGGTCGGGAATGCACATCTTGACGCAGAGCAGCTTGCTAAAAAGTATCCGCACTTTCGCCATCTCCAGAGCCACAACGTTTTCCCCGAAAATAGTCATTCACTTGAAGTGTGGTCACACTACGTGTTTGCGGGAACCGCGATGGCCCATCTCACCTGTGAAAGATCTCACGTTGCTGTGTTTTCTAATGTTCTCCATTGGTTTTTCGAAAATTGAATGGTTCATAAGTTTGAAAATGTCTCTCTCAAATTCTGACTTCGCTGACTGGTGAGAACACATGTTGAGAAAGATGTATTCTTTCAAGCAGGGTGACTGATTGAAAGATATTACCCGGTGTACTGTGCCCAACTTCATCACCATGTCTATACTGGAGGAATCGGTTATGGAGAATAACCAAACCTAATCCTGCAGTGTAGTTATCAGCTTAGGGAAACTAGATCCAGGGGTGGCTGGTGGACTGGATATGGTGGTGGGTCTGATAGAAAGTCGTTTATATCCTGGGGAATCGACAGATCTACCTCTAAAAAGAAACCCGTAGATGAGTCGGCTGCTACGCTCTTGAAGTCTATGCTAGCAATCTGATTGGCTGATAACCATCGAAACCCTCCAGAGGGTAGATACCCTGACATGGCTTAGCCATAGGGATTGTTTACATCAAGATCCAAAGCACCACACCTGTATCGTGTGTTTGTAGTCATCGCCCCTCTTAATTTACCTGTGATATAGAAATGATCACGAAACTTAACGGGCCACAATGCAATGCCTTCTCCACAGATGTGGTATACCTTAGCATGGGTAAATTGTGCTTCATCGTCAGCTGTCATTACAAGAGGTGTGACCCTCTATAAATTTTATCAACGTCATGGGCCTGTTGGACGAGTTGTTCCGCTAGCCATGTCTTAGGGGTTTTCCCAAAATATGAGTCGAATCGTTTCAGCTGACGGTCTGGTGTGAAAACGACCTGGTACGCCGTGGCAAAAGAGGTGTGTTCCTGCACTGCTGTGGAGTAAAAGGCATTGGGGTTGGGTCAGCATGTATCAAAGGGTTTTAACATACATTCAAAGCCCGCGTAAACAACGCTGTTGGTGCACAAAATCCTTAAACTTTAAGGTTTTGTCAGCGTCACCTGGTAGATCGACTCTTACAGTGTCAACCCTTGCGCAATCAGTCTCATGACAGCTCAGAGATCTTCGCCCCTGAAATGCTACAAGCATCTATCACATATGGAAATTAAACCATTGATAATGAAAAACTAACTTACTGCGATAATTTATTGATCCAGCAGTAGTGAAATTTATCTTCAATCTCTGTGTTCAGCAACATGTTAATATGGAAACAGCGTATGATTGCAGTATGATGGAGGGGCCTACAACTCTGTGCTTACCACAATCTTGTTCCAAGATGTAGACTTTGATCAAATATTCAACATTTTGCTTCTCAAATTTGGGAATGTCTAACAATTTTACACCAAAGTCTAATATAAGACATAATTGGAACATAACCTAATGTACTGGCTAACCATTCCGGATGAGCTTTCTCCTGTTCATGAAATATCCGGATCGTTTAAAGAAAACAACGATCATCACTATTTTTAACATTAAAAATTGCTTTCTTTCTTTGCATATCGGATGGCAGAGCCCCGACACAGCGGTTCAAATTTGGTTACATCGATGTCGAGGGAGTTGATTTGATCGATGAATTTACCACAGTCCCATTTCTGAAAAACACTTAATCTCTCGTAGACATCTTGAAATCCAAAGACGTTATACTATTCTTATAGGGGAGTGCTTCATGTGATTTCACGCATCTTAGCTATAAATCAAATACAGGTGAATTTAATGGCACCTTTCTTCTGAATATTGAAAATAAAATCTAACCCCCACCTGGCATTTTGGAGAGGCTGTTGAAGGATTGAATATAACCGCGGAAATCTGCTCTTCGAAAATACTCTGATAAAACTGACGTGTCGATAAAATTTTCAGAATTTTTAAATTTGAAGTAATCAATTCCCGTAAGCACCTGCCCTGATCGTTGGGTTTAGTGCGTAGCATTCGGCTCACGTGTTTGCCCCACATTATTTTTAACTCGGACCCGGTTGCTGGTGTGTTGGACAGCCAGAATGACGTGGGCTCATTTGTACCCCAGAGAGCCTCAATGGTTGGCAGTGTCGCCCAGTAGTTCTGCCCACTCTTCTGTCACTGCTTGAGAGATGTCAACTGGGCCTTCCCCCATTGTCGTCCTTGCTTCAGATGTGGGTATACCACACAAAACATCCAGGTCGGGCGTGGAAAAGGGTTTATTGTCATCTGCAAATATACAAAAACAACAAAAAATAGATTATATGGTTACAAGTGCAAGACAGTCATCAATGCAAAGAATAAAAATATGTTACCTGTAACTTTTCTCCTTTTGGATGGTACATCATCACAATACTTCCTCCTTTTGTGACCATTCTCAAGCAGATCTGTTACAAATATACATTTTCAAACAAGGATATTTATACGTTGAGCAAAAACAATATATTCTAGCAATTACCACTAGTAGTATCAACTGGTCCCTCATTGCAGTTATTGAAAGGCACAGGAAAGTCTAAAACAAAAAACTATCTAAATCTGCAGCTTCAAACACACACATGAAAAAATAAAAGTTTTTATACAGAAAATCACTGGTAGAATAAACTTGCCCCATTGCAATTATTGACAGGTACAGGAAGATCTATAACAAAACAAAAATTAAATCTGTAGTTTCAAACACTCACATGAAAACATCTACAGCAAAGAGAAAAGTATAAAAGAAACCTACCAGCCAAGGCAGTCACAGGTTCCTGGCTATACTGTTCCTGAGGATAAACAGTGGAAAAGAAAATTCTGTTTTAATATATAAATATCCAAAGCTTAAAATTTCGCACTTAAGAAAGGCAAAATTAAATTATAGTTGTTAAAGAACTCTTCAACCTCGGAGGCGGCTAGCACAAGACTATTAACAAAAATCAATCATTAGTAGCAATAAAACACCCACACGATAATTATTAATTACAGTTATTGAACATTACCTGCATCAGAGTGTGACAAACGACAAATCGTACACTGTTAAACCGTACACTGCGCGAACCGCACACTGCCGGAGACAGACTGGCGCAGGAACCGATGCGGACAAGCGCGACCCTTTAATACCCATTGAAAAATGCGGTAATGTCAGCCGACAACATGGCATGCTCCGCATTTTACACCTTGGCTTCCTAAATGCCGTGCTCCAAATAACTTCGCGACACTTAATGGAATCACCGTGAGGCTAGGAAAATACATGTAGCTGACCTAGCGACCGTTTTCCAGAGTGTTGAAACACCTGATTACCCTAGTACAAAGACGTCATTGTGAATCCCAGAAGCCTCGGGCTACGTTTAGAGAGAGATAGACAATCGCATACTAGAGTGGAGTATCTTTGTCCACGCTCGTGCAGATGAAGTTTCTCGTGGCATGCGCTGGCCAGTTGTGACACCTAGTGGCAACTGTGACATCAGTGGCCTCGGCGCTCCATTCCTCAATCGGCCCATTCCAATCGCCGGCGTCTGTGACGTCATTCGACCTTGGCCACCATTGGTCCATTTGGAATAGCCCGCCAACTGGATGTGACATCAATGAGGGGAGAAAAAAGGTGAAGGCAGGCCGTTATTTTGTGTCACGTGACCGGAACTGAGAAAAACCCAGTTCTCTCATTCCCCTACTATTGAAGTGTCTTATTGCTACTATAGGAGCTTAAAATTTTCAGTAATAATTTTGTCTAGAGACGTTTGAAACACAAAATAGTTACCTGGTAATTTTGCAGTTCCTCTTTGAATGACCTTTTAAAGTTGCTTGTGTATTTTTTTTTTTTAGGATCTTGATGAGTTTTTGCATGTATATTTCTATCAAAAGTACGTTTTTCTATTCTAATGATTTCTGAAATTTGTATTTTCAATTCAGTGAATGCTTGCTTTTTTTTTATGGGTATTCCACGTTGGCCAGGCTATAATTCTTACTTCTACAGCTTTGTCACAAGTTTCATTTTACTACATATGTTTGAGTTTTCTCGGAGGTGAGCATAGTAGGAAGGTGGTTGGCAAAAAAAAAAAAGTTATAGAGTTTTGTTTTAGAAATTCAGAGTTGCTTCCGTGTATTTCGATGTACAGTTGGAATCTATTTGGTTATAACTTTACTTTAATTAGACAGAGTTGATGAGCCAATTTTTACTTTAACATTCAGAATTTCTCTTTGGATTTTCTAAGACTTTTTTTTTGCTATGACTTTACGCCTGATTTTCTTAGAAATGCTCACATGTTCTAATTGAAATGGTCTTGGTAATTCAGATACCTCCACTTTTTTTTTTTTTTTTGCTTGTTTGGTATTTCCAGAAAATAGGTTTACATTAATTTAAAAACGAAATTATCACTTAAGACAATCAGCCTTTCTCCGTCTTTATTGGTTATTTTATAAACAGGGTGGACTTCTACAGTGGTCATAATTTTTTTTTCTGCTACTTGTTGCATTAAAGTCTCCAATCAGAATTTTTATATGATGGCGTGGATTGTTTGTAGTTTCCTTTAATAGTTCGTATAACATTTTGAGCTTCTTAATGATTATAGTTTATTATCTGATAATATTTTAAATGAGAAAGTTTGCCTGGATGCATTATTGGATGTTTAAATGGTTTGTTTCATTCATGCCATAATTTCTCAACATATTTAAATGAAATTTGGCACGATGTTAGTAAATAATATGTTATAATATATAATCTGGGTAGTAAAGTTAGTTTTTCTCTTTGCTACTTACATAAATTTTTTATTATTTCATGGAATTGTTATCACTATTACTCTTACTATTAATAAAGAAAGCTCTTATACTGTAGGGTTAGCCTAATTGGTTCATCGGGTTTCAAAAATTTATGTATTAAAAAGTGTTCGATTTATACAGACCAGGGATAAATGAAAAGAAACGTAAAATCGCTAAGGTTAAAAGTCCGCTTGATGTCTTGCGAGCATAGAAAAGAGAAAGCTGTATGCGTACAGACGGTGGCAGGAGCTGTGTTCCTTTATATGTTGCAGGTGTGATTGTACCCACAACTGCAGTACAGCTGCCTATCGCTGGCTCTTGATGTTCTTCATATCATGGTGACCACCATCATGCATATCAGAGTCAAGGTCGCCAGATCTGGGCCTGTGTGATTTCTTCTTGTGGGGTTATGTGAAGGACAATGTTTGTGTACCCCGAACACTGCAAGCATTACAGTAACGGATCACTGCTGCTGTGGCGGACATTGATAGGAACATGCTATCGAACGTATGGATGGAACTGGATTACGGTCTGGATGTGTGGCGTGTGATTATGGCGCTCACACTGAATATTTATAGTATTTACCAGTAACTTGGTGAGTTTATGTATCTTTTCATGTATCACTTTGTGGGTGGTATACATTCCAATACACAGTATTTTGAAAAAAAAATAACACTTTAGGCTAACGCCGTATAACACAATTCCAAGTGGAAGAAGTGATGGGACACTATTAGTTATTACTAGCAGCTATCAAGTTTAACGCAGTTGCTACTTCCTATCGAATCTTCTTCACTCCGTTATGTCTGAAATCACCTGCATCCTGTTTTCCAATGACTCCAAACATAGCGCCAAATTTTTTTTTTTTTTGCTGTCGTCAGGTTTGATGCAATCCTCCATCCCTTCCTATCCTGTGCTAACCTCTTCATTTCTACATACCCCTTACAACCAACGTTCTCAATTATCTGCTTCATATATTCTAATCTCTGTCTACCTCTACAGTTCTTACCTTCGACTGTTCCCTCTACTAACAAATTAACCAATCCAGCATGTCTCAAAATATGACCTACCAGTCTGCCTCTTCTTTCTGTAAGCTTCATCCATAAACTTCTTTTCTCACCCATCATTTCCAAAACTCGTTCATTTCTTACTTTGTCTGTCCACCTAATTTTCAGCATTCTTCTGTAGCACCACATTTCAAATGCTTCAAGTTTCTTTCTTTCCGGTATTCCTAAAGTCCATGTTTCGCTACCGTAAAGTGCTGTGCTCCACACATAGAGTTTTAAGAAGTTGTTTCTAATTCCTAGCGCCCGTAACGTTCAGTTATTGCTTGCGGTAGAGCGTAATTTCCACAAAAAGATCATTGCTTTATTCTTTGAACCCTACATTCGCGATTCTTACATTTGGTCCCAATAAGTAACTCAGACATAATCCTACCACCATAGCCCATCCCTGTCCAACGTTGTGCATCGCATTCCCTCACCTGTCTGGTACATGCCACCATCATTCTCTTCAGTAAATATTTTGCTGTCCGGAAATGATATGTCAAGATATACACATTTAACAGCTTCAACAAGTAAGTAGTCGTTAACAATGCAACACCGTTTTGTTTCTACCTGTGGATCTAATAAGCTGTTCCTTTTTGGCATGTTGACTTACCCAACAGGTGTCTGTATTTATCTGTAGCTGCCTATAATCCTCGTGCATTTTAATCATATTATATAGGATTATGTCATATACAAACACCCTATCTTCATAAGAGACTTTCCGACAGCACAATTATGTTTCCTGTCTCACTGTTCCCAGATGTGTAAGAAAGTTCCCTTTTTTCCAGAGGAAAGCACATACTGTATTTGACACGTACTTGTGAGCTCTGATTTTGTTCGGTTGACCCTGGGTGCAGTCAGAAAAAGCTGGTTGACCTCCGCGGAGTCGAACCCTCGACCTTGGTGATGTAACCTGCCCGTCCTTGGGGCCGTGAGTGGCACGTGTCGGCAGGCTCCACGTGTCGGGTCGTCGACCTCCACAGAGAGCGCTGACCCACTTGCCGCGCCACGTGCCGCCTGCTGCCACAACAGGTCCTGCAGCGCCCACCAGGTCAGCGAGATCAGCACAAAACAGTATTCTGCTACGTCGCAAGCAAAATCACAAAACATCGAAGAAGCAAGAAGGAGATAAAATGCAGGATTGCGCAAGCAAAAATAGAATTCAACAAAAAGAAACGAATTTTTACTGCAAATAATATCAGCTGGACCAAGAGGAAAAGAATATTAAAAGCTTATGTGTGGAATATAGCCTTGTATGGATGTGAAACCTGTACAGTTGGTAAAGAAGAGAAAAGAAGATTAATTTCATTTGAGCATTTAAAGATTAGCTAGAGGGATAAGATTACTATCGCCTGAACATGAACATAAAATTGCTGTATTGTTGTGAAAGATATTCATTTTAATCCTCTATTGTGTACAACGCACTATTACTAAACAGATTTTAAAAGCTTAAAATATAAACGGAGTTATTTGATTACTTAAGAACTTGGCATTCATTTTTCACAACCGTATTTGGTGAATAAAGGTATTAAAAATTGTTTAGTTCGTAATTTATTGAGAAACTGATCATTCTCAACTGATTCATCATAATGTAAAGGATATGCCATTAAGTATGTTTATTTATTAATAATGTTGGGTACACCATATTACTATAACCATTCTTACGTCCCATTCCTTTTCAGTTCTAATGACACAATTGTTTTCACCTAATCGATTGTACCTATTGCCTTTGAGGCTAAGAGCAAATAGTGGCCCATCTGCTCACCTGTTCCAACCTGGAAGAGGAATGCACGAAGGCAGACCTGGCCCAAGCTACTCCAACATGAATACAGCGTGCTCCAGTCTGTAAAAACCGCATTCGACTCACCAGTTCTGTCAATGAATATGCAACACAAAGAAACGTCCTCTTTGCATACCTGCACACTTTTGCATTTGAATCTGTGTATTATTAGACGGAAAAAGGATTAATAATAATTTACCCACAAATTAATAAATTTCGTGGACCGAAAATAATTATTAAATAAACAATTTACAAATTTCTTTGAGAAGTAAAAAGTATTCTGAAGCAGGAACAGCTGTTTCATCTTTGTAATATACTTTTCGTTCTATGTAGGAACATACTGATGTCGGAAGAAGTGTTAAATTTCACACTTGTGTGTGTAATTGTATTGTGTTGCATGCCTTGATGCGTTGCACACATTCCCACTCTTATGGCTGTCTAGGTTGGCATTGTTGCAGAAGAATTTAATATTTTCTACCATAAAATATAATAGAGAAGTCTTAAAAACATTTCTGAAGTATTTCCCAAAGAATTTTTTTAATTCAAACTATCCGTATATTTATGCATAATTACACCAAAAGCTTGCATCATAACAGTTGAGAGAACTCAAAGGACTTTTTATGTTTGAGTGATTTAATGCACTTTTCCGTATAGTTTTGGCTCAAGTTATATAAAGATACATTTTCTGCTTTAATCTCAGCAGCTGTCGTCAAGTAAATGTTAACCGCAGAAGCCATGGATAAAGAGCATTGATTGTTAATAACAGATAATATTGGTCTTTGATATAAAGAACTTTCGCGGAATTCCATTTTTTTTTTTTTACATCGTTATTCAACGCGAACTCTGATTACTACCTAATATTTGTCTTCCTTATATCCTTTGCAGTACACTTTTATCATGAATTGACCATTACCACTTAATGAAGACCTAACATGAAATTCCTTAATTTCGAAAAATACCGAGCTTAGTTAGTCATGTGAGAAGTTTTATTTAATTAATTTTCAAGGCATTTTTATCGACAGCTTGATTGGTGTCTCGTTTTAAAGGGAATTAACTTTTCCAAGAAAATTCAGGTACAACCCGGTTTATTTCCCTTTAAGACATCGAGGTGCAAACGTAAACAAATTCTCGAGCGATTATAACGTCGAGAGACTGCTCAATACACTGAATACTCGTCTCTGCCGATGGCTTATAAGCTTTACATAAAATTCCAGAATAATTCAAAAACTCTCTAACAAAAGCTAGACAATCAGAATTATTACAAAATCATTCACTATCATTAGGAAATGCACAGAAACGAAAATTAAAAATATTTACACACAAAATTATTTACATAAATCAGTCCAAACTGTTGCAAATTGTGCTATAAACATCAAAGCTTAGCTTAATACTTAGAATTACAAACTTTTAATCAACGTTTCACGCATAGGACTGTCCTTTAGATAGTTTCTTCCCATAAAACAATATTCATTACACAAATTCACAATTAATTGCAAGAAAATACTCCCAGCTTGCTACATCTCTTAAAATACAATTTTATTAAAGGTCTGGGTCTGAGGGTCGTTATAAGCTGCTCAATTAATTGTCTACATCTCACCAATCGATCTTCACAAGTTTATGATGTTAAGTATTGTTAAGGTCTCACATGTGGAAGTAGATTCTGTAGTCTTTATTTTCTCACCAAGTGATTACAGATTAATTACTGGATCATTATTCGGTGACAAAGAGTTTTTCTTGATCCAAGTATGCATAATTCATTTTCCTCTTCGATATCTGCAACCGCCGTCAGAATTTTTCATTTCTTTGGCAACATATTACTTTCAGTGTCCACAGAGGACTATATGTTTTTAATTTGTAGTAAGATACATGTTTGTAGTTTGTTTATTGCAAAATATGTCGAAGATTTCAAGGGGAGCTATGTAAAATGTTCTAGGAATATTGTGCTTGCTTGCTCAACATTCAAAATTCCAGTGGCAGTAATATTTGTTTTAGTGTTATTATTTTCCTTTGTCCATGCCTTTATATTATCCTTCCTCAAATCTGGTCCAAAATATCAGTTTTACTTATAATAATTGCCATTGTTCTGAAACTTTACAACTTGCTAACACGTTTAAAAGAACTATCAAAGTTTATCAATAAGATGTTCTCAAAACGATATTAAATAGAGGGTATTGACATGCTGACGGTAATTGAAGCATATCGGGAAATGATGGCTGAATATTCATGTGATATTTAACCAAATAAATCGTCGTATTGGCTGTAGCAGGACACTGATACACACGTCGACAGCAAATCCCGCTAAACAAGTAATCAAAACCTCTTCGGAAGTTGCAACGTTGAAATCTTTATTTTGACGTTTGTAATAATTTTTCTACGCCTTACATAAGGAGCAACTATTATTTTCAAATTTTATGCAGTCACATTAAGTAATATAAAGCAGGTTTATGCAATCGTCTGATTTGTCGACGAAATCTGAAGTGAATCACAGACTGCTGTTGCAATATCACGCCCATATTTTCGTTACTCTTAGTGCGATTTTTTATTATAATGTATTTCACTATTGCGCCATTAAATGTTCTTTAATGAAGTATAAACATAACCTAGACGATCCGATTACTTTTCTAAATGAGTGCTTTATTCCACTGGTAATATATTCCTTTGTTATATTTTATTGTTCTTCAGTCTTGTGACTAGATTATTTCCATAACTTAAAAATACATAGACACAATATGTGATTTCAGTGTACTTAAAAAATGGTTTGTTTTTATATCTCTGAAGAATTTCAGAAATAGAACCATTTCAACTTAATTTCATATAACTATACATTAGGTAAATCAGTTTTAAATCGTGTAAAATTTATAGTTATCATTATGGTATTTTATAGGGTATCACATCGTATAAATTATATTTAAGATATAATTAAGTAGTATTTTGCCAATACAGTCTTCTTTAAGTAATACCAATTTCTTTGTGTAGCAAAGTGAAAATATTGGACAATGTAAGTTCCATTTATTATATTGCGTCTCAGTTATATGTAAAGCTGTCTTAGTCCACAACGCGATGGTAACACACGTAATTAATTATTATTAGTAATCTTAACTGCGGTGGAGCTAACGCTCCGGTGAAAATTCCCCTAGTCATCTAACTACCACTTTTTATATTTTTTTAAATTTTCTTTTATAATTGAAGCGTTAAATTTCCCCACCACTTACTTTTCAGATTTACAAATTTTAATTTTAAATTCCCTAAATGCTTTTGGTATTTATTCAACACTTCACTTTGTAATTTGTTCCAAGCCCTGACACCCTAACCAACAAAAGATTATGTTCCCACTACCTTACGCATGAATTTGAATACCAGCTTGTGGTCATGGTCGCCTTTCCCCTTCCATGCACTCCTAATTCTTTGACCAATATCCCTCCAAGCCTTGTACATTCACAGCACTCTCTTCACCTTCCTCCTTTTCTCCAATGACTGCCAATCCAGCTCCTTTATCATACCAGTTACTGAGTGGATCCTGCGATAATTTGCACAAACTGCTATTCTTTGCATACCCTCTAACTCCTGTATTTGATGCTAAAAACGTGGGTCCTAAACTACACCACTATATACAACCAATGGTCTGTAAGGAACCCAATTTCCTAACTTCTCTTGTACAACCTCTCATCACCAGGTCCAGTAAAGAATGATTTTGTAACCTTTCCCTAACACCTGCCCAATGTACTCTGTCCAGTTGAGTTTGTTATCAAAAGTTATGCCAATATTTTTACACATCAAGCTTTCAACAAGCATATCTGGTCCGTATATCTAAAAATCTGACTCTTCTTGGCATTTATCTTCATTCCATGCTGAGCTACCCATTTAGATGTACTATCCAGGTCACCTGCAGCTGTTCACAGTCTTCACCTGTTCTGATCCTGTTATGTACCATTATATCATCTGCAGAAAACCTATCACTATCAACTTCGACCCCATAGTCCAGTTCATCTGAAATATTTTGCATATGACCCACCATCTGAGAGTCACATGAAAATACTTGCCTAAAGCCATGATGTCGATCTGCAAACCAATTTATTTCCTCACAGACAATTCTGATATGGTTGCAGATCAATCTCGCCATCATTTTGTCTATCACTGATGTCATTTTTTTTTTAAATTGAGGCTTTACGCATCGTCGACGTCTAAGGTCATTAGAGGCGGGATGGGACGGGCGACAAGGAACGGGAAGGAATTCGGCCAAGCATCCCGGCATTCACCTGGAGTGATTTGGGGAAACCATGTAAAACCCAAATCTGGATGCCCGGACGGGGATTCGAACCCGCGTCCTCCCGAATGCGAGGCCAGAACGTTAACCGTTCACCCACCACGCTCGGTCATACTAGTTGGTCCATAATTTTAAACCCAATTTGTATCCCCTCCTTTATGAACCGGACTACTATTGCTCTTTTCGAATCCTCAAGTAAGCAGCAAGACTCCACTCAATTTAAATAAAATTTCAATTCAAGGTACATTTCGTATCTCACTATCTTTAATACATTTGTAGTAAAATTATCTACCTCTGCCCCTTTACATTTCTTTGGCTTTCTGAGTTCCTTCATAATTTCCTAATAATCTATTTCAAATTTTGTAGTTTCCTCATTCATACTTTTAAGGAGACTCTCCTCTGATTTATTCTCTCCCGACTCCCATCACAAGATGACAGTCCCTAGTTGTCTCACTAAACCTGTCACTCAATATCTTTGTAATTTTAAAAAGCCTCGGTGACCTCAACTCCGTTATTATCTCCAATAGTCTGAATACCATCCCTTCATCTCAGTTTTCTAATAGAGGAATGGAAATTTCTAGATGTATCGTTCAGTGGTATTCCTGCACCAATAATATTCTTCATAAGCCAATCCTTTGCTTCTCTCTTTGCTTTTATTAATTGCTTGATTTTTTCATTAGGTTTGATTCAAGTATACCGATCATTACTGCGTGGTACTACCTGAAGACATTAACGTCACTGTCGCATGTATTTTACGATTTTAAAGAACTTTGAAGCTTATAATGTTTGTGCTATCGTTGAGTGTTGACAGCTGCTCACAAAACAGCGATTTTACATCATCAGCTAAGATTTTTGTAGACTAAATTACTTTAAATATCATCTAAACTCTTACGATTATTGCTAGCGAGAAGATTGGTCCATAAATAACAGTTTAAAAGATCGCGTCTTTGTTGTTAAGGTCTCTTTGCTAGATATTGCACGTTTCACTGAATTAAATTTAGCATAAGCGTGATAGTTAGATTAATTTTAATACTCTGGCATAGGTAAACATAGTGGTTTAACTTATTTTATAGTGATCAATTTCTTATATACCGTAAAAATTCAAATCACTAGTTCGAAATTCGATTGTTAATGTTTTTGTATCGTTCTATATTAAGGCTCTATTTGGTTTAAAATAACACAGTTTGTTAATTAATTAGTTCCGTAATATTAATAAAACAACTGGAAATCATAAATAATAAGTATAAGTATTCATATGTAGCATCCAGTTGTTCACATTAGGTTAAAACAATATCGATATTTTAAGTTCTACTATCGATATCGCAATCAAGTTTACAAAAACAAAAACGTACGTTCTAGTAATTAACCTGTTCTGCCTGAAAAATAATTGTGTTTAATTGCCATCTAATAAACTAAAATAAAAACTTCCTAGCTTTTTTTATGAAAAAATTTCATAAGTAACTAATTAGTTGTTGTTCACATTAGCACTAAATAGTATCGGCTCTTCATCTTAGGTATTGTTACGAAATTCATAAGCTTAAGTTTTATTCATTGGTTCTTAAGTAGTTTGTGTTATCTAGTTATTATTCATAAAGCTTCAATTTAATTACATACATATATTTTAAAAAATTCAACAGCTCGTCAAGTATGGTGCCTACCATATTTAATAAAAACTTAAAAAATATAGTATAAACTTTAGAAGACTGCTTTATAAAATAAATTTAAGGTTTGTTTAGAAGGCATTTGAAGTATTTGGGGAAATAATGACTGGAAACTGTGGCGTCTGCCGTAGGTACGTTGCGAGGGGATGGGTTGTAGTTGGTGTAAGAAGTGGTTTCGCTGGGCATGTGGGGAAGAGGAAACGGGGGAAATAAATGAGGCTCACCCATGGTTTTGTTCAGTCTTAGGGATGATAGGATGTGGGAGATGGGCGAAACGATCAGGGAGTTGCGTGTAAGGATCAGAGTTCTTGAGGCTCGTCCTGTGGAGGCTCAGCCTGCGGAGGCACAGCCTGTGGGGGCTGAGCTTGTCGAGGCTCAAGCTGTAGAGGCAGAAAGTAGAGATAGTGGGTTGGAGGAAGTTGATAAGGATGGGTGGGAAATGGTAACAGCTCGTAGGTGAAATATAGTTAACAGGATGAAGAAGCGAGACACTTCAGTATTTGGGGGGAAAAATAGGTATGAACTGATGCCAGAGTCAGGAAGAGAAGAGCTTCATGTAGAGGTAGGAGTAGGTAAGATGCAGCAGGCCTTTAGAAATAAGGGAAGAATAGGTACAGGTTACCAGGTCAAGAGTTTTTTTTCAAACCTAGTGCAATATTAGGTCAGGTAATAGAGGATATAGGTTCACGATAGAATATTGATAGTGGGAGGTGCGGGGAATAGTATTGATACAAAAGCGAGTTATAGTATAGAGGAAGGTGGTGAAGGAGGCACAGCATACCAGGGTGAAGCTCATGCCAGTCCTAAGTCACCATGACCGGCCAAAATTGAACTATGCTGTGAGTCACGTAAATGTGGAAACGGAAGTGCTACTTGGGAAAGGCGTTAGTTCTGTGTTGGGGGTTGTGCCTGTGAACACCATTGGTAGGTGGGGTTTCACTAGGCATTGGCTACAACTAAATTGAAGGGGGAAGGGAGTACTTTCTGAGTTGTTAGCTAAAGCAGATAGCCCGTTTCCAGTGATGATGGGGTCAGGACTGTGCCTTTTTTAGGTTAGGGGCTGCTGGTGAAAGGACAGAAGTAGATGATCAAAGTGACACTGATTGCAGATCCACGATGGGAAAAATAACAGGTGTTAAAGAAATAGATGAAGTTGCTGAAACAGTACCTGACCGGGGTAAAACTGGGAAAGAGGCGATAAATGCTGAAAACATAAAGCCGGTAACAAGGGTGGTAATGGTAAATTGTAAAAGTATAATGAACAAAGTAATCGAATTTGTAAACTTAATTGAGATACAGGAACCACAAGTAATAATTGGGGTAGAGAGTTGGTTAAAAGAAGAAGTACTAGGCACTGAGGTTATTCCTGATGGTTACAGAGTGTACCACAGAGATAGAGGAGCAATTGGTGGAGGAGTTTTCATACTAGTTAGAAAAACTATCACACATCACTGGCGTTCATAGTTCAACACCATGAGTTACTTAGGGTAGATTTATGGGGTAATAAAAAAGAAATAATCAGAGTGTTGGCTGTTTACCGCAGTGGAAGAATGACAGAAGAGGATGAGGCTCCTGGGGAGAAATTAAATTCATACTCAGATTTCAGAGGTGAGAATAGAATGATCATCATCGGCGGGGATTTAAATTTACCAGGTGTAAAATGGGAAGGGAATAAGATAAATAACACAAGGGAACAAAGATTTGCAAATACCTTAATAAGGGCAGGAGGATTTACACAAGTGGTTGAGCAGAACACTAGGGGACAAAATATTTTGGATATATTCCTAATAAAACCCGATGATAACCTTGTGGGGTGTCAAGTAACGGAAGGAATAAGTGATCATGAAACAGTTCTGATGGATATTAGAGGATTCAGTGAACCAACAGCCGAAATTCAAGAGGGAAATAGGTACAATTATAAAAAGGCACAGATTTCAAATTTGAAGGGATATTTCGTAAAAATATTCAGCAAATGGAAGGAAGGCACAAGTACAGTAGAGTCAAGGTGGGAAGAGTTCAAGGAGATAATATGAAAAGGATTAAAAATTTATTCCAAAGCAGTGAATAAAAAGAAGTAGAGAACCTACAGTAGGGAAGTGAGGAGGTTAAAGATGTTGATACGAAGATAACATAACAGAGTTAAGAGACAGCAGGGTAGTAGGGAATATTTAAAATAACTATACAAGGAAGTAATAACAGCAAACAAAGGGGCTAAACATGGGTTTATGAAGAGTATTGTCAGTGCAGTAGGCCCATTGACTGATGCATCTACCTAAAAATTTCTATGGCTATATCAGGAAACTGAGGGGAAGGGAGGGTATAGCGACACTTATAGATAAGGATGGAGAAGTTACTGAGGATTTGAAAAAGGCAGAGATTTTAAGTAACTGGTTTAGTGAGAGCATCAGGGACAATGATACAGAAATGGGAGGGTCTAATTCGGAGAACGAGTTTAACAATGCTATTAGAAATGAAGATACTAAAAAAATTGAACTTCATCCTGAGGAAATCTTGGAGGAAGTAAGAAAGCTGAAAAAGTATAAAACGGCTGGTGTACAGATATCTTAAGGATAGTCAGATGTGACATTGTACCTTATCTTGAAATATTTTTTTAAATTGAGTCTGGATACTTGCTGCTTACCACAGGACTGGAAAAGTGTGATAGTAATACCGGTACATAATGGAGGGGTGAGAAATAGAACCGAAAATTACAGGCCAATCAGTTTGATTTCCGTGGCAGGTAAATTAATGGAAAGATTGATATGCAACCACATCAGAAATGTATGTGAGGAACGTAAGTGGTTTTCAAGCAGGCAACATGGGTTCAGGCAAGGATATTCATGCGAATCTCGGTTGGTGGGATATATGCAAGATATTTCAGATGAAATGGACAAGGCAGGCCAAATTGATAGTGTAGCACTAGATCTGTCTAGGGCGTTTTACAGAGTAAGCCATAAAATGGTAGTAAATAAGGTAAAAACTATTGGAGTTGATGAGAAAGTGATTTGGTGGGTAGAAGAATTTTTGTAAGGTAGAAAACAGAAAGTTAGGCTAGGAAATGCGGTATTAAAAGAAGTGGAAATAAAAATGGGAGTGACGCAGGGTAGCGTATTGGGACCATTGCTATTTATTATTCTAATGAATAATTGTGTTGATTGTTTACTATCTGAAATTAGATTGTTTGCAGATGACATAATGCTGTATGAAAGGATCAAAACGATTGAGGACTGTAAACAGTTGCAGGGTGATCTGGATAGGATATCTAGTTGGGTTGGTAAACTTTAGATAAATATAAATGGAAGGAAGAGGCAGCTTATTAGATACACAAATAGAAGACAAAAGGTTTATTATGAAAATCAGGTGGAGAAAGAATTTCTTGCTGAAGACTTGAAATGTAAATATCATGGCATTACATTTGATAACAAGCTAAACTGGGCAGGACACATTGGACAGGCGGTAGGAAAAAGTTTCAAAATTCTGCACTTGTTGGAGAAAGTGATGAGGGGGTGCACGAGAGAAGTAAAGGAATTGGGTTACAAAACTTTGATGAGATCATTACTCGAATATGGTAGTGCAGTATGGGACCCATATTTTGCGTATCAAATAGAGGAATTGGAGAGGGTGCAAAGAAGGGCTGCTAGATTTGTTTCTGGAAATTATCGCAGAATGTAATCAGTGACGGATATGATAAAGGCGCTGAAATGGGATTCATTGCAAGACAGGATGAGGATGAGGAGGGTCATGGGAGTGTACACGGCGTATACTGGCGATGAGGCATGGAGAGATATTGCAACAGGTATGAAAAGTAGTGCATGGAAAGGAAATGAGTTACCAAGGGAAATGCTGAATAACTTACCGAAAACGTTAAAAGTATTTAAAGGTAAAATTTGTTGAGGGCAAATGCAGGTGGGTGCAGGATAAGGGGAAGCTGGGTGTGTAGGGAAATTGCCACCGGAGCCTGTGCTCCATTGCAATTAAATTAAATAAAACATCTGAAAATGTTTTGTCCACATCACACAAGACGTAAGGATTCGCCCGAGTCTCACTAATTTTGAACTAAGTAATTACAGCGGTGCCTTTAAAATTAAAGAAAAGTTTCGTGCTATCTTTAGCCGTTAACACTTCTATGATCCCTTATTTTGGATCTACGTCATAAATATTTTGTTTTCAGCTTTTCCTGTATGCAACTGATTTTAACTAATTCCTTATTGCAATAGGTTTTAACGACAACGGTTAACTGGGAAAATGTTATAACGTGAAATGTTTTGTATGGCGGTTAATACAAATTATTCCTCAAGAAGATAACCTGATATACTAACCTCCTACGTTACTACCAAATATTTCGACTTCAGGGTGCAGCAGCTGAAAAATTAAAGGAACGCTGAAATTTAGCTTTCGTGTGAATAAGTTAAGATGATTGATTTTGTATGACACCAAATAATAACAGTTCATAAATTTAGATGATATTCTAGTTATTGCTTTGAAGTAGAAATGCGATTCGTAGTTAATTACGAAGTTCTTAAAACATTTAAGTTGTTTTATTTGCGATCTCTTATGGGCATCAGTTCTGCGTCTCTGAAAGGAAGTATATACTTAGTTACGTGGACTATGCGACCAGCATCACTGTCATATCCTGTTCTGGGATAAAGTTTCAGCTTTCTGTAGTGTATTCAGTAATATACAGTGTCCGTCACAATTTCTGATTTCCATCCTCCCATCTACCACGATGTGCTTTTCTGTGAGGTTTTGAAATGGTTGTTGTATTTACTACTACGCTGTCGCATATTATGTTATAATAATAATATTTGATAAAATTGGGATGGAGGGTACGCTCCGGTTGCTATCTTCCTGGGCGCTAATGACCCCGACGTCAATGCGCCCCTAAACCCAAATAACAAACAACAACAACAACAACAACAACAACAACAATAACAACAACAACAGCTATCACCCTACACGCCCATCTTTATCCTTTCCTCTTCCAAACTACTTTTGCCCTCAGCTAATTTTTACTTTAAATTCTTTCAAGGTTTTTGATAAATTATTCATCAATTCTCTTGGCAATTTATTCCAATCCCTTACACCCTTTCCTACGAAAGAAAATTTTCCCACAGTCTTATGCCTGAAATCAAGTGCCAGCTTCCAAGCACCTCTCTTAATTTTACCACCAATATCTCGTCACCAATTTAGGAGTTGTATACACCCATGACTCTCTTCACCTCCTTCTATCCTCCAATGAATCCCACTCGAGCTCTTTTATCATATTTGTTACCGATTGTGTTTTTCAGTAATTTCCAAAGACAAATCTCTGCACCCCCTCCAACTTCTGTATTGGATACCCAAAATGTGAGACCCGTCCAGCAGATGTCTGACCAAAGTCTTGTTCCCCAATTCCCTTACTTCTCTAATGCATCCCCTCATCACTCTCTCCAACAGGTGAAGGGCTTTGAACCCTTTCCCTGCTACTTGTCAAATGTATCCTGAAGAGTTAAATCTGCTATAAAATGTTATGCCGAGGTATTTACATTTAGAGTCTTCGATAAGCAGTTCCTTTCCCACTTCATAATCAACCTTTAGCCTTTTATCTGTGTGCCTAATAGGCTGCCTCTTCTATACATTTATCTAAATCCCATGTTGACTCATCCAGCTAGTAATCCTATCTAGATCACCCAGCAGCAATCCATAGCCTTCTATTGTTTTTATTCTTTTAATATGTCATCTGCAAACAATCTAACTTCTGACAGTATGGTAAATCATTACCACAATCATTCATTAGAATAACGAACTGCAATGGTCCCAATACACCACCCTGTGGGTAAATTGTAAGTGAACGTTTCATACCTGTTTACGGCTGATTAGTTAAAGCTTATGTTCCTTTTGTACGACAGGAAAATGGGAATGATTGAACAAAATTATACTTACAATATGCAATTAGAATTTGGTATTGCTTGAATGTCATCCAGCATGGCCTCTTCACCTTGGCTGCGTTGTGATTACCTCACACTTCGTACGCACAAGTGCTTAAGCTGTTGATTACATCGGGAAAAGCTGGATGAGAAAATCCTTGACCGGTCTCAGCTGGAATGAATGAGTATGGCTCACGGAACGAACAGCTCACCTGCATAACCAGGACGCATGAGCAGACCAGTGCTGCTAAACCACACAACTGAAAAGGATCATTTCAGATAGATTAACTTCTATTGCTCGAGTTTTGTTTGAAACTGTGACAATACAAAAATTTGAAGCTTACTACAGTGGAAAAGTTTACATTCTTAGATAATATGCAGAGGAACAGGAATAAATTATGAACGGAGGATACAGAACAATATTACTCAAACAGATAAATAGCGAAAAGAAAGAATTCACATAAATGACAAATACATTTGTAGAAAAGTTGCCTTCAGAGCTTAAACTGCTAGAAGCTATTCTAATAATATAGTACTGAATACGCAGTATAACACATTTCCTTGATGCTCTTTGTTAGGATGATATCTTCCCTCTCTCTGACCAGCAGTTGATTCAAATATTTATACTCAAAACACAAAGGCAATGTGAAACTGTAAAACTTTTACTCACAGTTTACTGTTGTGGCTGACACTAAATCTTCACATGTTATGTAATTTCATAACATAGATTGAGCTAAAAAATAACAAAGATTTATTTTTCTCACTCTTAAAACTTTATTGGAATAGTTCTGGTTGTGGTATAGCTATTTATGGTTAATTGTTGCATATCTGAATCAAAATTTGAACCATTTCCGGTTTCTAGTGGCGAGAAATATTTTATAATGGTTTTAAATAGTTAGTTTTACGGTTCTGTAAATAATAATTTTGATGTTGAAGATAAAACTGTAGAGAAAGGTGAGATTAAGAGATATGAATCAGACAATATAGGCATATGTTGTAGTGAGTGTGTTGAGATGAAGATGTGAAGTGCATCATTAAAACAATCAAATACTTCATGACAAAAAAATTATTTTGTCTAAACGGATTAATATCTATAACGTAGGAACAGGAAAAAAAAACAATTAAAATTAAATAATGTTTTAACTTTCATAAAGATGATAACAGTTAGTCTCATGATTATTTTAACAATACTACATCTAGCAATGACTTAAATGTAAAAAAACTTCTCTGTTTGCTTCTGTTATAGAGCAGAGCTATTACAATAGAACTGTTAACATTACGTATGGAACTTGATAACGGTTTCCGCTTAAAATGTAATCCACTCCAACCTATCCTATTCGTTCAATTCTCCTATTCTTTCACGGTACTAATTTCCTTTCTTAAAACTTTTCATGTCTAAAAAGCATCCGTCTCTTACTCTTCGTGCATAACGACTTGTTTTATTATCAGTACCTTTTAAGCTGTCTTTACTGCCCAAAACATTTTTTTATCCATTGCTTTACTGCTTGGCATTTAGCAATCTCTGATTTACCGACATAGGCCTGCATTGATCTTCTTTCAAAAGCAGTATTGGGTGCGATGGATGAAACGGCCTTTTTGTTTGATTTGCAAAGGAGGAGACATTATCTCCTGTGTGGTCAGTAATCCCAATAAAGACTAACCCACAGCTTATAGACGTGACGCCGAGGTAAGATAACTCAGTGTGGTATGGTTGGTGTCTGTCGCGATGATGCTCGTCAACGTGATTCTGTTCTGAGTCCAACTGATTTCGCGGTAGCTGTAACCACAAACACTCGAAGCGATGCGTCTGATGTAGGATAGACACCGCAGTTCGGAATGATAGGAAGCTGTCGTTATGGATCTCGTGGACGTTGCAATGTTCAGAGTCACACTGAATACAGAGTAGCTATAGTATGTAAGGCCCGACAGCGCTGTGTAGTTTGGTTGGAGGCTACCGTAATGGCCCTCTATCTTCAGAGATCCACTGATGTCCGAGTAGCTGCAACCACAAAGCCTTAAAGTGTTGAGAGTTCCACTGATTTCGGTGTGGCTGTATCCATAGATCGCAGGTGTGACGCTTCTATTGTAGAATACGACATCGCTGTGTTGTTTCGTTGGAGGATGTCATGATGTCTCCAGTGCACGTGGCTGTGTTCAGTGTCCCCGTGATTGTAAAGTGACTGTCTGCTGTATTCTTTTACCCTGTGAGTGACACTTCTCATATAGGGTAAGACAGCGCTGTGTTGTTAGGTTGGAGGTTCTCTTGATGGCCCTTGCAGACGAGCTGAATGAGATGCTTCTGATTCTGGGTAAGACAACGTTGTGTTGTTTGGTTAGAGGATGTAGTTATGTTCCTCATGAACATGGCTGTTTTCAGATTCCCACTGATGTCGGTGTACCAATATTGGTTAACCCTGAATGTAACGCTTCTGACGCGGGATAAAAAGCGCTGTGTGGTTTGGTTTGAGGCAGTTTTTAGGGATCTTGTGTACGTACCTGTACACAGAGTTCCACTGATTTCATGGTAGCTGTATTCATTGACACTGACTGCGACACCCCTAATGTAGGGTAAGACAGCGCTGTGTGTGTGTGTGTGTGTTTTTTTTTCTTTTCTTCTTTAGACTGTTGTCATTTCCCTCGTGGACATTGCTGTGTTCAAAATCCCACTGATGTTTTAGTTGCTGTATCTGTTGACCCTGAATGAGGCACCTGTGATGTAGGAGAAGACAGCGCTGTGTGGTCTGCTTTGATGTTTTAGTGAACCGACTTCCTGGCACCTTCTAGTACATGATGTTGTAAGCAAGTTGTTTGTCGGTGGATGTTGACTGCAGACAGCACGCTGATATCAGTTTGTGTTAGTTGATTAATGAACTAGTCAGTGCATCAGCAGCCTGCAGTCATGCTTTTACTAAAATTTCAGGAACGCTAACTGAACCTGATCCCCAGTCTGCATTGTGAATTTGATCAAAGAGTGAACATTGTTTAAGTGTTACTTGCTTCATGCTTTGACATATAACCATGTCTACTGACCTTATTCCATTATTTCTACAGAGATTCTCTACACGTCTTGGACTACACTGTTGATCGTCGTTCTAAAACAAACGTGTAATACTTATGGCTGCTGTTGTAGTGAACTACACTTAATGGTTCCTTGAGGTTTATTACTATGTACACAAAACACTGGTAAACAATAACAAATGTGGTACAGTTAGCGGATGACCGTCGAGAAATTTAGCCTGGTCCTGATCCGGGGTAGAGAGACGGCTTCTACTTCTCGCGAACTTCCGGTGGTCTTCTGTAGTTGAAGCTGGTTCCGCGGTCAGGCCGGAACTGGCGGTGGAGCGGCCGGCTACGCTTATATAGGCGGCCTGGCCCAGGAATTCCGTTGTGTGGTAGTACGGCGACCTCTGTAAGAAATAGTCCCACTTAGCTTCTAGATGATTCTATTTGTTTTCCTGGTTTGTTTTGATGTCTCTGCGCCTGTTTGGAGTCGTATATGTATCCCGGCGTGCAGGCGCGTTGTGTGTGAGGTCTGCCTGGCAGGGGCCTTTACTGGCAGACTGAACATACCTCCCTCCTGGGGGGGGAGGGGGGGAAGCGATGTCTGCGACGTCTGCGAGGTCGTCTGCCGCGGCGCCCTGGAGCAGACTATGAAGGCTACCTCCAGGGGAGTACGGAGCTGTTCCCCTGGCGATGCGTGCCGACCTGCGTCGTGGTGCAGGTTGTGGTGGAGGTACTTGTGGAGCTAACGGCATCGGTTCGTCGGCGTCGATGGCCGGGGGCTGTACGGGGGGCGCTGAAGATGGTCCCCGCAGGTGGTCGAGGGGCTGCGGCTGAAGGGTGTCGGAGCAACCGACAGGTTGTGGCGTCGTTGGTGGCGCTGTAACTGTCCCTGAGCAACGGTTAGACGGCAGGAGTGGTGGAGGTGGCAGGGAAGGAGAGGAAGAAGTGGATGGCCGTGCCGTGGTGGAAGAGGACGGTGCCGTGGGGTAGCGGGGACGTAGTTGGTTTCGATGGCGTCGCACTATCCGGCCATCCAGGCTGACGTCGAACAGTTGGCGGCCCCGGGGCCGCTGGATGACCCCCGGAAGCCAACCGGCCCGGGAGCCAAACCCGCGGGCCCAGACTAGGGAGCCCGGGGTGAAACGGAATGGGCCCGAAGGTACCTGTACTTTGGGCGGGGGTAAGAGGAGATGGAGGAGAGTGCGAGGTTGGCGGCCATGCAGCAATTCCGCCGGGCTTTTGGCCCCCACTGGAGTGGTTCGATAGGAACTGAGGAAGAGTGTCAATGCCTCTTCGAGTTTGTGACTTGTGGTGTATTTGGTCATTTGGGTTTTGAATGTTCTGACTAGCCGTTCCGCCTCCCCGTTAGATTGGGGGTGGAAGGGCGGGGTGAGGAGGTGTTGGATATTGTTGGCGGTACAGAAGGATAGGAATTCCCGACTTCGAAATTGCGGTCCGTTATCTGTGACGATAGCGTATGGTAATCCTTCGATGGAAAAGATCTTCGTGAGGGCTGAAATGGTGACCTCTGTGGTGATTGTGGAGCAACGGACGACATATGGGAAGTGGGAAAAGGCATCCGTCACTAGGAGCCACTGGTGGCCTAGGAATGGGCCAGCGAAGTCGAGGTGAATGCGTTCCCAGGGTCCGGACGGTGCCGGCCAGGAAAGGAACTTTTGAGGGGGGCGGGGCAGTTGTTGGGCACAGATGGTACAGCGCCGCACCATCTTCGTGACATCCGTGGTAAGGCCGATCCAGAATACATGGCGTCTGGCAAGGGATTTGGTGCGGGCAATTCCCCAGTGTCCTTGGTGGAGAGTTTGGAGGATTGTCGGTTGTAGGGATCTCGGAACGACGACCCTCGGGGTGGAATTTGGTTCTGTGCGGAGGAGCACTCCCTCTACTACTGAGAGCTGGTGGCGGATGGAGTAGTAGAACTTGAGGTCTTGATGATGGCGTGGAGGGGAACGTGTTTGCCACCCGTGTTGGATGTGGTGTCGGATGACACGGAGGAGGGGGTCCTCCCCTGTGGCTGCCGCGACTTTTGAGGCCGTGACTGGAAATGTCTTCAGTGCTTCTTGTATGTCATCGTCGATCTGGAACACCAGAAGTTCCGACTTGTCGAAGGCAAGGTCTGGTCCCTGCGGTAGTCTGGATAAGGCGTCTGCATTGGCATGCCTGGAGGTGGTACGGAAATGCATGGTATATCTGAACTGGGACAGGAATAGTGCCCAACGCTGGATGCGGTGGGATGTTTTGGTAGGCAGACGTGTGGACGGATCAAATAGTGATAGGAGTGGCTTGTGGTCGGTAATGAGATGAAAAGAAATCCCATATAAAAGGGAATAGAATTTGGAGCAGGCAAAAACAATAGCTAGCGCCTCTTTCTCGATTTGAGAATATTTAAGCTGAGCAGCCGATAGGGCTTTGGAGATGTAGGCTACGGGGCGTTCCGTGCCATCTGGTAATTTATGAGACAGAACTGCCCCCACACCGTAATCGGATGCATCTGTGGCAAGTATCAAGGGGAGGTTTGGAGTGTATGGCATGAGGCATGCTGCGGACTTGAGCTGCTGTTTAAGGGTGTGGAATGCGGTCTCGCAAGCTGGGGTCCAACGGAACGGGACATTCTTGCGACAGAGGTGGTACAGGGGTGCTGCCACTTGTGCTGCTGAGGGTATAAATTTTCTGTAGTATGAAATCTTGCCTAAAAAAGATTTCAACTGATGTAGATCCTGAGGCCGAGGTAAGTTGGAAATAGCGTCCACATAGGAAAATGCTGGGGAGATGCCTTCCTGAGCGATGATGTGACCCAGGTAGGAAATGATTGTTGAAAAAATTGACACTTGGAAAGGTTGCATTTTAATCCTGCTGCACGGAGGCGGAGGAAGAGTAGGCGGAGGTTGGTCATGTGTTCGGCAGCGGAGGGTCCCGTGACGACTATGTCGTCGAGATAGTTGATGCATCCCGGAATATCCTGGAGAAGTTGTTCGAGATACCGTTGAAAAATCGCTGGAGCACTGGCCAAGCCGAACATGAGCCGGTTGAGTTGGAAGAGGCCAGAGGGAGTGTTGATGACTGTGTATTGTCGGGACTGGATATCCAAAGGGATTTGAAGGTATGCTTCTGCCAGGTCAATTTTTGTAAAGTAGGTACCTCCTGCTAGTTTACGGAAGAGGTCGTCCGGTCTCGGAAGTGGATAGTCGTCTACCAGCAGATGCGGGTTGACGGTGGTCTTAAAGTCACCACAGAGACGTAAGCGGCGTCCTGGCTTCTGAACTATGACCAACGGCGTGGCCCAGGGGCTGAACCGCACCGGCTGGAGGATCCCTTCGTCTTGGAGACGTTGAAGTTCTTCCTGAAGTGGTTGTTGAAGCGCTACGGGTACCTGGCGTGCCCGGAAGTATCGAGGCCGTACGTCCGGCCGGAGTTGGAGTGATGCTTCGAAGTCCTTTGCACAGCCGACGCCTGGTGAGAACAGGTCCTGAAACTCGGTGCAAAGGGCGTCCACTTCAGGAAAAGGAACATGCTGAGATACGAGGTGTATGTTATCCTCAATTGAAAATCCGAATAAGCGGAAAGCGTCCAGTCCAAATAAGTCTGCTGTGAGAGAACTGTTAACTACTAAAAAGGGGACTGAACGATGTACAGACTTATACATGACGTTTGCTGTGAACTGTCCCAGGAGTGCTATTTCCTGTTTGTTGTATGTCAGGAGGCGCTTGGGGGCCGGCGAGAGGGGGGGCGAGCCAATTTGCACATAAGTAGTATAATTAAGCAATGAGACTGCTGCTCCTGTGTCGACTTGTAGGCGCAGGGGCTTGCCATTGACCGTAACGTCAATAAAAAGTTTGGATGCTGTGGAAGTGTCTACCTGATTGATATCCATAGGTGCGCCGCTCAACCTGTCTTGGTAAGACCCTGGGCGGCGAGAGCCGGGATTGGCATTGGTGGTGTTGGTGCGGCAGACGGACGCCAGGTGTCCTTCCTTGCCGCAACGTGAGCATTCAGCCCAACGATCCGGACAATTTTCCCTCTCATGTGCTGAATAACAGGCGGGGCAGGAGGGTAGGCGGAGCGGGCTGCGGCGTCGGCGCTGCGGGATCCGCTGCTGCTGCCGAGACTTGGTGCCCCTGCCGGAACGGGCCGGTTCGATGTCCTTCTGAGGAAGCGGTCCCCGGTTGTGGTGTCGGGAGGAGCGCGACTGGGAGCTCTGGATGGCGGCGACGTCCTGTGTGTCCTCTACGTCGGTTCGGATTGCGGCCACATCCGCCCAGGACTCCAGGCGGCGATCTGCGGCCGTAGATATTTCGAATTTGTAGGCAAGTTCGATGACCTGCTCCAGGGATGGGTCCTCTAACTTGAGGGCGTCATGCCGGAGTGCGGCATCTGGTGCAGCCTGTATGATGTGATCACGCACCATGTCGTCGGCGTAGGATTCGTGGGAACAACGAGTTTGAAACTTACATTTTCTGCTAAGGCCTTGGAGTTCGGCCGCCCACTGGCGATACGTCTGATCGGGCTTCTTCCGGCATTGATAGAATTCGACGCGGGCCGCGACGACATGGTACCGGCGTCTGTAGTATGCATTCAGTGTCGTACAGATGGTCGTGAAGGTGAGGGTGTCGGGGTCTTGTAGCTGAAGTTTGGTGAGCAAGACATACATCTTTGATTGGTTCCAGGAAAGGAAATATGCACGCTGGTCTTCTTCTTTGGATATGTGATGAATTGCGAAGTGTTGTTTTATGCGCTTCTCGTAGGTCTCCCATTCTTCGACGTCGTCGTTGAATGCTGGGAACGGAGGCGGGGCCGTGGGTTGGCGGAGATTCCTGACTTCCGCAATCAGTTGTCTCTGAGATTCGAAGAACTGATGTAGAAGTCCTTGGAGGAACTGTTGCCATTCCGTAGGTGCTGCTGGCGTAGCCATGATGGTCGAGAGTTCTTATCCCAACCTTGTCGCCACTGTAGTGAACTACACTTAATGGTTCCTTGAGGTTTATTACTATGTACACAAAACACTGGTAAACAATAACAAATGTGGTACAGTTAGCGGATGACCGTCGAGAAATTTAGCCTGGTCCTGATCCGGGGTAGAGAGACGGCTTCTACTTCTCGCGAACTTCCGGTGGTCTTCTGTAGTTGAAGCTGGTTCCGCGGTCAGGCCGGAACTGGCGGTGGAGCGGCCGGCTACGCTTATATAGGCGGCCTGGCGCAGGAATTCCGTTGTGTGGTAGTACGGCGACCTCTGTAAGAAATAGTCCCACTTAGCTTCTAGATGATTCTATTTGTTTTCCTGGTTTGTTTTGATGTCTCTGCGCCTGTTTGGAGTCGTATATGTATCCCGGCGTGCAGGCGCGTTGTGTGTGAGGTCTGCCTGGCAGGGGCCTTTACTGGCAGACTGAACAGCTGTCAAATCAGCATGTCTTGCTGGGTGCAGGATTTCTTGAGAGGCGACATCAGTACAGGTGGTATGAGTGTACAGGCTACGTACTGGGTCACTGCTCTTCGTTACATTCAGAAGTTGGGTAGCTTGCGCCACCTAACATTGTATATAAGGATTAAAATGAGAGAGCTCTGTGAACAACTTCAGAAGGATCTGCCTAAGACATTTAACAGGATTGAATAACATGGATTCAAGAAAAATGCCAAAGTCAGCTTATTAGATACAAAGGTGGACACGGAATTTCTGAAGTTCGGTAGGACACATGGGGCAGGTGGTAGGGAAGTGTTTCAAAGCCCAACATCTGTTGGAAAGAGTCGCGACGAGATTTCACGTCTAATACACTTCTAGAATGTTCTAAAGATCCAACCATGCAATCCTTGATGACCCCATGATAGAGTATGGGCTCACATCATTGGTAAAGGGTAAATGCGATGCAGACGATGAAAAGCAGGGCAGCTGGTGTAAAGTAATATATAACACAGTAGTTGATATTAAAAGAAGCTACGAGGAAGAAATAAATCTGGGTGGTATAAAGCATACTTTTCGGTAAGGCCTGGATGGATATTGTGTAGTATGTAGAATGGATAGATAAATACGTATATACTTGCCTTTGATTTCAGGTATTATGAAGTGGGAAATTATTTACTCGTAGGTGTGGAAGTCATGGACTAGAATTTACACCAACAGTGAAACAATTGCCGTAATGTAAAAGCGGGTGTGTGGATTATGTATTATGAACCATTGTGTCAAAATTTCTAAAAAAAAAAAAAAAAAAAGCGAACTCAGCGCACAACGCACAAAAAATGATGCTTTTACATATTTTCTGCTGAAATAATTTCAGGTAATAAGATGCTTGTTCATTAACCAAAACTGTAAAGTGGACTAAAAGATTTCTATAGTCATTAGTTTATTCATTTAAGCACTTGACGAGAGATTTTTGAAACAAATACGAGATTATAAATTTCTGCTTTATATATTTCAAAGTTTAGACACTTTTTCCGTAATTTGTCTGAACCATGTCCAATTCCGGCAAGTGACATTAATTACATACACATTAATAATTAATTAGGAAGTACCTAAATTAATAACATAGCTTGAAAATTTTACATAACATGGCGGTAATGTCATGTGCTACCATCGGCTATGTTTCAGAAACACGGACATTGAAGATACAGGAAAGCAGAGTTAATACTATAGACACGTTAAGAGTGGAGAAAGGCAGTGTACCAAAATACGGACCGAGCGTGGTGGGTGTGCGGTTAACGTTCTGGCCTCGCATTCGTTAGAACACTGGTTCGAATCCCCCTCCGGGCATCAGATTTGGGTTTTCCGTCGTTTCCCCAAATTACTCCAGGCTTCGAAAGTCTATGGCCGAATTTCTTCCCGTTCCTTATTCCCAGTCCCATCCCGCCTCTAATGACCTCGACGTCGATGATGCGTAAAGCCATTACTAAAAAAAATACATAAAATGCAAATAAACGATAGATAAAGGTCAACAGATAGATCTCTGAAAGGAGTGGAAGTGGGTACGCAGAAAAGAGGAAAAACTGAATGAAGAGTTGGTAGGAAGAAAGAGAAAAATGGAGAGGGTTTTAGGGCGAGTCAACATCGAGGTTGTTCTAGACATTAGGTTTGCAAGCACCGCATTCCTAACTTCATGTTCTTGAACGAAATGCGTCAGCATTACGTTTATATTTTCTTTTAAAACAAATTTACTAGTAACGGAACGAGGAGTCCATTTCTATTGCTTCTCCTCTGCTTCTTTCCGACCCAGGAGATAAATGTCCTAAGCATGATCGCCATAATTTTGTAAAATCTTATAAATGTCGTTTTTCGTAGAAAATTATTTTAATTGTATCGAAATTTTTAATGTTTTTAAACTTTCAAGTCAATTATGCTAAATATTATTTTGATTCATAATTTACCCATCGTATTACAAATTAGTAAAGTGCTCTAAAGTGTGTCTGTTATTAAACTCCCTGCTCTTGTCAAATTCTTTCCTGTAAATTATCACGTTTTCGCTTTGGATAGTGAGTGATATTTATAAGATACAACATATTTATACTAATTTCAAAAGGTGGAATTAATCTATGTGGATCAATCACTGTCTCAATTAACTTAATTTGATCTTATAGAAATATTAACTTCAAGGTAGGTATCTTTTGCTTTAACGTTCCAATAACAATTCCATGTTTGAAAGACATTGCCTACACAAAAATACCGTAAATAATGTGGGTGACAGAGGACAATCTTGAATAAAATTGGACTTACTTGTTTTTTTCGGGGTTTGCGCTGCGTTTTTTGCTGTTATTGCCTTCGTTTCGGCTCCAACCTGGGACATTCGTCAGGGCTTCTCTTTATCAATCCGGCCGGTTTATGGATACACTTGATCACTTGTTCACGGTACACTGCTCATTTTCCACCGTCAGAGATGATTTTGTTTCTCAGCCAAAGAACATTCACTATTCCAGAGAGGTTTTTTTGTATATTGTGGAGCGATCTTGCAGTCGTTGCGAGGCGTTCGTTTGCTAGAACACACTTCCACATTTGGCTCGAACCATAGCCGCCGTCTTTGTAGAAATTATTAAAATTTTTATAAATTTCTATGGATTCCCCTATTTTACGTTCTAAAAGATTCTTTGTAGTTTTTCTCCACTGAATCTTATGTCCTTGTCCTACATGATGTTCCGCGACAGGTTTAAGCCAAATGTGGAGCTGTGTTCTAGTAAACGAACTCCTTCTAACAACTGCAAGATCGCTCCACAATGTACAAAATACCTCTCTAGAACAGAGAATGCTCTTTGGCGGAGAAACAAAATCATCTCTACCGATGGAAAATAAACAGTGTACCGTGAATCTAGTGGTCAAGTGTATCGATAAACCAAGCGGATAGGTAAAGAGAAGACCTGACGAAGGCCCTAGGTTAATGCCGAAACGTAGGCAATAACAGCAAAAAACCGCAGCGCAAACCGCGAAAAAAGACAATTTGTAATTAAAAAAAAAATGTCTCATGCGAAAAGTGTGTAATTTTATATTATCTTACGCCTTGTTTAATTGTTATTTTCCTGATCCTAAATCCGTTTATTCCAGTTTTCTGTGGTGTTCAGGTGTTGTGGTACCTCCCATTTTGTCCTAACGCTTTTCTGATGATTGTTTCATACAGCATCGTGTGACGTGGGCTTCTGACCAGCCCGTGAGTCGGGACCCCTCCCGTTACCGACGTATTTAGCGCACGGGGTCACTGACCCCGCCGCACGTGTTCTGCACAACACGCGATCAACAGCCACCTACACTGTGCAGATAAATCAGACTACTTGGTTAAAAAGCCTTACGAGAAATTCTGTCCAGTTATTATCAATGCATAAAACATCTTTTCAAATAGACGTGTCACATTGCATAACATTTACCACCAATATTCCTAGGTGCTATACTGTCCCATTTAACAGGTCTTATTTATATTTTAATTTAACAAAGAGAAAGACCAATTACATCGACGGAGTTTACTGAAAATGGGACAGAATGTATGTACTCTTACCAGATTCCTCTTCTTAAAAGTAATGAATAATAACTCTAAATCTAGCAGCATTTTTTATTTTATTTTTTGCTTATTGTTGTGTAGGTCATTAGAAGAGAGGAGGAACTGGGAGAAATGAAAGGGGAGAATTATGCCATGGAACGATTCCTGCACTCGCCGGGAGTGAGTCGGGAATCCATCGCCAGACAGGGATTCAAGTCCGCTTCTTCCCGAATACCAGGTTAATTTAAGGAACACAGAAAATTCTAACTTGTACAACATATGAAGACGAAATAAGATGAAAATAAATAATAACTGAATATAAGCGATAACAAGCTGTATTCGGCTATTTAAACCCGCTTAGAAAACTCTTTTCATTATTTGTTTTTAATAAGTGTGATACGAATGAAAAGTTTGAGTATAGGAGGTGAGTACATAGAAACTAAGGTTTCTGCGTAGGAAGCTACCGCATCACGAACGAGGGAACTGCAAACAACCAATCGAAGTGACTACAACAAACGGTCATCATCCATTAAACCCAAGACCAGGCACCGCTCGTGAACGAGATTGTATGGTCACGTGAAACGAATGAACACCGAATCGTTAGCTACTTTCTGGACGAGGAAACAGGTGTGACATATCTCACTGAAATATAAAGAGATCTGCGGGAAGAGCGGATCGCACCTGAAGACATTTTATACCGTGTTTTCCTTCTAATAAGACTTGAAACATACCAGCGAAGGAAATCCGAAGACTCTGACTGAAACGAGGAAGAAAGAACACCGAAACTGAAAGCGGGACTACTGCGTAAAAGTTAAAGCCCAAGGAAGTGAACAGTTGAATCAACGTTAACTGAGACGAGGGGGAAAAAAACAGACGAAGTTCAAAGTTGTTCTGGCAACGATAGTTGGGAAGGGTCTCGCAGAAAGAAGAGACTAAACCGTGAATTGATTAATTGATAATGGAAGGAGCGGTTTAACATATGAAATATAGAGCCACACAAAGATAAAAATGTAATCAGTAAAAAAAATAGGAACTTAAGTTATAATGAGCATGTTAAGGTGAAGAGGTAGCTGAAGTTAGGCAGAAATGCAGGCTGGTATGAAATAACCAGAAAGCAATAAATAAGGACTGTAAATAAGGCAAAGCATGTAAACTGATAGTAGAAAACCAGAAGTCTTATTAAATTGTTAAAAAAATAATTTAAAAAAAACCGTATTAAAGTATGGCACCAGCCTCGTGGTACTTGCCCTCATTGATATGTACCAGCAATATACACCGAGCGTGGTGGTGTAACGGATAGCGTTCTGACCTCGCATTCGGGAGGGCAACGGTTCGAATCCCTGTCTGGGCATCCAGATTTGGGTTTTCCATGGTTTCCCAAATCACTCCAGGCAAATGCCGGGATGCTTCCTTCAAAAGGCCAAGGCCGAATTCCTTCCCATTCCTTGTCCCCATCCTTTCCCGTCTCTAAAGACCTCGCTGTTGAGAGACATAAAGCAGTTACAAAAAAATAAAAAAAGAAGCTGACTATTCATTCGTCAAATGGGGTCTTTTAACCTGGCTGTCATAATTCGCTACCTAATATACCCGTCCATGCACAGCTATAGTAACAAGAATGAGAGAAATGAACATACTTCGCTACGTTTTTTTTTTTTTTTTTTTTTTTTTTTACTATTAGTGAGGAAAGATAAAACTACAGCCAGCCTTCTTTGATCTTCTGCTCAGAACGAACTTCTACAAATAGTATGGACCATAAAACGCCATTTATGGACGCGATAGTTGGCCACTGCGATGAAGGAAAGAAGAAATATTGAAGAATTAATTTGTCCTGCAAAGGAGCAATAAAAATTAAATTTTACATCAAGATACGAAACCGTCAATTGAAAGATAACAAACGAGTTGACAAGGATAATGTATACAAATATTATAAATGTGAAATTAACTCTGTCTGTTTGTTACGTTTCTTGGGCTAAACAGCTAATCCGATCGTGATGAAATTTGACAAGGAGATGCTATTTGGCATTAGGCTGGACGCAGGATGCATTTTCTGTATAAATAATACATATTGTCATATAATTTCGAAAAATTACTGAACGGCGATAGAAATACGCATGAGATATGTACGTCTCTGTAGTGCCTTCAGGAATAGTGGTTTGGTAGCTGATTTTTGGAGCGTGGTTTCCGGTTCAGATCCCATTGGAAGTGAAGATTCTTAAAAATTGTTTTTGATCGTATGAGCCACGACTGGATGGTCAGTTGTTCGGATTCTATATTAAACTGTAGATATCACAAATTTAGGGGTGCAATGCGTGGCAATCCGTAGGCGATCTAACAATGCCGTACGTGTACACTTTTTTACGATTAAACGTTGTTTCTCTCGCAGTAAGTGTATGTTTGATCTGCACTAATAGTATTGTAAATGCTGAAGTAAGTCTCTGTCTTTTTGCTAAGTTTTGGCGACTAAATGGCTATGCCAATATTGATGGAATTTGACAAGAAAATACTTTGCATCTGTAGGAAGACACGGAACATTTTTTTTTTTTTTTTTTCGGTATGAATAATACTTTAAGTCACGAAATTTTGAGAACTTATCGAATGGTGATAGACAGGTGGATGCGTGTGTTAATGATACGTCGGTTGCTCAAGCTGTGATTCTCGCGTAGTCTGTTAGTGTATAATTTGTTAATAAATTTCGTTTAGATAAAGAACTTATTATTTACTATAGATGTCGATTTGCTCTGCAGTGTACTATTACTTTGTGTCTGTCTAAAAATTTCTTGCACCAGTTTATTTTGTCTTCTTTCTTGCCTTACCTTGCTAGCGTAAACTTGGCCTAAGGTGTAGCTCTTGAAGAGCACAAGCAGCTTAAGTTATTGTAACCCAAGAACCTAATACTCATGCTGAAAAAAGAAGAAAAGACCAAGCTGAAATTAAGCTGCCCTCTGTAAAACCCCTCCCTCCCCCTACATCGCAGCACTTTCGTTTGTTTTTCTGTTTTTAAATATATTGGAACCTAATTCTCTTCATGAGATACGTTTGACGATAAAATGATATAGTGGTGGATTTCCTGTCGTATTATGCCGACTTTGTGTTTTTTTGGAAGAAATCTTACGTTACTAACAGCTTTCTATATCCAATTCTGGCAATGAAATTCTAAGTTCACGCGTACGAAGTTTCGGGTAACAGCTAGTATAAAATTAAAATAAAATAAATAATTAATGGTGTTTGACTAATGGCTTAATCTCATGCAGCAGAAAGGAAAGCCATGTACTGAAATGAGGATACAAGTAGTGACAAGTAAGTAAAGGTGATGGTTTTGCACAGGATGCAAAGAAACTAACTACACCAAACCACATCAGACACAAATGAATCGTTTTCCAAGAAAGTAGAGAGAATTAGATACGACTACCTCAGCAAACGCAAATACAAAAAATTACGGAAAAGGTAGAATTTGACAGGGATGACGGTGTCGAAGATCCGCTGTCCTTTCATCGAATATCTTAAAAGTTGTTTAACCATTTTCACTCTCCTGACAAGAGGGTTATGTAACGTTGACCAGTTTCACAACAAAATTATTCTGTCTCTTATCTGGGATTCAACCCCAGGAGTTATAGCATAAAATAATAACAGATATCTAATATCGATCCTAGTTCAAATCAATAAGTATTTCAAAAACACAGGGAAAATAGCATACAATTTGATGATTAAAAAAAAAATATTTTTAGTCATTTGTTGACTGTTGTATAATTTGTTTCATTAAAAACTGGCGATAAATTTCTAAGTATTCGCTCATAATTAAACCTTCTGCATCATCTAGCTTAGCATTTTTGTTGTCTATTTATTTTACTTTTCTGTCAGGACGGATATATAGTTTAGTTAAAGCTCCGAAGTGGATCGCTTGGGTGGCATGCCTTGCTCTCTGGCGGGGAAGATCGAGGGATGACAACCATTTTAACACAGTAAGATAAATGGTGTAATCATTCTCCTCAGGAAAACAGCAAAAATCATTCGGAAAAAAATAAATCGATCTGTAAAAGACGTATTGCGCTTGGTGCTTAACTCTGATGATAGAAGGTAAGAAAGGATCATGGCAACAAAGTAGCTCTGGATTTCAGTCAGAAGAAAGCGGGAAATTTCCGATTTGTAGCTAAGACCATTTTAACTGTCATTTGCATAGTGAACCCTAATAGTGACAGAGGACCACAGTCATATTTCAACCAGACCGGGCCAAGAGCTCATCAACTTTGATGCTAAAACTGGAAACTATCCAAATCCACAGCTGGGCAGAATACCGTTGATCCGTTAATCGTTAATTAACGAAGTTAACAAAATTGCAAAATTGTAACTTGTAAGTTAACCTAAAAAAAATCATTAACTTTCTTCTTAACTTCCGTTAACTTTAATTCGTTATATTGATTGTTGACGTCACTTTGTTACTTCACGCTGGTACGTTCGGAGAGACGAATAGCGAACGAATTAAGTAATGCGAGATGCGAGTGTGATGCACGTATATCTGTTATGCTAGGCTCGGCGTCGGTGTGAGCAGAGTCTGCAAACAGGCGCTCACTACACGTTTCAAATTCGATCGGTGATTGATTTTGATATTTTTATAACTTAACTTTTTTACTACGAGGAATGTAGAGCCACTGTTTAGTTTGTGTTGGTTTGCAGTTTCTTAGCGTAATAAATTAAATTGTTATTCGTTGCAAGATTAACTCTTGAAAACTGAAGATCTAGAAACTGTTAGAGTAATCAGCAACGAGAAAATTAAAAATCCTTGGCCACCCACATTTATGTGAATGTACTGCATTGAAATCGAGATGGGGAGAACAATAGATTTATGAATTGAAACTGTGTTTGCCTAAACTTTCTATAATCAAGGTTCATCTTTCTAGGCTTGATAATTTTAAATAACACATGAAGAAGATGGATACATCCAAACATTTAGAGTTTGAAGAAAAAGTAGAAGCTGGGTCAACTCATGTTGCAAGGAAAAACAATTCAAAGCCTTCTTCAAGTGCTGTGGATTATGGTGTAGATGGCAGCAAAAGTATTTTATCTCCATCTGTTAATAAAACGTTAATAAACATTATTACGTCAACAAAGCATTGGTTAAACTTTTTGCAACATACTTACTGACAGCGGCATATCACAAACTGACGTTGACCAATTCATTGTAAATTTTTGGTTGCCAACATGATTCCACGACATTGTGTATAATCTGATACAGTGGAGAAGCCGATTACAACTTTGAACCCCAGTAAGAACTTAATTTCCAGAGATACATTGGGTAGACGTATTGTACGTATGGTTACCTTTCAACGAATAACTGTAACTTGCGTTAAATTTGGAAAAAATGTAACGATTATCGCAGTTAACTTTTTAAGTAGCGGATGTACGATTAACGAAGTTAACTTTTGGAATAAAAATCTCATTTAGTCGTTTTAATCACAATTCTTATTCAATCCGAATCATATAATGTTTCTTTAAGCACAATATTATTCAAATATTATATTAAAATTGATTATTATCAAACAGATAAGTCAGAGTTAAGAATATTATAGTTCAAGTACATATATTCTATATACTGTGTGGCCTCGAGAGCAGGAGTGAGTGGGCGTCATCCATCGGAACCGCCAAACTGTCAAGGCGCGGATTCGAGGGAGCACTTGGTGTAACTTGTCAACAATTAATTAATCTATTTTACAAAGAATAGAAGGCGGCTTGTTTTTTCTTGGTCACAGACTATGGTTTGTAGAGAATGTGTCCCTTGTAATCATAGCAGTTAATATCTATTGAGACGGCAAGTTGCAAGGCCTAACAACAATCCCATTAATCTATCTATCCTACAGTAGTAGACGGCCTACTCTGTATTTGGTTCACAAATGGCTGATCAAAGTAAGGTTAGGCACTCTGGATGGTCCATATTTACCATAACAACAGACTAACTAGTAAATCAAACTGTTTGAGGAGAGGGAGGAGGGGTAAGCCGAATTCAGCATTCAACTCTGCGGTGTGTCTCCTGTACTATCTTAAGGACAGCGGTGCTATCTCGGACAAGTCGTAACCTGCCGGAGCTCACGCCGCTGTTCTTCTACTACTGATATCTTCCCTCTGTTTAGCGTATCACTCACCTTTTTACAATTATTTGGATTTCACTTTATCATTTATTGTTTGTTACATTCCGATTAATTTTTAAATGTTCAGTTTTTTAAATTATGTTAAAATTCAGGAAGCATTCATATTCCACTGAAACTAAAATAATAGCAGTAACCACAGTAATGGTGGAGAGATCAGTGCAATAGAAAACCATCTATTAAAGAAATAAAAGTAAGGTCTTTAATCAAAACAGCAGCACTCCACGACTACTTCATTGCATTTCAATTGTATTTCAAACAGTTTTCGATTTGCTTGTTATTTAGCAAAGACGCCCTTATTTATCTAAGATTATTTTAAATTAGAATATAGTCTTCAGTGTCATGTGGGAACAATCTCAGAGACGTGGAATAGAACATTTATTTTAATAAACAATAAAATTAATCTCTGCTAGTGTAAGATTTTTTGGATGAAATGAACTTGAGACAAAAAATTTATAATGTTTTCTTTTGGTTACGGCCTTACGCCTCGCTGACGTCGAAGTTATTAGCGCTGGTACAGGATGCGAGGAGAGGAGGGGAAGGAATTCGACCATGGCCTTCTTAGAGGAACCATCCCGCCATTGGCGGGTCATGATACGTTATTTAACGGTTTCAACCTCATTCACTTTGGGCGCCGGAGATTAATAACACATTGAAATTATCAAGCAGTTACATAAATTATGCATAAAACAATTAAAAGGAGTGGACCGGGATAGTAACAAAATTGTAAAGAATGAAAACTCCAATCAACTATTGAACAATGATTGTACAATTTATTTGGCTAATACTTCAAGTTAATATTTATTTAATGAAACATCTAAAACGGTAACAGATTCCCTTAACAGGTCAACAAACAACAGGTAAGCAATGATATTCTAATCAGAGCACTCTGGGTCTAATTCAGTCCAATTCCATGAGCTTGCTGTGTACGACAGAATTTGGGGGTGATTCCGCGTGTATTATACGCCCCTGGCTGATGCGTAGTCTTGTCATGGCCGAGAGCTTACTCCGTAGTACCGTAATGCAACGGACAGCGAAACTGGTGGGCAGGTGAGACGCCGGCGATTACACCAGGGACCAGAATGTCTTGGTCAGAGGCACAACCTCTCACTTTGAAAGCTCAAACACGAATGCCCATACCAGCGTCGATCTTCACAGTCCCCAGACATCGGGACCTCGTGGTGACAGGAAGGCCATTATCATGATACGTCAACAGTGGGTTGGTGGGAATTGGCAGCGGCATGGTGGCATGGGCCATGGTCCACCGTGGTGACTGTAGGGTAATGGCGAAGGAGCACCAGCAGCCACTGGTGGAGCTGCGGCAACTCCTGGAGGCGGACCCATGCTCGGTGGTGGTGGGCCCATTCCAGGTGGGCCCATCCTTAACCCCACAGTACGGTGATGCTCCTCCTGGATTAGGGCCCAAACCCGCTGCAGAAGTTCCTCCATATCCTTGCAGTCCTGCTGAAGATGTACACCCCATTTTGTACTGCAGATGTTGCTTCATATAGTAAGGTGCCGTATGAGGCCGTAGTGCCTGCACCTGCAGCTTGTGAAGGTACCCCAGATTGTGCGCCTGCAGCTTGACCAACTATCATGTTAGGTGGCTGATTTATAGCAGGGCCACCCCAATGTACAGCACTGTCTAGGATACGTGTCTTGCTTGTATATGGTGCTCGTCCAACCGATGACACTCCCCTCGACTGACGCTCATTATAAGCCAAGCACCCTTCTGACAGAGCGCAGGCAAAAAACTGTGCCCCCGCAAAGTCACCGCTATGTTTTGACGAAATTAAGGGGATCCCACCAGTTTCGACTTCATTTTATAATGACTATCTTAATTATCATTGACTTTAAGAAATATTGTCATGTCAAACCTGACACATCACAGCCTGCAGTGGTTTGGGGAAACCATGGAAAAACCAAATCTGGATGCCCAGAGAGGGATTCGAACCCGCATCCTCCCGAATGCGATGCCTAATCGTTACCGCTCACCCACTAACCTCGGTGAGTTTATAATTTCGCAGTAGTCATTCGACAGAGTGAACCCCATTGGATTGAATGAAAGAGTGACTTGCAGGAATTCTCAAACGGCAGAAAACAAAGCATTCGCTTTTTTACAGATTACATAATAATATATAACACAGTAGAGACGAAAGAAGACTGTTAACAAGTGTAGGTTGCCCTGGTTAGGATCTCTAACTGGGCAGGCCAAGAAAAGTCACTTTATTAGGTACACGGATAAAAAAACTAAAGGTTGTTTATGCTTATAGGGTGGGGAAGTGATTTCTGGTTGAACACGTGAAGTGTAAATAACTTGCCATTTCGTTTGATAATAAACTCAACTTGCTAGGACACATTGGTCAGGTAGTAAGAAAAGATTTCAAAATCCCTCATTTATTCTAGCGGATGGTTATGGAAATGTATCAGAGAAGTGATTCTGAAATCTGGTGTGGTACTTGACTTATTCGTGTCCGGACATCACCAATTGTTAGAAAAATTTGTCGATATGTCTTTCTGTCGATAGGTCTTCGAGTGTTGTTGAAAATAGTCACCGCTAGCGAGCACAAAGCTGATCCGTGGTCTGCTGTTCTCCACATTCACATCCATCGTTGTTGCCAGACACACTGTTACTGGGGCCACTTCTGTTTTTACAGGTTTGAGGGTTATCCATTTTACTCAGTCCAATTTTATGCCAGTAGGTTCTTCCTCAGAGATGGGGTACCAGTTTGGAGGGTCGATATTTGTGCGATTTATAAAAGGAGTCCTAGAGATTAGCCCTCCAGCTGGAGGGCTTGGTATCCCAAACATTACGTGCCTCTCATCGAAAGTTTGTTTGAACTGATCTGTGTACTCATACGAGTTACGACGTATTTAGGTTCATTGTGCCGTAGGTACAGTAGTTGGTTGGTTTCATGCGGCTACTCACTATCCGAGGTCTCATTCAAGGCTATATCTACTTTGTTTGAGCGAATACTCTGCAGTGGAAAAGCAGAGCCCATCGGATTTGCTCCCCATCTATTTATTACAACATAATTGTTTTAGATTATTTTTTCTTGTGTGTACTTTAGCTGCAGTGATATTGCAGTGCGTCTTATAAGTAATACTTGTATCAACAGCGATTCCTAAATATTTTGGCTGGTCTGTATGTTTCAATGAATGACCTTCCCATGTAACATTTAGTTTCCGTTTTGCCTCTCTGGAACGTAGCTGGAATGCTCAGCTCTGGGTTTCGGATAGATTGGGATTCAAAGAGTTGCCTTTGTAGTAAGTGTACATGGTCTGGATCCTATACAGGGATTACCAGGTCGTCGGTGTACAAGAAGTTTTTGGCTCTGGAATACACGGGTTGGCCATTGGCCTTGCGACCATTTGGCCAGCTCCAATTTGTTTTTGTACCAACTGCTCTATCTCACTTTAATTATGGATATTGTGTGCACTACAATGCGGACAGCACAAGACGAACACAGCACTTAATTAATATCACTAATGCCTGAGGCCGGACTCGAACTGTCGGCCCTCATATGCGAGGCCAGCTTGCTAGCCCCTTCGCTGCCAGGGCCAGCTCGCCACACCTTATAAGAGCAAACTGGAAGAGAACAATGTGCACACCTCATTAAAGCCACGTTATCATATTACAAATCACTTTCGCATTCACGCAGTCCAATATCAGAATTTCATTTTCAAATGATGATGTTGGTACGTCAATGTCACAACATGGTTTTCGCCAAACGTATTGGAGCATAGGCTTATACTTAGGTACAGCAAATTGACTGTAAATCACAGATTAAAGTTTCATGATGAAATATTGATCATGTATCTTCAGTTGTGGTTTGACACGTTGTAGTATTACAAAATCAGTAATCCTTCTGGTGTAGAGCTTATATTACCGAAAAAAGCTTACATCAAGAGGTTGGAAATATTTATTTGGTTTTCGGAGGCATTTTTTTTTTTAAAGTTATATCTAGAAGGGTATCATCTGTATGACCTCACCGGGAATCACACAACAATGGGCTATTTTCATTTTTTACATATTCGCGAAGGCCTGAAGTTAGAAAACGTTTCATGTGTTCTTTACTCATTTTTCCACTTTTGCTTGCCTCCATATGAATGTTTTGTGGATAGGTTGTTTCAAGTTTCTTTGAAATATTTGTACCGAAAGTATCACAAGTGCACATATAATTTAGGAGACATTGATCCCTAATCTAACTGCAAAACTAAGATTGAAAATTATTTAAATATGCAAATACATAAATAACAAATATGTGAAAATTAAAACAGCAGAACACTAATGTCGTAATTAGCCTATATGAAGAATGTAACGGTTAATTACTACGAAAGTACAGCTGCAAATAAAAAAAAACATACTGACTTCTCAAAGCTACGTTGCCATAGGGACTGTATCGATTTTAAAATTATTTGCATTCATTGGCAAAAGCATGATAAGTACAATAAACTCCATATTATATTTATCCATTGCTATATTAGCTAAACAGGCCTATTCTCTCCTTGTATATGAAGTTAATCTTATTACATATAATTTTATATATATCTATAAATTCAAGCATATTCAAATTAATTTTACATAATGGCAATAATAATGTGCATAATAAGAAAAAACAAATGTTTAGCGGCAAAAGTAGGGGAAAGGAATAATTTTATTGCAATCTAGCAAATGACTTAATGGCAATATCCCATTTCATGATTTCAATTTTTTTTAATCTTTAATTCTTAAGTACAATATCACCCCATAACTACTTTAAATCTCGTATAATTTTAAATTCTTTCAGTTGCTCTTCTTAATTGGTGCTTAAGAAATATGAAGAGAGACATCTAATTTAAGAAATAGACAATAAGAATAAGGTACCACTATATTTTATATGTTTTAAATGCAAGATATGTAACACCATTCTTGATATACATAAGGACATTATTGCATATTTTGCGGTGGTTACTGAGTAAAATTATAATTACATTTGTTGGTCGGGGTATTTTGAATTTGGCGAGCTCTCTTACCAGTTTATTTTGGTGATGTTTACATTAAAAAATTCTGTGTCATTGATGTCTCCTACAGAATATTCCTACTAAAAAAATACGTATTATTTGTAAATCTGCATTGCATATTTAAAACATTTTGTCAAGTTACAAGTAACTAAATCATGTTAAACAGAATGTGATACAACGAAGAATAATAAATTATTGAATGTGCAGTATATCTTCCAGCATCATTTGAAGGAATGTTCAGTCAGCATTTAATCAAAATATTGTGGAAGCAAGCAACAGAAACGAATAACACGATGCAGTGTGTGTGTGGCTCCTCAACGAACTGAACAACACTGGCGTGTCAACTGATGAGGGTACTTAATTTTACTTTGTTCTGTCATCTTCCAATTGTAAAATTGTTTACTTGTTTCTATTCGTGCTTCCTTAAATGAGGAAGGACTATAATTCTATGAACTCCTACCCTTACCTTACGTTATTTTCTGTATCTCCCACCTTATATACTGTTTTGATATGATTACTAGCATACAGTACCTCAAATTGATACGTGTTACTGCAAACTTTCTCGTTAAGGCAACAGTAACTTACCCATGCAATATACGTTCGTAAATATTGCTAGCAATACTACCTACGCTTCAAAAAATGCTTCTGGACATAATTGTGAAGAAGATCAGTTGATATATTCGTAAACCAGACATCATCGCAAACACTTGAAACTGCCCTGCCTCACTGCACGTGCTGTAACTGGTAGCCAGAAATGTATTTGCCGTGATCAGTCAGTCTACCTATTACACGCAATCAGCCATGTCTTCCTATTCCTTGCCAAATCCAACACAATCTGCACCCTGATTCGTCTGGATTTCCTCGCTGTAAGTGTGCCCTCCACCCACATATCTTGAAATGTGATCTTAACAACAGATCAGAATATCCTGAATTTCCTGTAACTTGGTATAAAGTATTCTATACCAAAAGATACTAGCTAAAAACAGGGTGAACACATTCCCAATCACTGAAAGTCAATAATAAATCGAGACAAAATTAGATAATGAGTATTCTTGTATTTATGAACGGTTCTCAGGATACCTACCGAGAAATGCCCAATTTTCGGCCTCATAAACCTTCGTGGCCCTCTTCAGGTGTAATCCTAGGACTTGAATGTTGTCTAGAGCGCTCTTACAACTACACCTGAAGACGGCGACGGAGTTTCATATCGGCGAAATATTGTGTGTAAGTAATAGTATTAATCGGTTCACTTCCTGACAAACATTTCTAAATATAGAACGCCAGAAAAAATGCTTTAATTTATGGTATCTTTGCAGTATGACGCGCAGCGTGTGCTGGGTCTGGATGATTATGATTCAATTCCAGGTCAATTAGATAATTTTCCTTCCTGAATAATTTATCATGTTGAAAATTTCTGTTTCAACTGGTAAATGTGATTCAAACACACACACACAAAAAAAAAATCGGTTTGGAAGTTATACTTGGTTATTGAAAATGTTCAGATAATTCATTCTGAACTGACAGTGATACTTCCGCAAATCATTGATCCCCGAGCACGTGTACGACCATGGCCACAGGGTAGAGTTTAACAACGTTACGATATTGGCTTGAATACTATATTTTTTGGATTCAGTAGTCAAGGAAGCAATCGAATTTCGGTTGGTCGATACCTTCAATCTAACGGAAGGCAGCATTGTCGCCTCATGTGGAGGGTCGCCTGGAAACCAGCTCGGGAGGTGTAGGGAGATCTGCAGCCACACCCACTGGCAGCCAGCCGTTAGGTGGCAGAACATTTTGCAGCTCAACAAACTGTTACAGATTATCAACTGAAGAACTGGAGTTGACCACAATTACTCAAATGGTAGCAAATAAACTAAGCAGACCACCTTCCAAACAACCGGAACTAACGACCCACAGAGAAGTTAGAGCCATAATCACGAAATTAGTCACGAAAAAATCCCCTGGTTATGATGGTATTGGCAACGCTCATCTAAAACACTTACCAAGAAAAGAGATTGTCCTTCTAACCAGAATCTTTATTGCTTGCTTACTTCAACACCACTACCCATCGATATGGAAAACTGCTACGGTTATCACGTTGCTAAAAAAGGGTAAAGACAAACAAAATCCTGGCAAATACAGACCGATTAGCTTACTGCCCATACTTTCAAAAAATACAAGAACGAGTAATACTAAAAAGAATTAATAGTGGAAACACCATTCGAAATCAACAATTTGGCTTTGAAAACCATGTAGGAGCCACAACTCAACTAATAAGATTAACGGAGCACAAAAGTAAATGGTAACTGGAACAAATCAACTGCTGCTGTTTTGGTTGACGTCGAAAGAGCCTACAAAAGATCTAGCACGCTAAATTAATCGATAAACTCAACCAACAAACAGGTATCACGGAATGGTACATCGCTCTTATTGCCAGCTACCTAAAAGATAGAAAATTCTTCATACAAGTTGAAGGTAAAAAATCTGCAACTCACACAATCACTGCTGGAATTCTGCAACATTTGGCAATTGCACCCACACTATTTAAAATCTACATCAACGACATACCTTTACCTCCTCGCGTACTTCTGGCTCAGTTTGCTGATGATACGGTCATCTTCTCGACAGGACGGAGCCACACACACACAATATCCAGAACGCTCTGGATGGTTTTCATAAATGGAAAATAAAGTCAATCTACAATATACTTCTCTAGAAAACGTTCAGTGATACAAAATCAGCATGAGCTTCCATGAGTGACCGATAATCGATACCTGGACATAATACTAGACAAGAAACTTCTTTTTTGCCAACATGTGCTATACCGAAGGAAAAAAGAACTAGCAATCACGATGAACCTTGCGTCGATCTTGAGGAGTGAAAATTTAAATTTTATAGCCTAGACTCGTATCTACAACATGATTATCTTAGCTTTTATCCTATATGATTACCAAGTTTGGGGAAAAACTAGTCACTCCAACAGAATCTGTATTCAGAGACTCCAGAATAAGGTTAATTCACTCCGACAGCGCTACTACATGATATTACAAATGTTCCATATATTCATACACAAATTTTCCAATCAACTGAAAAATTCTTCAACAGAACAGGGGAAGCCCGTAACGAGACCCAATAGGCACAGTGGTACGTATGACCTGGCACGAATATAAGGTGCCTTTAAGTATAATAATGAACCCTGTTGAATCCTGAGAAAGTTGTATAAAGAATGTTCTATATATAAGAAAACAAACGGGTTCCTATTAAGGTCCTTCCGACCATAGTCTGGTTCCCCCCTAAAGTGTAACATCAGAGAGTCCAAAACCATCAATATAAATATACAGATTAAGCTACAAACAGTAGCGGTCTGTTATAAAAACCGTTGAGGTAGTTAAATAAATGAAATACCCCGCCGTCGGGCGTGGGTCGCGACAGACAGACAGACGTCGGCATTAGTCCCTGGTGGTTGGCTCATCCTGTTTTTTCCATAATCTGTGTGTCGTGATCGGATTTTGTCATAACCGGTACTTGTGGCGTCCTTATTGGTGGTTAAGTAGTTTCTTCAGCCACATTAATCGGTCCTTATAGATGGGCTCGGCTCCCAGTAAAGATATCAGGTTTGTTGAGTCTTGTCATAGAATTGTGTTGCCGTTGGCAGGCCCGTAACTACCGCCGGGGCAGCCGGGGCACTGCCCCGAGGCCCCCAAGCCCGAGGGGCCCCAAACTGATGGTTAAAAAATTATTGTATTTTAATAATTAATCTAACTTCCTATAAAATACCCAGCACCTAACTAAAAGTTAATAACTGGGCGGTAGGGTAAATCGGCAGTAGAGTTGTCGTCGACGGCAGGTATGCAGCGGGGCGCTGCCACTACATTCGACGGTAGTTTGTCCGCCCCAGTCCACCCAGTGGCCCAGATAGGCGCATACACACTCGGCGGATTTTTAACCGCTTGTACATTTTCAGGCTGTGTAAGGTTAACATTTTCTTTAAATTTAAAAACCGTAATATGAGTTAAGTGATGATAGATAATGATCTCATTTCGTTAGCAGAAGCGAGACCAGTTTTATGGAGCAAACCATTAGATTGTTTCAATGATCGGGACGCTACCAGACACGTTCGGAAAGAAGTGTGCATTGAAATTGGGAATGATTTTGACGTACTGGAAAACAGGGATAAAATTCCTTTGGATAGTAAACTTTTTGACCACATATTTACATACATTTTTATAGCTTCAAGTAGAACTTGAAAAATGTTGAGTCATATTTTATAGAAAGATTTTGATGTTTAATACTGTGTAACTGTGTCCTTATATATTAAGACATTTGCCAAGGAACACTTCCAAAATTAGACCGAAATTTTGCTGCTCGATATTATGAGACTTTTTTTGATATATATTAGACAGCAGTAACGAATACAGTGAGACAAGCCATTCAGTAAATTCGGCATGTTCGCCAATTACAAACGATTTTTCTCTGTAAAGTAATAATTATTAAAACATTCAGCATAATACAATTTAATTACAAAAAGTATAACTAGTCGATTGTGATTGTAAGGATAAAGCAAGATAGAGTAAGCTAAATAGTGAGGTGTTGATTACACAGTGAAGTATATGTATTAGTTAAATATAAAAGTCTTAGCTATGACTAGTGTATTTTTCAAATATTTCCTGTACACCTATTCCTATTAACCTCAAGGAGTTTTCAACCTAATTAACATAAAATATATATAGCTGATTCGAATTATATAATATTAAATGTTTATCTATAGTAGGCCCATGAGGAAACTGCTTACTTCAACGTGACTGCCAGCATTTCCACACGTTGAATACATTTCGTCAACTGGGTATTTCTCAACTGAATGGTGTACATTAGTTTCCCAAGCAGTTCGTCAGAATAAACATCCCAAAATAATTGAAAAACTTGGTGTCATCGATCCTCAAATATTCTGTTCTCCTTTGGCTGATTTGATGGATCCAAATAAGACGATTTTTTTCTTTTCTTATTTTTTTCGGTGAGGGAACCGACAAAATGACAATTTTTAAACCTATCTATGACATAATAATCACCCAATAAACTTCTAATTTCACAAAATGAAACTTAATTTGGCAAAAGCAACTGACGCCAGACCACGTCACATTCCGTCAGCTCTTCATAGCAGCGGCAGTTCTACCGCTGAATTTGTAAAAACCTCAAATTCTGTAGGCGGTGACAGTTAATTTTCCGCTGCGGCAAGAGATGCCCAGTGTGTAACCAGCCCAAGAATCGATTCAGCGTCCGCTATGGACTGGGAAATAAATACCTTCACAATGAACTTATAAACCTATTAGCCTTAGAAATCAAAAATGAAATTACCGTTGAGCTTCAAAACCGTTTTTTTCATTGATTTTAGATACAGGACATTGCTAAAGTTGGTCAGTTAAGTGAAGTTTACAGCTATGTCAAAATAATTAATGATGAAGAAGGGACAGCTATTGATATAAAAATATGTGAATCTTTCGTATCCTTTACAGAGGTAAAAGTTCAGTCTGTCCAAGATCTTGCAGAAGAAATAGTTACTTCATTGGAAGAGAAAAACTTGGATTTGACCAAATGCCGTGGACAAGACTACGACAAGGCTGCAGTTTATGAGTGGGGTATACAGTGGAGTGGAGCAGCGTATTAACGAAAAAGCTCCACACACATACTTCGTGCACTGCGCTGCACATAACCTTAATTTAGTAATAAAGGATACTGTGGAAGGAATCCGAGTGGTCAGCCAGTTTTTTGTAACCATTCAAAGTGTGTATTGCTTTTTTGGTCATAGTATTTTGCGCTGGCAAGACGTGAAGTCAGTGTACGACATCGAGGCTCAAACTGATTCACTGAATTCGAAAGTAACACTGAAAACACTTAATGCAACTCACTGGGCTGGCAGGCATGAGGCAGTGTAAACACAGGTTTTGTGACGTGTTTAAAAGCCTTATCCGCATAACCTTGACTTCCAGGGAAAGCAAGGAAAGAAATGAAGCACGGCAGCTAAAGAACAAACCTGAAAGTTTTGATTTTGAATTGCTTTTGGTTATGCCTTGTGCAGTGTGAAGTTTTAGAGTCTCTCAACATCGTAGCAAAATTCTTACAATCTGAAACCATGGACCTAGGTCGTTGTATGCATATGAGTTATTTGGTAATTTATTTTTAAGGATAACCGAAATACGTGGAAAGTTTGAAGAATTTGATTCTGAAGCATCAGATGTTTGTATTCGATGGAGAATAAACAAAGAATTTCGCCAGAATAGACTAAGGAATTAAAAAAAAAAAAAAAAAACTTTGATGAGTTGAGTGAAGACGAGAGATTAATAGACCAAAATCTTGTTTCCGTGTCACTGTGTTCTAGACACACTTTGTACTCAACTTGATCGCCGTTTTGAACGGATGAAAGTTGTTCTTGACACTTGATAAGTGATACAACCTGACTATTAGCCAATGCATGTGAAAGTGATATTCACAAAAAAGCAGTTGATTTCGTTAATAAGTTTTTAAATGATGTGAGTTCAGCCTTTCTTTCACATTATATTCAGTGAAAAATTCGTTTCAAAATTAACTGGAAAAAATGAAAAGTGTTAAGTAGTTTGCTAATTATATAAAAGTCGATCACAGTTCGCTTTCATGAAGCTACCCGGATGTTTGCACAGCGTGCATTATGTATTTGACAGTATCAAAGGCTGAACGGTCCTTTTCTAAACTTAAATTGATCAAAAATTACTTGAGAAGTTCAATGGCTCAAGAAAGGCTCAGCAGGTTAGCTTTGCTTTCAATTGAGAATGACCGAGCTCAACAAATCAACTTTGACAAAGTAATTGATGAATTCGTTTCTTTGAAAGTTGTGGAAACAAATGTTTAATAAATAATTAAATGTAGCTAATCTTTAATCTTTTAAATATACACTACTTTCCATGCATCAGTTACTGATTCTTTATGTTTTAAGCAAAGTATGCATTTCGACTAACTTAATTTACATCTATTATCTTTAATCTATCTTAAACTTTAATTTAGAAAAATCATATTTTAAATTATCAATTAAAAGTTTTTCGCTAGTTTAATCTTATTAAAAGTTAATGTTCTAATTTTTTATGTTGACAACAGGGTAGCAAATATTTTACCATGTATTTTTAATGTGTGATTTTATAAATTTTTGATGAACATACACTGTTTTTAGAAATTGCAATATTGTATTATTCACCTTATTCTTTTTACAACCATAAGCACTGAATATTTAATTTCCAAAACTTGTATCATAAAAATAATCCATAAAAATAATTTTTTAATTGTATATATAGATAAATATTTGAACATTTGGCTTTTGTAGCCAGTTTTGTTACCATTGCAAGGACCAATAGATAAAAACAAATTTTTGTCGAATTGGAATAAAGCCCCATGCATATAAAAAGAAAAATGTTGAGGGGCCTCACTATGAAGTTTTGCCCCGGGGCCCCCAAGTTTATAATTACAGCCCTGGCCGTTGGGCAGATAAGACGGCTCCATTTTAGGGTCCGTAGCCCGCAACAAAAATCTACAGCCCCGCCCACTGGCAGCCAGCCGCTGGGCTCCAAGTTATCCAGAATAGGGCATTAAAAAGGGCCCTACACCTCCCGAGCTGCTTTCACAACGACCCTCTCTACACGAAACATTATCGATAGGGGAAAATGTCCTAGGACAATACGTCCAACAACACTGCATACAATGAAATGGAAGAGAATGGTGCTCTGATGATGATGATCAGTGTCTATCGGTCAGACGATGACGGAGCTAGTCGTCGGAATAGCGTGTTTTCACAACACAATCTGGCGGCCCACCCGTGAAGACATACGCCGGGAAAGTCTCCGCCCATAAATAATAATTTCAAGTAGCAAAATTCATATAAATGAACTACTGATGTCCACTAACAAACACAGCAGTTTTTTAATTAATAAATGTTTTCGTGCACGTCCTTGGATGTTTACCTCTAGTTTATTTGGTAATAACAGCAAGCTAACGTTTCACCTTGCACCGGTTACGCTGAGATTTCATCCTTTCCATGATGCACCGATGAGTAGAAAGGAAATAAAATCCTTCCTATGGTTACTCAACTCGAACAAGCCTCTGCTGACAGTATCAACTGTACCTGTTATTTCTTACAGTCAGTATTCCATGAAAGGATGGCAAGGGAATAACAACTTCTCATTAGAACCATTTTGTTTAGCATTACACTTCAGAAACCGCCATCTTCCACCGCTATCTATTGTCATATGATGCACACAATTTTCCGCCCAAAATTTGTCTTTCAACTTACCATTACACTTCCGCAGTACGTCAAAACCAAATTTCCATCTCCCCACTAATAACTTTCCACCTGTCTCTATACTCTGGCTACTCGTGATTTTTCTCTTAAAAGTGATTTCAGACCTAATGCCTCGAAATGTCGGAACTGTTCGGTTTGCCGCTGCTGCTACTCGTCCATCTCCCAGTCATTGCCTCCACGTCTGTCAGTATACTGGAAGTCATTCCCCACACAACACCTGATTAACACTACCAGAACGGTCAATTACATCACTGTGTATATCTTTTATCACATCTATCACTACCCTTCCCTCTTCAGTCCACAGCGTCTGCATTTCAACGATTGTAAATTTCACTTCTGTTCTTACCGACATATCTCATTCTGCCTCTTTATTTTTTATTGCAACCAGCGGTAAGTCCCCTTCCCCGTTTTATCACCCTTTACAATCCACATTAATTTTTTTGTCAACAGTATTAACTTCCACTATTTTTTTAGGGTCTATGCACCCCTGTTGTTTTTGTCGTTCATCTGTGATCACAATTAAACTATCATTTTTAAGACTCATTAAGGAATTTTCGGTCTCGCCTATCATGTTATCTAATCTTATTACAGACTCCCACATGCAAGACATTTACTGTCATTGTTATTTGAATCCATTGTTTCCCTAAGTTTTTCCATAACTTCGCGTATATTTTCTTAATTTCTTCCCTTATTTTTCGCACAACTTCCTCACTCCTTTTGGCCGCTTCCTCTACTTCTCTTAGTTGCTTGTTTGAACTCTTTCATTTCTTACTGATTTCCACGTTCAAACGCCTCATGCCTCTGTTCAAAAGCCTCCAGATTTTCCTTCATCTCGTGTAAAAGTATCAAAACACTATTCGTTGTTGAACTCCCAATGTCATCTCCCCGAGTGGAGCTATCACCCTCTTCCCTATTCCAACGCTCCCCTTGAATCACACTAAAAACTAAGTCGTCTATTTCTACTCAACCCAGAAACCCTCGAATACTGACATAAAACATACTGAACTAGGAGACTGAGATCAGAGAAAAATAAGAGCACCCAACGCTTACATCGAACACAACTGAATATTTTAATTTAAACTACAACCTTTAATTATTTCAGTGACAAAACAAGTGATTAGAAATTATACAAGACCACTTTAACCATAAACACAATAAACGAGAGGAAAAACAAGTAAAATTCATATAATTACAGCCAGAACATTAATACAAACACACCATTATCAAAATTTGTGCCCCCTCTCCCATGAAAGCCGTAAACAATCAATGAAAAATAACTCCCGTATACATAAAAAAAAATTCCATGCTTGAAACTGTGGGGAAAAAACATAGTTACAGCACTTATAACATAAAACATAAGAAAAATCTACATAGTTACTACCAGGCATAATATAAAAATCTACATTCTACTCAGTAAAGTGCACTGTCAACACACCAAGTCAGACGAGTGAGAAAAATATCATACAGATAACCAACACCAAAGATAATCCACTCAGTCACGTGTTAAGGCTCACATCAATATAAACTCTCTTGTAGAATGTTGGTCCCTCCGACGTCTTCAGCCAGCGTCGCCGGATGCAACGGTCACACTCAGATTGCATCCTCTCCATGGATGCACCGATGAGTAGAAAGGAACCAAAGTCCTAGCTGTGGTTCCTCAGCACGAACAAGTCTCTGCTGACAGTATCAACGGTACCTGTTATTTCTTACATTCAGTATTTCAATACGAGCTCATCCACGAAATGGCGATTAGAAAAACACTATTATTTAGCATTAGACATAGTACACACTTCAGAAACCGTCATCTTCCACCGCTCATTTATTTCTCACCTGCACAAAAACGTCTCCCCAGACCGGAGCTGACCATCCTCTCCACACACACACACACACACACACACACACAATAGCTACGTAGGTCACTTAGAACCTGTCTTTTGATTTTTAACTGCAACACCCGCAAGTAGATGCAATACACCGGAGTGAGCTCGTACCCCGGACCAAAACACCTAATTAATGCTAATTGATTTTAATTAAGGCTAATTGATTTTAATTAAGTCTAATTGATTTTAATTAAGGCTAATTGATTTTAATTAAGGCTAATTGATTTTAATTAAGGGTAATTGAATTGCGTAGGGGAGCCCTAATTGAATTAAGGAGGGGAGCCGAGGAACTAGGGGAGTTTAATTGAATGCGCACAGCTGCGCCACACCCGAATTATCGCTCCCCTCGCAGCTGCAGGATGCGGGTTCGTAATTGAATGCGCACAGCTGCGCCACACCCTACTCCCCTCGCAGCTGCAGGATGCGGGTTCGTAATTGAATGAGCACAGCTGCGCCACACCCGAATTATCGCTCCCCTCGCAGCTGCAGGATGCGGGTTCGTAATTGAATGCGCACAGCTGCACCACCACATTCATCATCGTGGGCGCAGTCTTCCCACGCCAATTCTCCATGGCTCCAGACGCGTGTATAAATAGGGCTGAGACCCCCCTTCTGCCATTCAGTCTTCTCTGAGTCGTCGAGCTGAACACTTCAATCATCACAATGTCTTCTGAGGATCTTAGCTTATTCAGCGATATTGGTAAGTCAATTATTGTTATTTAACTTGTTTTTTTCTGGCTGTTTTAAATTCTTTCACATATACTGATGAGCTTCTTTTTCTGCTTCAGACATTGATGAAATTCTCGCTGAGGATGATTTCGGTAATGATAATATTTTTTTTAAACGTAACTATATTTATGAAAATGTATAGTGCTGAAGCAGTAGTCTATATTATTTATTTGTTCGCAGGTGATTTGGATATTTCCTGCAGCGACCTTTTTTATTTCAGTACGTATTTATCTATAGATCATTTTTCCCCATGTCTTTATAACTATTGCTAATACATTATTTTTTTTCTTTTTCAGATGAACCATCACGCCCAGAGAAGCGTAAGGGTAATTCTTCTCAGGAATTAAGTAGCCCAAAAGAAGCTTGTGATTGCTCACAATGGAGCATGCTCCCAAATATTGACGTGGATGTGCCGCAGAGCATGTCACCACCACATAGCATGCCGCCAACTCCGCCACCACAATGGGTTCTTCCACAACCACCAGCACACTGGAATATCGGTAAGTCCAGTACATCAGAAATTTGCCTATATTATTTTATGCTTACAAAATTATGTTTTTCGTGATACTAAAATATTTTCTTCTTTTTGTTTATGTTTCAGAGGGAGCGGTCGGACAACCACAGCCAACGAGGCAGGTTCCGCCACCAATATAGAGACCGTGGGAGACGTCGGAACCTAGCCCGAACCGCCCGCCACAGCAGCAGCAGCCGGGCCCCCCAGCCGCCAGTCCGCCGACCCATCGCCGGGGCCCAGCCGACCATCGCCCGGTCCAGCCACCAATTCAACAGCCCATCGCCGGGACCCAGCCGCCACTTCAACAACCCATCGCCCGGCTCCAGCCGTCAGTACGCCGGTCCATCGGCCGGGTCAAGCCGACAGTATGCCGGTCCTTCGCCCGGCTCCAGCCGGCAGTATGCCGGTGGAGGGGCAGCCTTATGCAGTCATGATCATGCAGCAACGATGGGTGAGTCAGCAGTATCGCGATTAGTCCTTGAAGACAGGCTTAGTGCATTTAAAAATAGAATTTATTCCGGGACAATTTCAAATTCTCAAAATTTCATTGATCCATTGAATTTCATTGATGCTTGCTTTAAACTTGTTGCCGGTAAAGTTCGCGAAATTGTGGATAATCGGTCCTCCCCATCTGTAAAGTGCAGGTTGGGACTGATTAACACATATCAAATACAGAAGGAAATGATTTTAGAAACCGCTCGTATGTGCTTTTTAACTAAAATGCGTGAGGTCACAACCAGCACTTGCCTGTCGGATTGGTATGAAAAATATGTGAAGTCGGAGCTCAGAGTAAAATTGTGTGAATTTCAAGAAAGGACAAGTGGCAAAACTCTCGATAGAATAGAATTCCGCGACATTAGCATTTCTAATTTTCAACCTTTCTATCGTGGGTCTTCCTATGTTGCTCTGCCACTTGATATCTGTAGAAAGAAGGCCGTCATCATGTTGAAAACAAGAATGACGAG